>JAACJP010000036.1:0-449267 GCA_013368375.1 Tricholomella constricta
CACACCATGGGCGGAGCTCACTGGTCATCGTCTGCACGAGATCGCGTAGCTGGCAGCAGTTACATATTCGAGATTCAAGTAAGAGATGCATGGGGGGTAGCAGAGGCGGACTTCAAGATCGTGGTTGTGAAAGTCGAGAAGAAGATCTGCAAAAAACTATGGTACATCGTACGAGGCCGGAGGAGGAGCAAATGCTTCGCTGCGCCTCGCTTACCCACTAGCTTGTTGATGGCGTTGAGGAATTATGCGCGGCGCAGGGGTTCTATTAGTGTAAAACGCCATAGCCGTCAGTCACTGTTGAGGCAAACGTTTGCGAAAGGGGGGAACTTACTCATGATCTGGTCGTCCATATCGGTCTGGAGACAGCGCTTGTGGTCACTGAATACTAAGAGCGACTTTAGGAACGGGTCAAGGAGCAGGAAAAGGCAGAAACGGGGAGTTACATACTTGTGTGCGCGGTGAGCGCAATAATGGGCATAGGAGCCAGCCCCGGTGCAACTTGTAGGACCTGATGAGCTCCGTCGCCTCCATCGCCCCCTCGTTCTCCTTGATGCCCACTCTCCCAATACCCTCATTGCTTTGCAAGTCTTCCTGCAATCCGCTCGTGCGCCCTGTAGCTGGCTTTTGAAATTCCTGTCTTTCACGACGACAACCCTCCCCCCAGCTCACCTGCATTGCATTCAGTATCAAATGGGCGTACTGGATTTACGCCCTCAGCGGAGCTGCCTTCTAACCCATCATCGAGCCCACCCGCGTCTACGTTGTCAAAAACACCACTGGTAAGGTTTAGGGTTATCTGGGCGAGCATGGAAGCCGACGTACCCAGGCCATCCTCATTTGCAAAGCCCCAGTGCCCCCGAGGCCGATTTGAACCAGAGTCCGACACGTCAGACGGCGAGTTCGATGCCCCCAGCTCGCACCCTACCTCTTGTTCTTCCAGTCTCCGACTCTGCATTCTCATTCTCCTCCCGCTCCTCCCACACATCCGCATCATCCATCTTTTCCCTTGCTTGTCCACACCCTGCTTGCCCCCCTTCCCCTTTCCTGTGTTCCCCTTCGGTTGCCGTTGTCCTTCTGCGAGTCCGCCGGCACAGCAGAATCGACAGACGCGAGCGAGTCAACATCTGTGCCTTGCCATACAGTGCACACAACATGCGTCACGCGCACGAGAAGGAGCTATTTACAGAAAATGACGGTGCACGGGGCGTGCGCGATGTCTTGGAATAGATGTGCCACATTGACCACGGTGAGGAGGAGCCGGTGCTTCTGCGCGACGACCTTGCGGGTTGTGCAGGCGACAAAGCTCTATAAACGGTGAGGGAGGGATCAGTAGTCGTTCGGATGGTACGAAGGCAGATAGATGGTAAGGCGGGAGGAGTAAAAGGAATGGAACAAGAAAAAAAGACGAACCTCGATGCACTTCCGCGCTCACGAAGCCTAGCGCCGCGCTATGATTCTGGCGGCCTCCTTCATGCACTCTGTGTTCTGCTTAAGCCCCAGCGTGCCTTCATTCGTGACCTAGTCCTAGAGGAGGCATGCGACAAGGTACGAGTAGATCAACTTCGACAGGGTTGATCAGAATCAGAAGGGGCGACTAAGAGTTCGACGAACATACTCACTGCTGCCTCTTTCCCCGACACCCGCCAGCATGCCGCACGGCCTCCCAACTCCACTGAATCATCTCTACCTCATGCCTCCTTCCTCATAACCTCCCCGACCTCCCACAGTACATGCCGTGTGACGGCGACCTCCCAGAAGCTGATGTGTGGACGTTTCAATACTGCACCTGCGAGGCCAAGGCCTTTGGCGTGGTTGGGAGCCGGGAGCCGAGCAGCGGGGGAGCCGAAGAGGAAGAAGACGCCTGTGAGATGGATGGGTTTGATGTGAGTAAGAATATGGGAAAGGAGAAAATTGTGAGAACGGGGGTGGACGAAGGAAGGATGACGGGGCGCAGAAAAAAAAAACAAAGCGACGCAAATACGGTTCGGATAGCTTTTCAAATTTCACTCTCGAATTCTTATCGCAGTCGCAATGTCCACCCCATCCATCGTAGATCCAGAGAAGTGCGGATCGATGGAGCGGTCTTCGGCTCATGGTGCTCTTAGGATGACAGAAGACGACGGGGAGATGGAGGCACGGTGGAAGTGGGGTTGGTGGACAAGGCTGCGGATGACGGAGCGGAGAATGGGGCGGAGAGAGAGGGGCAGTGGCGAGTGAGGCGGCGTCGGCGGCGCTGGCGTCGTCAAAGCGGTAAATGCATATTGTCGTGCGCATGTGTTAGTGTGAAACAACGTCCACCCCAGCCGGGAATTCTGCCACGTCAAGCACAAGAAGTGTATGGCTTTTCAGCCTAGCGTCGCCTGTCCAAGTCCTGATCGGCGCTCCCTTCGATTGCCTTTTCTTCCTCAATCTCCAGCTTTAAGGGTCCCGTATATAAGATTTGCGGCTTCGGTTCGAGCTCAAGTTAGATTGTCTCAGCGAGCGAAACCGGCTTTACGCCAACTAGTTTAAATACCCACACAATCTGTATACCATAGCAGGACGCCAGAGGAGGTTAGAATATAGTACAGAGTGTAGAGGGTCGGCGAGGTACGCAACAGCTCTTCGACGAATGGGCAAGATGGAACCGTCGACAACTGAGGCAGTGCCTTTGTCGATGAGGAGAGGCTTGATGTCAGCTAGTGATACGAGGTGGCTGACAATGTTATGGTGGAAATAAAATGGCTCACGTTTGATGCGGGCGCTTCACAATATGTGCCTCTTCGATCCCAGGTATAGGCCGGTTCGCAAGCTGCTGTAGCATGAGCGTGTGCTCGCAGGGCAGGATCTCTTCTTCCCAGGCCTTGACTTCAGATTGGCGCGCGGAGGAGAGGAAGTGCATCATACCGTCGAAGAGGGCTGTCACCTGCCCATACAGTTAGTATTTATACAGTAAAAGACTTGAAATGGCGCACCTTGACTTCGTTCACGGTGTCTAGGATCTCCAGCCCCTTTTCTGCATCGCACGCCCGACACTGTACCACTATTTTTATCTCGTACTTGTCTTCCTCGCAATCATCGACGATCGCGAGCTTGTTCATCTCTGCTGGGGGCTCCTCGTCTGCGGACTGTCGAGAAAAAGGTGAGGCAAACATCTACACAGCATGACCAACTTACGCGCCGGGCAGATGGTTTGAGCCTTCGGTTGACATTCGAACTGAAAATATATCCCGACTTTTGAGCGGGAGTCCATGTATGATGCTTCTCTGGGCCAGAGCACCCTCCGTTGAAGTGAGCAAGGCAGACTTCGACGCCTAAAAGCAGATCCCAGTCGATCTCGGCAAATCTCCCTTTCAGGCTCGATCAGAGCGAAGCCTGTGAGTCACAACAGTGCGTGCAGTCCTCACGATTTACTGATTGAGATGGGATTGGAGACTGTAGGCGCGCAAGCTGCTCGAGATGAGGGCAGGACATGGTGGCGAGTGGAGACTTGATGTCATCACGGACATATGTCAGATATATATTTTTCGATGAATTGGATTGAAAGTTCCCACCTTTGATACCTCACACACACGATACCTGCGAGTTGTTGGGATCAGTATCGTATGTACGTTCCCCTTTGTTGTTTTCATTTACAATCAAACTCACAGCTCGTCCCAAGACATGTTCGACATAACGAGGGTACATCCGCCTATTTCGACTTCTATCAACCTCCCTGCATCGCCACCGTTCGCTCGAGCATCCAAGCAAGGTGCACTCGATGCTTCCACTTTCGACACTGACACCATAACATTTCCCTATATATTCGCCGCCTTCAACGCAACACGCCCCAGCGCGACGCAAAATGCTTGACGCCAGAATATGTATTCTATGGGATCCCCGGTGTGTTCACTTACATTTCTTCCAGTCTATCCCCAGTCTCCTTGAGGTTACGAAATTATACAGCCTAGCGTTTCTATTTCAAGTTACTTCTCTGCCGCACTTAACGCCTCAAAAAAGCAAGGTGAGCTCAAAGCTCACGTCATCCTTTTTTAACTTACACCCTGATCCGTTTACCCGCATGCTACCGAACACACCCTGCAGCGCTCTCCCACCACAAAGCTACTACACGAGAGGGATCTCTGGTGGGCGAAGGACTCTAGCAGAATTGAGGGCATGTTTGTGCACTGGACGGCACGCCCTCAAGGTGCGTTTCAGAGCTATATATATCTGCTACAGGCTGTACTAACAAGTACGGCGTACCCCAACACACAGCTGCCGCCGGCTGGGCTCCACGGTGCGTCCATCAGCTCTACATAGATCGACGAACACTCCAGTATCTGCATAGCCGTCGCCGCTGTGCGATACTGTACCTACACGCTGAATCTTCGAGAATTGATTACACAGAATCATTATCTACGACAGCGTAAACGTTGTACTGACTACGTTGCGTCACATAGATCTGGAGAATCATGATACGACGCACGGCGGGCACAGGGCTGCCATAGGACGCATTGCGGCAGTGTCGAGCTGAACGCTAGAGTTGCGCAGTACTAGTACAAAGTTATCCGATTCATCCGTAAAAACTGTCGAATCGTCAGGGTTATGAATCAACAACGGACTTGATAAAGGGAGGACCCCAGCTGGAAACCACATTCAACATTAAAGAGACAAGTCAATTTGGTTAAGTCTTCCCAGCATTGGAAACCCTCGGCAGCTCCTCAAGGAACTCATCGACTGAACGTCGCATACCGACAGGCGGCAGCTCGCGGTGCGTATTGGTCACAGCCCGGATTCGGCGTAACTAACCCCTACCTCATTAGCTCTGTGACCAGTGTAAGTATCGACTAAGGGTATCCAAGTTGAGAATTGGAGCTCGTTCGTCAGACAACCTGGAGCAACCTAGGGTCAGACTTGGGTCCCGTCGATGCCGACCCAGTTGTATGTCGTGTGGGGAAATACATTGCTAAAAGCGCATCAGACCCGCTCAACATAATGAGTGTCTTTGAACCCATAGAAGTTATTCCTGGTCGATAAAACAAGCTCAGCGAACGATATAAAAGGATGGGCAGGGAAGGCAATTACCACGACAGCTTCTGAGTGAAGAAATAACCTATGTCTGACAAGGAAAAGCTCGAACGACAAGACATGGCGAGACAAAGTAAAAACGTACCAGATCCTCTGATCAGCTGAGGCAGAGCGCCTGTAAGCCCGAACGAATCTCGCAACCACGCAGTATCACAACGCTTCCCGAACCTCGACTCAAGATCAAAGACGAATTGGCGGACAAGGGCTTCACCAGACGGCACGTTGGAGTCATTCTCGACCCAAGATCCACCAACAGGATGGAACTTGCCCTCGAGGACTTTCTCCTTGACGCGTCCGAAGGGTGGGGGGTACAGCTGCAGTAAGATTATTAGCCGAATTGCAGCAGGGTATGGTGACAGAGATTGACCTGTTCTAGCCACTTGTACTGTTGCGCGGAGCTGCAGCTGAACCGGTGCTCGGGGTAACGCTCCATAAGGTCGATTTGAGTGGACCACGAACGCGCAACCTTCTGCTGAGTGACCCGGTAGGGCCATAATGTATAGCACCAGTCAGATTTCACAGAAACTCAAGCTAGGAGATCGTACCAGGCATTATCGATGTGGCAGCTGAATCGAATCAGCACAGAAGTTGCCGCTATCGCAAAGCACTTACTGTTGTTGGGTAATCAGTATACTCCATAGACGGTCAGGACAAGCCGACATACCAATTCCCCAGACCTGAGCATCCTTCGGTCCCTCATTGTAGATTCCCTGCACCCTTGCTTCCCCAGCCTTCACCAAACACAATTTTTGCGACTTTCCGCGCATTCCGAATTCCGGAAGGGTCGCCTCGTTAAAATTGTTCATGATGTGTTCGCAGCCACAAGAGCTTGGTTCTGCAGGCTGCACGACATGATTGTGTGAGGAGAAGCGAAGGACTCGTCAGGGCGCGACACGTACAGTGTATTTCCGGGCAGCGTGTCTGTGAGCTCACGGAGAGTATGAAAGTCCCAAAGCCTGGGCCTCCTAGTTCAGAGTATGAGATTCAACGTAATTTTACATTACATACCGTTTCAGGGCACGCCAAACACCCCATTGCAGCTCGACTCGACGATAAAGCGTCGTGACGGCTTTCCTTACGTGCTGCTTCGGGGATAATGTACTCGACAGCGGTCTCCACCGTACCCACCAGTTATTCCTGCAACCAAGGGTATACAGAGTCAGTCCCAGCGCGTCGGCTTTCATCAAATATTGGAGCTGCAGGTATGGCGGAGGACCACAGTGTGAGCATTGGCGCGTGTGAGTTTACTCGGACAGTGACTGTTATTCACCGGTTACTTGGACAGTATCTATATTGCCACCAACTATTGACTAATTTAGTAAAGCAAAATATTGTGATTATGACGTGCGGTGTTACGCACCGTGTCGTGAGTCGGCGACGTACTGTACCTGGGAGAGTCAGGGCATAGCAAGAAGGAATCGTGGGGCAAGGATGTCCAAGGTGCGCGGCACCCTCAGTGACGATCCTCGATGGAGAAAACAGGGTCAGATGCCACCGGTGTTGGAAGATCGCAAATGGAGAATACGAGAAATTATCTGTGGAGGAAGGAGATGAGGATGAGGAATCAGATAGCGTTGACCACGCCAGCACAGACTCGCTGCAACGTTTAGGGTTTAAGACGGCGTGGCGAATCCACTGCCCCCCAGCCTTTCGCCCCTACGCCCATCCGTTTTGAGCCATATTCCGACCTCCATTTCAACTCCCCCTGCTCAGTTTTATTCACACACGAACACGAGCGACGACCGATCCGTGGCATTGCTCTCAAACACAGAAGTCTCCTTCCTCCCGGAACCTGACATAGACTCTATTCCCTCAGTGAACCTGATCCTACGCCAACAGCAGTCGCCCAGAAACGCCTGCGGCCTTCCAATTCCGATCATCCACTACCGGCCTCGATCCACCCCTTCAAGCCTTGTGTCCCATGTTCCATATTCCGGTGCATGGTCGGCGGCAGTGGTTTGCAGTCGCAATGTTGATTATAGAGGTGCCAGCCTGGGCTGGTCGTGTCGCTGCTGCTGCTGCCGATTGTGATGTAGGAGGAGCTGACGGTACCGCCACGTTGGCACAACTGGGCGCCGGCATGAGCGCACTACCGTCGTTTGTACCCACACCAGCATACCCGCCGCCGCCTCGCACTGCTCGAGCGCAGCAGCATAGTTGCTGTGCTCATTCCCATCTTCCTAACCCGATTTCGATGCCCATGCCCACGGCCATCGTAAGCGCCAGCCGTTGCCTTCACTCCATCCCCGTCCCCGCCCCCATGCCGGCCGCCATCGCCATCGCCCCCACCCCTGTCCTTTCTGCGCCAATCCTCCAAGAGAGCCTCCACACGACCTTCACCGCAGCGCCCTCCCCGTGATGAGCGTCCCTCCCCGCCATCGATAAGCGTCCCTCCCCGCCATCGATAAGCGTCCCTCCCCGCCATCGATGAGCGTCCCAACCCGCCAGCCTGGAAGCGCAATCGCACCTCACAGAGCATCATCCACCCTGCTAGCACCTCCCCAAACCCCACATGTACCTCCCGCCCCTCCTTTTTTCCCTCTGCCACCCCTCTACATCCAGCGACGATCGTACCATGTGCACGGGGAGCCAGAACTCAGAGGGAGCCCCGGGGTCGAGGTGTGTCCCAAACTTGATAGTTACTTGCTAGACCTTGTGTGTCGCTGTCTTCGGCGAGGGGAGGAGAGGGGCGCTGAGCACGGAGGGCAAGGTATGGAAGATAAGCGAGGAGGACGCGCCGTCGCGGTGGGTGGAGTCTAAACGGGATGTCGGTATGTGCCAGTTGCAGGGCAAGGGAGGGAGGAGAACCCGCATGGGGTCGAGTGCAAGGGCGAAACCGCAGGCGAGGGCCACTGGTACAGGGTGTGGAGGAAGTGGCTTGACGCTCATGGCGGTGGGCGCGGTCGTGACGATGGTAGGGGCGACGGAGGCGGCGAAGAGGATGGTGGTGTCGATGCCAGTGCGAGTGCACGAAGGGTCCAGTAGGGGCTGGCTGCGTGCGCGGGCAGGGTGGCATTTTGAGGTTGTAGAAGTGGTTGCATGACATGCCGGCACCCTCACTGAGGGTGCCGGTTACTGAGCACTGTGTAAATAAGTCACTGAGTTCCTGATATTAAGGAACTCACCAACACCAAAGATCTGACCTTGTGTACATATCAGGAGGTTGTGTGTTATGTGTGCGATGTTACGCACCGCGTCGCGAGTTGGAAGTATCATACCTGAGCGCAAGAAAGAATCGTGGTGCAAGGTGCGCGGCACCCTCACTGAGGGTGCCGGAAACGGCACGTGACGTCAACTGACCTGTCGACAACAACGATGGACTTGGGAGACGCAGGGCAAAGGGAAAAGCACGTCGTCACTGCCCATCACTCGCAGTGCACCCACCAAACAAAATTCTGCAGCAACATAACCTGCGATTTGCCTTCACAGGTGCCGTCGTATCCACATCTATGGAGGCGCTTTTCCTGAGGTACGTCCCTCCATCCGCATTCTCCCTTCGTCTTTTTAGATGATTTGTTTGGCAGAAAGTAAAAAGTACAAGTCCTGCGATTCTCTCTGCAGCTGGGGACCTTCATCGGAGCTCAAGCAAATTTTTGCACAGAACCACCCCGCTTACTTTGTTTGCCTGCCCACCGCCCACCGCCTCCACTTCCACTTCCACTCCCACTCCCTTGTCGATCAACAACAACGACGATAGTGACAGCAGACGGGCTGCTGTTCTCGCCCGGTCGATCACCATCCTGACGTCTGTCATCACCTCAAATACGACACCGCCTCCCTCCCACCTGTCCTGTCCCCGAAATGGATACGCTTGGTCTGCATCAGCGACACTCACACCCACACCTTCGCCGTGCCCCCCAGCGATGTCCTCCCCATAGCGGTGACTCGGAACGCTCCTCAACTGGCTGTTTTCTCTTCCCCAACCAGGTCAACTTGAGTGCACTGGCTCATCTCCCGTTCCTCACCCGTCTCCTATCGACCCGCTGCTACTGATTCGGAGTTGGAACAACACCATCGCATGCTCCTCTTGTCCTACATCCTCCTCGTCGTCATCGGTGTGCTCACATCAATGGGGCCTTCCAGGACGTCGTGCCCATCCTCGAGCTGCTCTCGAACCCGCGCGTACAAGAGGCCGGCCTCGTTTACCTGCAAGGCTCGTCCCACCCATTCAGAACGAAGCTGGGCGGGTGCACATGGAAGCGTGACCGGCTCCCAGGTGAGTTGCTCGCCATATTCACCGCATAGGGGCATATTTAATAATGAACAGCTCCTAGTGGTCCCCGTTTTTTTTAATCCGGCACACTGTCATCGTGAAGACGGCAATGGTGCGCACTCACCGCCCGCGCATCGACATGCATCGATGTCGACATCGGCATCGGCATCGAGAACGGCCTGGGGCGGGCATCGCGATGGGATGAACGGGTGGTACACGGGATGGGGAGAGAAAGCGCCGGGGAAGGAGCACGACACCGCTTGGAAAAGCTGGGGGGCAAGGAGACGGGACGGACGGGTGGTACACAAGAGGCTGGAGAGAGATACGTGCAGGAAGGAGAAGCATCGCGACATTGCCTCAGAGAGCCGGGGCGGGTCTGGCAGCGGAGGGCAAGGCCGGGGCAAGGACAGGGTCAGGGACATGGATCGCGTTCAGACGATGACGGTGCGCTCGATCTGGGGCTCAGCATCGCACCTGCACCCGTGCTGCTCTAGTTTTACGTGCTCGAAGGGCAGGGGCAGGGGTGGTTGCATGTGCTGGAGACGAGAGCTCGAGGTGAGCCACAGATCGAGATGGAGGGGATGGGGACAGGACAAGGCTGGGTTGGCGTGAAGACGACGATGCCGTTGGCGTGGCTGCGGGCAAAGACGAGCACGGGGGTGTTTTCGAGACACAGGACGCTCGATAAGGGGTTCAGTGTTGCTGTTGTAGGTGTATGTCTTCGACGGGGGTCTTCAATGGTGCCATGTGCAGGAAGGTCATGGCACGTTGACGAGGACATCTTGTAGCACTCTTCATAGCGGCTGCTTTATCTACTCATTATCTATAGTAGGTACAAATTTGACTATTTATTCTGAAATATGAGGTACCATGTACCGCGGCGTGTGGTAAAAATTCAAACATGGAGCTTGCAGCACCCTCAGTGAGGGTGCCCCAACAGTGAAAAGCGAAAGACGAGAATAATACCTCTAAGCAGATCAAATGACTGAGCTGGTGAAAATTCTGAGTGGTTATTTTGGGCTTATTGGGATGCATTGTGGTGAACAAAAGAGAGGAGCCGTTCTCGGTGGTCGCTCGGTGGTCACTTTCAAATCTACCTTTACATGCCTTATATTGCACCAAAATACGAAATTCAACCGGGAGTGGGGAGTACTATAAGGCGCAAGGGAGAAGGTAAGCAAAGGTACTGGAAACAGGCCACATGAGCACGACAAAGGGCGCGGTGGCCGGGGCGGAATGGCTGGAGGCGGTGACCGGCAATTGCCGAGGCGCGCTTCGCGCGCCCGCGCGCCAGGTCACAAAGATCCCTGACGCGTTTCAACAGTTCAACCGCGTCTGCTTGAGAAAATTCAGGATGAAGGCAGATCTAAATTGCGCAGCGCACGCAAAAAATTTTGTGGCGCACGCAGCTGTAGTCAATATTTTAGAAATTGAAAACCGCTCGGAACCGAGTTTCAGCACAGCCACATCAGCCACCCGCCCGAACCCCCCACACAAAATTGTCCATAGCTCACTCAATTCTTCACCGATTTTCGTAAAAATAAGTGCGACCTCCATCGAATGTATATCAAAACGTCCTTCGATACCATGATCTCGGATGTGGAAGCGTTGAAGACACTCAATAGTGTACTTTCCCACGCTTTTGCCCCTCTTTTCGGTGGTCCATAGCACCACCGAGAGTACATATCTCGTCAAACGGATTAGTGCGTGCGATAGAGGACATGTAAAAGTATATATTTTACTGTTGGACCGACCCCAATTGCATGTTTCAATCCTGAGAAAAATCGGGTCCAAAATCTGAATGGATAACGACCCGTTATCCGCCCCGCCAATGACTAGGTCGTGGTCACTACATGGGTGACAGTTCTACTGTCACTTGGGTGTGACCTGAGTCATGATGTGGCTGTGTAGTGGACACTACACAGCCACATGGGTGACAGTTCTACTGTCACTTGGGTGTGACCTGAGTCATGATGTGGCTGTGTAGTGGACACTACACAGCCACCATTCAGTGTGACAGTTACTTGGGTGTGACCAACGTGGCACATCTGATGTGTTATCACTGATCACACACTATATTCTGAAGCCGAAACTCTAACCGAGACACGAGAAAAAACGTTCCCATACCCTAATCTCTAACCGAGACACCCGAAGCTCTAACGCAAACCTCTAACTCAAACCTCTAACCGGTTGCTGGGTACGCCACTCGCTGAGTACACCACTCGCCACGTACGCCACTGATAAGCTTGTGACTCAAGATCTGAGCGCCGGTTCTCCGAGATCTGTTGAATCTGGGGCCTTTTAATACTCTTCTTTCATCTTCTAAACTTCCAGCGAGAACCGAATAAATGCTGCAAAGATACAACATGTCCTCCTCCTGATACGGAAACTGATAAGCTCGTAACTCGAGATCTGAGCGCCGGTTCTCGGAGATCTGTTGGATCTGGGGCCTTTTAATACTGTCCTTTCATATTACAAAGTTCCAGCGAGAACCGAATAAATGTTACGGAGATACAACATGTCCTCCTCCTGATACCCACCACTGATAAGCTCGTAACACAAGATCTGAGCGCCGGTTCTCGGAGTTTCCTTGCATCTCGACCCTTTTAATACTCCTCTTTCAGATTATAAACTTTCCAGCGAGAACCGCATAAATGCTGACATGCTATCCCCTCATCAGTCATATTTCCACCAAACACCAATTACTTTTACAATTTTCACCCGGTTCTCTTAGCACATGAGCCAACTCATATTTCTACCATCGATCTCCATCATTTGTACCAGCCAGATAGTTGCACCGTTACGCGACACACTGGCCCGGCCAGTGTGCGGCACATTATGTTAGGTCTCCGCAGCGCAGAGGTTCTGTTGATGTGAGCGTCATATGAGCAGAGCGTGCTGGAATGTCCAGGAGAGAGCTTACTCGTGATGTGGTCGTCCATCCTGGCCTGTAGGCAGCGTTCACGACCACTGATTACCGAGGGTAACGAAACGAAAACGGGCCAATGAGCAGGAACAAAAAGAAGAGGCAGAGACGACGAATTAGGTACTTGCATGCGCGGTGAGCGCAATGATGAGTGTAGGAGCCAGCCCGCGGTGCGTCTCATACAAACCTGATGAACTCCGTCGCCTCTATAACGCCCATTAAAAGCATCGACATGTCCATCTGCAGAGCACATGATGAGTAACCAAAGGAAAACCACCACGCACGCGCAAGGTGAGCACGTCCACCCCAAGACTGTCATTCTCCGCCGTCTCCATGGTGTGCGCGTACTTGTCGGGAACCTTGACAGCCTCCCCACCCTCTCCCACGACGTCCTAAACCCCTCTGGCGATGCACCACCACCAGCAGACCAAATCCCTCTCCCTCCCCTCCCTGTCACTTCCCTCCCCTCTCTGTCCGTCGTCATCACTTCATATGCTTTGAGGTTGCGTGATGCGAATACGGCGGTCGTCCTTGGGTTCGGGAGGCGTTGGCCACGGTTTTGGGTTTCGTTAGTCCTCTTCTGCGTTTGCATCGCCGGTGAAGGGGAGGACAACTAACGGGGGCGGGTCCAAGGCGAGTGAGGGCACAAGGCAGGCGTTGAGGAGGAACCCGCTCCTCACAAAGCGGGCATGGTCGCCTGCGATGCAGGCGTCGAGTGCGAAATCAAGGGACCGAGCAAATAGACGAAGGCTTTGGGGAGCCCAAGTGAGGCGATGAGCGGGTCGGCAAGGTAGGCGACGCTGGGGGCGATGGTGCTGGTGTAGGGTGCGATAAGGGTGGCCGATGTGATGGGGGCGGTGGTGGGGGCGATGGTGCTGGTGTAGGGTGCGATAAGGGTGGCCGATGTGATGGGGGCGGTGGTGTGGACGGCCAGATGCGTGAAGTAGGGGAAGATACGGTGGGGAAGGGTTATGGATACTTGTGGGAGAGGGCGGTGATACCCCGCCAGTCTTGGGCATGGCGGCGGAGCTGCTCGCAGGTGAAGGGGGCGAAGATGACGTTGGATGTGGTGAGGGCATGGAAATGCAAGGAGGGGTGGTCGAAGTCGTTGCGTCGGCAGACAGACGGCGAAGGAGGGAGGGGTAGAAGGGAGTTGGGACTTGGAAGATTCTGTGTCTGTACAAACGCATTGACAGAAGTCAGTAGACGAATAACAATGAAAAATGCCGGTGATACACACAGGACGCGTTAATCAATGCCAACCTTCTGCTACAGAGATTGAAACGGCACCCTCACTGAGGGTGCCGCACAAACAAAGCGCTCAGTGATGATGACGGCGACGAGTTTCGATGACTAAGCAGGATTTCAATTGATGATTGCCGGTCCATACCTCCTGCTCGTCGCCCAGCTCTCACACGATATTGAATAGTCAAGGTAAGTGTCAATTCGACTTGACGTCCTTTGTCGTAGTAATTCTGCCCTTAGCTTCTCGTGCGATCTAACATGTGCAAGGTCACTCTTTTCGCCGTCCATCGAGTACACGCTGCTTCAGGCCAGTCAGTTCCTCGCAGGTGAGTACGTCTATGCTGATCCGGACAAGCGTCATTGACGTCTGCGTTAGATCAGCTTCTGGTATGGCTGGCCCACCGCATAAAGGAGCTCGACAAGTTGCTCCATGGCCCCAGCCAGTCCTTCGTGGTCCGAGATACTGATTCTGATTCGCAGAAAGTGTAATCAATGGTGAACGCGGAGATGTCGATGAGGGGCTCGGACTGGAAGGGTGTAGAGTCTAGCGACGGTTTAGACCCGTTCCTCAAACACCTCAACCAGGACACCGTCTCGTACCTCAGGTCGGGCAACAGCTTCAACAAGCTCAAGCTCCGAGTTTCCATGGAACACAGGTAAATTAGCACCCACTTCTTCGCCAGCACCATGCGCACTCACATCGCCTCATTGACCCTATCGTCACCCATTTACACCCATCTGGCACCCCTCCACCTCCGTAGGCACTACGTTTACACCAACACCATCGTCGCCTGCCCCTCTCAACTCCAGGATTACAACAAGCGCGCACTCGAAACCATCAAGAGCCGACATGACCCCACCGTCACCACCATCGCACAGGGCGTCCTCAAGTAGAAGCGTGCCCAGGACGCGCGCAACGTCGGCCTCGACATCAAGGCCTGGCTCCACCGCTTTTCGATTAGTCAGTGTCCGTCGCCTGTTTTATCTTTGTCTACATCCCCTCGCACCTCTCGCAAGTCGAGCTCTTCAAGAACTCGCTTCGCGCCATTGCCAAGCGCTACGGCGTTGCTGATGACACCGCCTACTCAGGTGGGGCGATGAGTTGTGTAGTGCGACTGCGACCCCAAGCTGGCGGAGAGGGACGCTCCGGCGGGTCGAGGAGGCGCTGTTAGATGACTAGCGTGGGGTGGGGGTGTGCAGGACGATGACGATGGCGATGGCGATGGTGTCCGGGCTGGGGGCGGGATGGAGTGAAGATCACGGCGGTTGGTGCTTGGGATGGGCATGGGAATCGGGATTGGGGTCGGGCTGTTGGGGTCGAGCACACCCACCATGCCGCTCTGCTCAAGCAGTACTAGGCGGCGACGGGAAAGGGGTATGCCGGGCATGCGGGCCCCATGGTCATGCCATTTTACTGTCACTACACCCTCCCCACCACCACGCACCAGCGGCAGCAGCAGCCGGTGCTGGCACCTTCATCACCGCCGCGACCGCAGACCCAGCGCACGGACGACAGTCGCGCCGCCCTGACTTTCAACACCAATCGTGACAGACATACGGTGCCACTAGGCTTCTCAAGACTTGAATGAACAACTTGCGGCGCACTAGGCAGGGAGGGAAGGGCTGCAAACGGAGAAATGTAGTCTGGACTGTAGAAGACGAGAGGTAAGTAAGTCTCTAGCTAGAGACGAGCTACTGACTACAATTAATCACACAGAATTATTGAATGAATCGAGCAGTGATTGCGGCGCACGACAGCCCAAGGCTCATGTGACACAAGGTGCTGCATTGTCTCGAGTTGCAGTTGACAGTACTGGCAGGGGCAGGATTGGGGTACATGTTAAAGTGTGCGGCGCGGAGGGGAGTCACTGCGCGACGACTACAAGTGCAGGTCTCCTCAAAGCGACACCCACTACTGTTACTCCCATTACGGCATGCTGGTCACTCACAATGAGTAGATCGACGGTAGGCACGAGCTTGATTAGTGTAATCTGAATATCAATGTGCTGCTACCCACCGCGGCGTAAATGGAAAGAAGAAAGTTCTATTTAAGTTGAGTGTTTGAGGACATATCAACAAGTGCTACGAGGACCGTAGCACACAACTTTGACGTGTGATAGGACAGACTGAGTGAAGAAGGTCAGAGGTACATGGCACCCTCAGTGAGGGTGCCCTGCAAGTGAAAATGAGATTAGGAAAATAACTAGGGTGCTTTTTTGAGTACCGAATGTCATTAGTAATAGCACTTATTCAAATTGGATAAGTGCTCAGTAGTAGTAGCTGGAAAGAAGTTGCTCTCGGTGGTCATTTGTCCACCACCGAAAGTACTGACATCGCACTACATGTGTCACACCAAAACTCGTAATTGGAGAGCGAGGGCATGTACTATTACCGTATGAAGGGACTGGGCAGTCGAGGCGGTGGGGATGGGCCCATGAGCATGACACAGTGCGCGGTGGGTGGGGCAGAATGGGTGGAGGCGGTGGCCGGCAATTGCCGAGGCGCACTTCCCGCGCCCGCGCGCCAGGTCACAAAGATCCCTGACGTGTTTCAACAGTTCAGCCGCGCCGCCTCCAGAAAATTCAGGATGAGGGAAGATCTAAACTGCGCAGCCCGCGCACAAATTTTTGTGGGTGGCGCACTTGTAGTAAATATTTTAGAAATTGAAAACCGCCCCGAGTGGAGTTTCAGCACAGCCACATCAGCAACCCACCCGAACTCGCCACACAAAATTGTCTATAGCTCACTCAATTCTTCATCGATTTTCTTAAAAAAAAGTGCGCGCGCCATCGACTGTATGTACAAACGTCTTCCGATACTAAGATCGCGGATGTGGAAGCCTTGAAGACACTCAATAGTGTACTTTCCCACGCTTTTGCCCCTCTTTTCGGTGGTCCATAGCACCCCCGAGAATACATATCTCGTCAAATGAATGAGTGCGCGAGCTAGAGGACATGTAAAAGTATATATTTTACTGTTGGTTTGACTCCAATTGCTTGTTTCAATCTTGAGAAAAATCGGGTCCAAAATCTGAATGGATAACGGGTCGTTATCCACTCCGCCAATGACTAGAGTGAAAGTTCAACCTCACTGTTGCGTCCTATTTTATTTCGAGCCCTCACTCTACGAACAATTGAACTAATGCAATCTTTTTCCATTCGCAGATCTCAGCATCGCCGCCGCTCCAATTGAACGGCTCAAACGCCTCGAAGACGTAGGTGAATTTATCCTGACTCTATTGGTGGACACGAATTGATTTTCTACCAAACGGAGCCGATCTCAACATCATTCTTTCACATGCATCGTCCTAGGCCCGACAAATCGTACCGGACACCACTGGCAAGCACCGTTCCAACGACGATTCACGGACGACAAAGTCCGTAGTTAGACTTTCGCTTCTTGGTGCGTATTGCCTCCCCTCGTGTTCAACCTTGACATCAACTCAACTTGCCCCACTCATCGCAGATCTTAGGCGAATTGTCAACAGCTCAAGCGCGCGGGTGCCCTAGATGTCTCGGTGAGTTGCCTATATTATCTCGTTTCATCCAGTACAGTCTTGCATCTTACAAATGAATGCAGATTGTCGTCTCTTAACCGTCTTCGCTGCTTCATTCAACCCTCGATTGCTCAAGGTGAGTGAGGCAGCCCCGTCTTCGCAAACACTTGACTGACACCATGCTATTTTTACCACGCAGCCGTTGCAGCTGTCTACTCGCCGAATCCCCCCTACACGAGGACACGGGTGCGTTCGATGCTTCATTTACACGATTTACTCATAACTTTCTTTCCACTGACCTCACGTGTACACTACAGCCGCGACAGCGATGGGCGAACGACCGATCTGAGGTTAGATCCTCGAGGTGAGCCTTACCATTCATTTCAGTACACCGGGATGATCGTTGATCGATGTAGAGGGGGCAGCAATATATCGAAGGAAAGGGAGGGAGGGGCGGGAGGTGCGTGTAGCTGGGGTGCATCTGATGGGATGTGTGATGTGCTGTTGGATGCGACTGCGACCCCAGCTGGCGGAACGGGACGCTCGTCGATGGTTGGAAGGGTGCTCAGTGGAGGTCGATTGGGAACTGGCATCGGGTGTGCGGGGCAAGGGCGATGATGGGCAGGGACGAGGATGGAGTGAAGAGTGGACTGCTGGCGCTTGGGAAGGGTATTGGCACTGGGGATGATTACACCGATGACATTGTTGCACTCAGGCAGTACGAGCCAGTGGCAGATAGGGACGGCTGCATTATTCTCTCGTAGACTGGACTTTAATTAGATCTATAGTAGGTACGAAGTTGGGGATGTATTCTAGAATGATTAGTATATTGTAAATATATGTGGTGCGAATGCGATGCTATGTAGAGTTCAAAATTAAAAAAGATATCTGAGCTGCGGACACCTTCTGGCACACCTTGAATGTATGATACAACAGCCGAGTGCAACTTGCGCGGCACCCTCAGTGAGGGTGCCCCGAAAGTTAAAGTCCAAAACGGGAGCACCGAGCATTGGAGAATATTAGTTACTCAGCGGTGGATTATTTATTGGGACACATTGAATGTAGTACAAATATATCATTTCAGCATTAAAACGTATTACAGAGACACAGACTCACAATGACTTTAGTGTTCGGTGGTACTGGTTGAAAGGGAGCCGCTCTCGGTGATCATTCTCATACATCCCACTACATGTTTGGTATTGAACCAAAACGTAATTGGACAGCGAGGGGAGGGTACTACGACAATAAGGAAGGGACTGGGCAGCCGGGGCAGTGGGGACGGGCCCATGAGCACGACACAGTGCGCGGTGGGCGGGGCAGAATGGCTGGAGGCGGTGGCCGGCATTTGCCGAGGCGCGCTTCCGCGCCCGCGCGCCAGGTCACAAAGATCCCTGACGCCTTTCAACAGTTCAGCCGCGCCGCCTCCAGAAAATTCAGGATGAGGGAAGATCCAAATTACACAGCGCACGCACAAATTTTTGTGGGTGGCGCACTTGTAGTAAATATTTTAGAAATTGAAAACCCCCCGAGCGGACTTTTAGCACAGCCACATCAGCCACCCACCCGAACCCACCACACAAAATTGTCTATAGCTCACTCAATTCTTCACCGATTTTCTTAACAAAAGGTGCGCGAGCCATCGAATGCATATACGAACGTCATCCAATACTAAGGTCTCGGATGTGGAAGCGTTGAAGACACGCAATAGTGTACTTTCCCACGCTTTTGCCCCTCTTTTCGGTGGTCCATAGCACCCCCGAGAATACATATCTCGTCAAACGAACTAGTGCGCGAGCTAGAGGACATGTAAAAGTAAATATTTTACTGTTGGTTTAACTCCAATTGCTTGTTTCAATCTTGAGAAAAATCGGGTCCAAAATCTGAATGGATAACGGGTCGTTATCCACTCCGCCAATGACTAGTCGCGTCGCCGACCAGTTCCAGCTGGGAACTATCGCATACTATCGCGCTCGTCGCGTCGTCGTCGGTTCGACTAATATCGAATCGGGTCGTCTTTACCTTCGTCCAAACCATCCTTTTTAAGCCCTGCACACTTGCGTGTTTGGGAACTTTTAACACTTCTCGCCCCTATAGTTGTTAGTTATTTTGTTGTTGCGTACAGCATTCACAGGCCTTCTAGCACTATCACCGGCGGCAGCTATACCTGCCCCCGCGACACCCTCCACAGTCGTGGCAGCTCCAACTGGAGCTACCGAAACCCAAGTGGACCCCGTGTCGGCCCTTACAGGGCCTTTATCACTGGCGGTGATAACCACCAGCCAGGGTCCGGTGGACAACAACACCACCGACCCCGACACAGTGATGGAGTCATAGGTCGGGGAGACAACCTAATCCCCCCGTCAACGAACCGACCTCGACACGTAGGGCGTACCGCCGGGGCGACCGCCGTTGTCAGGTGCAGACCACCTGGCTCCCGAGGAGCAATCCGCAGGTTGCGTATTAACGCAACATTGGATGTCCTCACCACCACTCATTGTCGCACGGCACTTTGAGGCCGTGCAGTGCCGCTAATGCATCCACTTGTCGTAAGTCGAGAATACGTATCATACCTACGTATTCTTGCATTATTTGATAGGTCTAGGTCGCCGGGACCTAGACCCTCCTTTTACTCTCTTTTTCTGCCCAACTCCCTGGTGAAGATCGCTACACGCGATCTTAAAGGGGGGTATGTAAGGACGCCCACTATCTTATCTAATATTGGTTATCTAATCGTATCTTATCGAGACAATTACGCTATTGTTTGGCAACACCTTCTGGTGTTGCCTATTTAATTCATTACATTAAATAAGTATAAACAACCTTGTACACCTATACGTAGCAATCGACAGACTTGTCAAGCTTACGTCTAATGTGAACAACAAGGTCCCCGAAATCTGTAACTCCGTTACAAAGATACAATTTCGTGACTGCGCAGCCTTATCTAAGCTTATGCTCGTGTGCAGGCTTACGACGCCTTAGCAATCATCTATCTTGATATCTAGGGTGTCTGTGTGTGTCTACAATGTCTGTCTGTATCTATAATGTCCATTTAACATGTATGGTGAGTCTGTCCTGTCGCACGTCTGCATTGGCACTACATGTTTGGAGCTTGTATAGTGCGGCGATGGTTAACTGGCTCCAGAGCCTTCTCTGCATCCTCGACAGGTGCATCTGGTGCTTTTAAGTTGACACTATACATGCCGAATGTCTCAACCATGGAACAACGCTGGTGCACAAGAATGATGACTAAGCATGGGTAGATCGCCTGAGAGGCTGTGTCAGGTCATTTCAAGCAGCTGGAGAAAGTCTCAGAGATGTGTACCGTAAAAATGCTATAGACAGCAACAAGCACTGCATTGATGGTTGTGAACATGAAGTTGTCCGCACCCGGGTCCAAAAAATTCATGATAACATTCACTAACTGGAGGAGAAGCTGGATCAGCAATGTGTCATGATATTGAGATAGATTCCCGAACCTGGATCAGGGAGTAGATAAGCCCTGATTCGATAAGGACACTCAGGGCCTTGTGCACATGCGACACTTTTCTCTGACGGCCAGAGATATGAGTCAACTTGTTGAATGCCCTGCGCTCGAGATTGAATAGGAGTCAGTACACTAAATTGAATGTGACCAAGTATGCCTTGACTTGCCAGAGTTTATACATGACTAGCAGTGTAGTAACAGTATTGGCTGCGAAAGACAAAATCCAGATCACACCCTGTATTTTGGACTCCAAATTGTTGTTTCCTTCGCTCGTTATAAGGCGCCAGTGGTCAAGATTGAACATTGCAGCCATAATCAGTGCAAAGTACGCCACGGTGGTCCCTGTTCGCAGGTGCTGGTGTCAAAGTGAAGTTATTTTGATGAAAGATGCATTTACCGATAGTTCCGAGGAACAAAACGAGTGGAATGAGCATCATCCACCGTTGCGCAGAAAAAAGCACCCAGGCCCTCCAGATGACCACAATGTCACTGTTAACGAACTGCATTGCACTGTTAACACATCGATCACGACAGTACATAGGAGAAGCTCACAAGAAGCATGAGAGTCAATGAGTTGATCGCCTCTGGAACAATCGATCTTTTGTTCACTGCCATTATTGCGCCATCCAGTGCCTTCTCAGCCATAATAATTGTCGTTTGAATAATATTTACGAAGAGCGCGCAGCCCATATAAAGACCAAGGAGGAGGAAGCTCGTGAGAGTTGCGTACAACGTGACACGACTTGGTCCAGCCCGTACGCCACGCCGCCTGCGAACGTCAATTAGAAGAATGGTGGGAGACTATGTCAGAGTACTTACAAAATTGTCTGCATAGACAACGCAAACAGTGCAAGGTATATTCCTGCAATCAAACGCAGCTCAGTCGTTGCAATAGCGGGACATGTGACAGAGAGACGGGCCGAGGCAGGCACTACTGACCGTAGAGTAAAAAGTGTGTAGCGAGAGAAATGAAGTTGAGTAAAAGAACATACCCAATGTCTTGAATTAAAGAACGTTCCTCGGGGCTCATGCTTAGAATCAGCGTGCCATCCCAGCCCGTCCATTATTAATAAGCCACGCACAAAAATGAGATGTTGTCTGGACGCAGCCCATCACATCAGTCATGATCCGATGAGGGCTAAATAAATCCTGACATGAATATGGCTGTGTTGAACAATGATGATACTCACCTGAGGAAGCCGTCGAGAAGGAATTGAGATGAGAGACTGATTGTTGACATTCTGGCTACTCGAGGATCATAAACATCACGCAATGAGCGGCCCGGGATCCTGGCAGTAAGCCCCCCTCTCTGTTGCAGATTCAAAATTAGGAGAGATGTCGAACAAGACAAGTTCAGCTTCTGAGGATGTTTTTCCGGCGTACGGACACAATTCAGTTCGAGTTGACCATTGGACCAGTTTTCTCGACCTGAATAGCGGCAGTCGATCACATCAAGATGAACAGAATGTGTGACACGCACTGCGTTTAAACTAAACACGGAATTTTTAACTTTCGCACCCAGCTAACGCTCCAACAGCCATCGAGGCTCGTTGCGTGAGAGGTCGTCAAGCCACAGAGAGCGTGGGCTGGAGAGAGGCCAGAAGGCGCACGGAATGTTTAATGATTTAAGGATGTCTACATTCGCGATGTTTGACGCGCGTCACGCGTGAATAATGCAAGTTGAGCTCCCGCGAGGATCCTATCAGGCGCATACTCACCCCACAAAGCTTCCTAAATCCGATGGTAGCCAGCGAGAGCTGAATCGTGATTTTGATGGATTGGATGTCCACCGGGATAAAACCAAAGAAAGGAAAGGCCAGAAGCGCTGAAAATAGAACGGGCTGTGCGGGGGCTGTCAATAGGAACTGCACAAACACACAATGAAACATCAGGAATGCAGGATCGATGCACACACTTCTGGGCGTGCTTGCAGGCTCCATGTCCGCGCTTCGCGTATCCAGCTTCACAGTTTCTTCTCATATGTGGGAGGAGGAAGTGCATTGCGTGCGTGTGGGCGTATACTTGGGTCCCCGTTGATGGATCCACGTTGCTCGACGAAGGTTGAGAATTTGTTGTAAACATCAAAAGTCGTGATGGAGGCCGTGGCCTCGGCGCGCCTGCTTCTATGAGATCGAGAACAAAGATATATGATGAGCGCTGCGCTGACGAGCATAGAATCCCAACAAATAGGCTTAAGAGGCTGCCTAGGATAGCCGCGCATGAAGTCCATCAGATAACGACAACACTTCAGATCGAAAGTTCACGGTTGCGTTGACCAGAGGGAGACGGGCGGTGAGCTGAAACCTAACCCTCAGAACGATCTTTGAGTTTCAACAAAACGCTTACGGAGAATCACATCGAAGTATCTCGGTATTTGACGAGAAAAATTTGAAGATATAGCTGTAAGGGACCCGAAATGATCAGCGCGTCGGCGCTACTGGTGGAATTTGATGAAATGACAGGAGTCCTGCACTAAACGAAGGGGCTTTACTGGGATATGTAAGACAATTTCCGGGCTTACAAGCATCCCATATTATTAAGAAGACTAGCAGAAATGGCTTCCGCAAGTTGCTTTGCATGTCAGGAGCAACATAAAGGTCGAAATCGCTGGCCGCAAGCAACCTGGGTGAAGATAAAATTAACCGTTTCAGTATCAAGAAGAAAAAGCGCGACGTCGTTGATGGCTTGCTCGCTGGTGGAAACGACGTCAAAGCCATCGTTAATCGGAACAACGACAACGCGGACCATCCATCATGCCCGGGAAATGCCGCATTCATCTTTGCTTCCCCTGCAGACGCACGACACTTCAAAGCTTCACCGACGGTCCTATCGGAGCTATGGCTGAGCTTACAACTGAACTTCTGCCTCCATCTTCACTGTGCATACACGGATTCCTGTTCGAAGTTTTTCAGTGAGCACGAGAGCTGTCCCCGCCTTGAGCAGTTCCATAGGAATCATTCCACTGCACCTGTACAAAAGGATGAAATGACCTCTACTTCAGAATGGAAGAGCTATGAACTCTACAGCCCCACCTGGTTCCTTCACCTCGCAGCTGTGTGTCGGCAGTGGCGTGACATCGTGGAATACGTCTCAGTCTTCTGGACCCGTGTCGTCGCCGTTGTCGATGCACGTCTTCCTAACCCGCTTGCAAAAACAGCTACACCTTGGACGCGCTGGTGCTGAGGCGACCTAATACATACGATGATCATGATGCCAGGTAACATGACCGCTGCGGCCGCAGTACCATAACCTCCTAATGCGCCATCTCCGCCGATGTTGTTCAATCTTTTTTCGACGCCTCCTCTCTCCCATCTGTTTCGCACGATTCTCCTGGTCCAGCTCATTTACTTACATCCTCCCTCTTAACACCCTTAAAGACGATGGTAAGGCTTCTGGCCACTGGAACTCAGTAACAATGCCCTCGTTCATCGAAAAACCTTTCTAGTGCCCCGACCTGACTAGATTTCACATCGACGGCCGTAATTTTGTTTACCCATGCCTTGAGCCGTCTCCGTGGCGGGACTCTCAGCGATCCATCCTCAAACAGACCGACCTCTCAGCGACGGCTATCGAAATTCTCTCCAGGAAATCCGCCTCCATGTTGCAGCTCTACCTTAGCGTCTCAGGCGCATATTGTCCACTGCGGCGTCGAGACAGGCTTCATGGCCTTCTTGAACCAGGGGGACCCAGGCACAGTAACTATAGAGGAAGATCCACACACGCATCGGCGAGGATGACGTCTCGACGAGGCTTGTGGAAGTGCAGGAGAGCGAAAGCAGTGAGATCTGGGTAATAGGAACCCCTGGCGGAATCGGCCCTTCCTCCCCCTCCCTTCCCCCCTCGTCCTCCTCTCCTTGGGCCTCTGTGCGCCCGCCGCGGCCGTTCGACATCAAGAAAGAGCCTTTTGGTACGACGTGCAGCTCTTGAGTCAACGTGTAGACCGGCCTTCCTGCATGGCTGAATCACTTGTGCCCACAGTGGTCTTCCTCACGATCCACCTCACTGGTTTCAATAAACCCCTAAGTGTCACAACGTCCTGGACTGACCAGGCGTGTCGCAAGTTCGCATAAAGTCACAAATTCTCCCACCGTTCTGTCTTGCTTCCACCGGCAGCGTTGACATTTGCATGCTCTTGTCATTTAAGGGAATGACACCATGGACTTTTCGACTCGTTCAATTCGAGACACATGCCCTCTTATCTTGGTCTTGTCCTCAACTTGCCGCATGTCGCTACACTCACTGGTGGCTCGCCGATTTGGCTCTTCACGTAGAAACACATAAGCACTCTTTCACGAGCTAAACAATCCACCCCCGCCCCCCCAGGGAACCTCGAGAGGCCTGTTATCCCGTTCCGGCCTTCCGAACTTGAAAGCCACGCGGGAATTCAAGCGATCCTCTGATCATAACCTGCTGCTTCATCTTCATCTTCTTCTCCTTCTCCTTTCCCTTATACCGCCCCTTCATTTGGCAAGTTCTATCTCCTCCTGCACCGCAAGGCTCACTCCTCCAAACCCTCTGCCGGGGTTTATCGCTCCTGAGGCCTCAGGCCTTATTAACGAACCGACGACACACTGTGCACATAACACTCATTCCTCAAGACGCAAAAACACTCCGAACCGCGCGATACGCTTTCGAACTTCTCCTCCCGGTTCGGGTTCGCCCCAGCCGATAAACAGGGACAGGGGTCAAAGTGGCGAATGGACTCGGGGTTGTTATCCACTGCGCCAATACGTGGAAGCAGCTGCATAGTCTGATCGACACACCTCTACTAGCAGCCGCATCACTGATACATGCTTCCACTTGTTCCCCTACTACACCCACACCCTGGACGCCAGCCACTTCACAGTTGGATTTTTCGACACTGCAGGAGTAGAGTGGACGGGACACACACGCGCAATGAGCACTTTATAACATCAATACAATTTACAACTCATCACTAACTACTACATCCACGAACGCGTACAAAGAGACAAAGAGACATCGCCACCTCCCATGTCCCGAATCCGGCCTACTAATAGTATATCAAAGCACACACACTACATACTCACATACTCACATACACACAGACATACAGACAGACAGACATACGGAGGACAAGAAGGCGCGCCGGGGACGTCGACTAGTTTCGGCCTACGACGGCGGTATGCGGCTGGCAGGGGGCAAATACACGTTCCCCACCCCGCCGCGCCCTATCAATTCATGCGCGAGCGCCGGCGCAGGCGCTTGAAGGTGGGGGAGGGTGTGCGTGTGTTCTACGCTCGGGCTTTGTTTTGGCTTCAAATTCGGATTTGGAATTTTATTTAGGTTGGGGTAGCTGGCGGAGTGTCTGCGTGGGGCGGGGAGAAGGAGGTCAATTAGTGGATGAGAGGGAGGGAAGGGAAATAGAACGGGAAAGCGAACGAAAGCAAGGTAGCATACAAATACGAGAGCACGGAAACACAAAGCCCTCGCATGGACAGCAAGCAGGGATGCAAAGGAGGCTCGGCGTCTGGTGCTTTCCTATTGCCTTTTTGCGCTGCGCAGAAATGATACCATGGAGGGGCACCGACAAGCAATCAACGACCAAGCAACAGACACCCAAAAAGACCAGCCAAACGAAACAAAGCGGAGGCGAGCTGAACGCTACTCACTCCCCGCCATGGTCATGCTCATCCTCCTCCCGGAACTGCTCGGCCTCGGTGGCAACGTTCCCCGTGCGCCCCCGGCCCAATAACGGCGGAGATGGGGCGTGCGCTTGGGCGTGCATGCCTGGGCCACGGGAGCGCGAACGGGAGGCAGAGATGTTGCCTGCGCCACCGCGGCCGGAGGAGTGCTGTTCGTGTGGCACAATTTGTGGGTGAGGGGGTGCGAGCGGTAACGAGGGTCGAGTTTGAGGGGCAAAAAAGGGCATGGGAGTCAAGATTGGGAGAAAGCAAGCAAGTAGAAAGGGAGACGACGCACGAGAGCATTCGCATCCTGGGATGCGGTGATGTGGGCACGGATTATCGCTTCCTCCTCTTCTGCGATGGCGACGGGAACGCTGGTGGGGTCGCGCGAGGGCGAGCGGATGTTGCCTGCGCCACCGCGGCCGGTGGAGAAGGTCTGGAGGGGCTGTTAGGAGAAGCAAGGACAGAAGCAGACGAGACGCACCTTTACGGCGGCAGGGATGGGCTCACGGCCGCGGACGACGGCGATGTCGGCTTCGCGTGAGGAGAGGGAGGCCGGGCGGATATTGCCTGCGCCGCCGCGGCCGGAGGATTGCTGTGTGTGTCGAGGTCAGAGGTAAAGAGAGGTAGCCTGGAGAGCACGCACGTAGACATCGCGACCACGGGATTGGGAGCGGTCTGTGGGTGTCAGTAACGGGCGCAGGCGAGATAAGGAGATAGAGCGGACCAGAGTCGCGATTGGTGAGCGTCGTCTCGTCGTTGCTGAGTGTGCGCGAGATCTTAGCGCCAAAGGCGGAGAGGGCGCTGCCGAGAGATGTGCGCTGGGAAGGCGAAGGCGACGGCGAGCTATGACGGGCCATCGTGTGAGAGGAGAGAGACATCCTTCTCCGTGTTTGGCAAAGTGTGGTTCCGTTCTATTTTTAGCTGTGTACCGTGATCACACCTCCTCCTCGTCTCGAGACGCGCCGGTCGGTTTGCGTGCTGTGCATACCTAGCGCAGAGGACACGAGTGATGGATTCGTTGGAATGGCGGATGCCTCGCGTTTCGCCGGGACCCGGGACATGCACAATCCTGTGGTGAGCCAAGGCCGCCCTGTCCCCTCCCATACATGGCCTCGTCAGCCATAGTATGGATGTAGAGCAAGCGGTAACATCCTGAACCCGAACTCGCATTTTAGCCTGCACAGGCGATTCCTTCGCTCACGAGTCACGGCCCATGGCATCCTTTTTCCCTCTTGCTAGCGTTCCTTCTCGACTGCACAGCCGTTTCTCGTCTTGCATGGCAATGCCGGCCGCCACTGCTTGGATAGAAAACCCAGGTATGTATCTGGTACCGGCCACTGATCCCGGGCTTAAGCGACAAGCAGGCACCTGTTCAGCCTCGCCATGTTCCAAAGCCGAGGGTTCTTTTCCCCGCTAAATGCTCTCTGGATTCTCCGCCCGCTGTCCCTATGTATGAAACATCCTCCACTCAATATTCACCCAAGTCATTTCCGGTGTCCTCTGAGCTAACATTGGTATGCTTGTACACGGTACGTTCCGAAAGCTTTTGAGAGAGGTCTCGTTCGGCTCGAGAGCAAGGCGCAGATCTGGAGACCCTCACAGCACCGTCTCTTCAACTCGCGGCATACGTCTTTCTTACCTGCGTACCGCCGTACGTATAAAGCTTATACATAAATCTAGGCCGATCGCTACTGGTTTCTACGTCTCCGTTTTGGTGCTATCTGTCTCTCCTTCCGCTGACGCGCAACACTATCCTTGAACAGCCTCTTCTCCTACTTGTCAACCATCCAGGATCTCCGTCCCCTTGACTCGTGCTCAGGGAAGTCGATAGTAACATGCGCTGAACGCAGCCTCACTCATCGACGCTGCTCTGTTCTCCCCACTGCCCACTGTGCAACCCGACGCCGCTCCTTCTCCCCTCTACCTCGCGCGCCGTACTCGATCTGGAACTGCTGCCAGAGTCCTCTGTCCTCTTTCCAGATCCTAGATGCGCTCCTTTTGTCTCCGACCTCTCTCTCCTTTTTCCTTGTGCCGAATACCTCGCAGCGATCATCATACACCGGTTCTCTTGGAGATTCCTTCGACTCAACGCAGTGCATTCGCCTCAAACATCCACTTTGCGCCCAACCGTAAGCTCGCCTTTCCTTTTTCAAAGCATCAAGCGCCCATTTCTCTTTCAAGACTGAAGGTCAGGATCACCGCCGTGTCGGCGACGCAGCGAAGCAAAGAACGAGGCTCCGATTCGGTTCAAACTCCACCCGCGGTGCCTGCTGCTGTACGGCCGTCTTTACGCCAACGCCTCTCTTTTCAGCCGCCAGCCCTCATTGCTCTTCCCGGTAGGGGACCGAACGTCACCTTACTCTGGCTCCTGTATGGCTCGTTGGACTCGGGTGCGGGGCTTGCACCGGACGTACGTGCGGTGCACCCACTGCTAAGTACCCACTCGAATCACAACGGCTCGGACTCGGAAGCTCGAAGTCGACGGCGCATGCTACCGGGTAGGGTATCTCGACCGTTGATGGGCGATTCCCATCCTTCTTCAACCCTTCCTCCTCTTCCCATTCTCTCTGTCCATTTCCGATTTCCTGGCTGGGGCGGTCAGGGGCGACGACAGTCAAGCATCCTCATTCGACTCGGAGCCGGGAAATTGGGAAGATGCCACCCACGAGCGATCCGCAACGCCGCGTTTGGACATTTTAAAGGGTCCAATAACTCTGCACTGAGGGGAAGATGAGGAAGATGGAGGAAGGCGTCCGAGGAACCTCCACCAGCCGTCTATGTCTGTATGCTGTATGCGCAAAGGCGGTCGGTCGGTCGGTCGGTCGGCCTTACGGTGTTTGTTCTTTTTCTCGTGCGCCTTTTTTCCATTCCACGTTCCAAATTCCGCCGCTCCGGCCCGCGGCCTCTTTATCCAAGCCATCAACACCCTTAGGTTGCTTTCGACTCGACCCGGACACGTGGGAAAGCCACGAACGGTTGTCAAAATGCCGCGCTTCTCTAGAGCGCGCCTGGACACCAAAGGCTCTCGCCCTGCGCTGTGCGGGGCGGGAACCGACCCCCACCAGCCGTCACAGTGTGCGTCTTGCGCAAAGGGCGGTCTTACGGGTGTCCATCCCCATTCTCGTGCGCTTTGCGCTTTTTTCCATTCTAAAACGTTCCACATTCCGCCCTGCCTACGTACGGCCTCTTCATCCTCAACTCTCAGGCGCAAGTCGCCCGCGTATGCCCCCGCCGCCCGCCGGCTGACCCATCGCTGCACGGTCCACACGCCGCTACCACCGGCGGCCTTTTTTTCAACTCAAGTGTCTGTTACTGTTGCGTTCGACGCTCGCATGCTTATACTACTAAATTCACGACACCGTACACCGTACGCCGTACATCAACAGCTGGTGCTCACTGCTCACACCCCAATGACCACCCAACCACCAATCACGCCCTCCACCGTTCTCACCGGTTTTCGAACTCGGAACGCGGACTCTGACCAAGACTAGGCCGAGATGTGGGGGGGGGGTGGGGCTCGGAAGCGAGGGAGAGTGGCCCTGCAGGCGCGCAGGCTTGGCATCGAAGTCCGCTCAAAGGCACGTGGGGGACGCCTGCCTCCCTCTGATTTTTTCCTGCAGGTGGGGCACGCCAGTGTCAGGGCGCCTGCATCCTGATCCTACATGGATCTCGGAGCACGGAGAACGGAGGGCCGCGCTGGCAACAGTAACGTATACAGTGACAGTATCGTCAACGTCTGCAGCGTGTGTCGTCACAGCGCGCTTGACCTGACGAACCCGTGCGCGTGTGCGCCAGGGACAGGGGAGGTAAGGCAAAGACGCCACCACGTCCCCCATCCGAGTCCACCAACCACCACCCACCCACTGCGTCCACCATAAAACACATTTCGCATCGCAGTCTTGTTGTATCCTTAGCTGACTCATAAGTAAAACAAGCACTTGAAAGCTGACAGCTCGACCACTCTTTTTTTTCTGTTCCCCAATCGTATGCACCACGAATGTTCCGGAGGACGAGATAGCGATGAGCATTCCTCACGTTGTCGTTCACGTTCGCGTTTACGGCCATGACCAAGACATGGACTATGTAAGGGACATGGCCGGATCTCAAGGTCAGGTCAGGTCAGGCAAGGAGCATGCTATCAGATATATAATATAGCACCAAGCACGGGGCGAGGCTTACGCCACATGTGGGAAACAGTTAGTAACGAACGAGCGAACGAACGAGCGAACGGACAAGCAACAAGCAACAAGCAACAAACATCAGCAGTCAGCAGCAGCAGCAGCAGCAACAACAAATACATGGTCCGCCATTGTAATTGTAATTGTAATCGTAATCGTAACTCGTATCAGTATGGCAAAAGTGTGGTATCGTTAAAGGGTATGGGCCCGGGGACGCGTAGGGTACGTGAGAGTGAGTGTCAAATGTCAAATGGCCCTGGCCGACCGACCGCTGCATCGCGATGGATGTGTCGTATCGCGCGAACGCGGAGCGGTTGGAAAGCAAGGCACGCGGGGACAGACACACAATCGAAATCGGAATCGGGATCGGTAACGGGAACGGGAACGGGAACGGGAACGGGAACGGGAACGGGAACTAAAGGAGGAAAGAACAGAAGAAAGAGAAAAAGTAGAAGAACACTGAAAAGTTAAAAGGAAAGAAGGCAAAGAAGGGGAAAAAAGAACAGAAGGACCAACGGCTCCCAAGAGGGAGGGAGGGACCCTACAACAACAACATCAACAACAACACAAAATCAGACACCTCCAAAACCCTAAACAGGATTCGAATCTCACCCACCGCTCCCTCGAATCCTGGATTCTAGATTTACGGCAACGGCAATGGCCCAAGCATCCCAAGCCCAAACGGCACGCCCGTGCCTCCACCCGTCGTGGTCGTCGTCGTAGTCGTAGGAGCACTCATCCGCCGCCTCCGCTCCGCAATGCTCACCACAGGCCACGCTCCCGCATCTTCGTCCCCCGTCTCCCCGACCCCGACCCCGACCCCGACTCCGACTCCGACCCCAACTCGCGTGCTCTCCCCCCCAGGCCGCTCCACCAACGCCCGCTTCGCATTCGCAGGCCCTAGCGTCTGCGATGGCAGCCGTTTATACGACGGCCGCATCCCTCCCCCGTTCCCTCCCCCTCCTCCTCCTGCTGTTCCTGTTCCTGATCCAGAGTCCAAAGGGTCCCGCGACCGCGACTCCGAGCGACGGTGCTGTGTACGCGGATGGCAATGGGAGTTCGTATGCGGATGGGTACGTTCTGCCGCCGCCCCACACCCCGACCCCGACCCCGACCCCGACTCCGATCCGGCCCTTGGACCCGTACTAGAACCAGAACCAGAACCCGGGCCTGGGCCAGGGCCAGGCGGCGCGAACGATACGACTCTCATCTGCGCTTGCTGGGGATCCGCCGACGCCGGGGCAGGCGCGTACCCAAAGACATGCGCAAGCGAAGACGACGTGCCCGTGCCCGTGCCCGTGCCCGTCGTGCCAGTGCTGCTCGCGCTGCTGGGGCGGCTGCCCTGCGACGTGGCGGAGGGGGTAGGTGTGTGTGTGGGGGTTGGGAGTATCCCCTCCATCTCCATCTCCATCGCTCCCCCTTCCCCTCCTCTCCCCCCTCCCCCTCCTTCTCCGCCTTGCCCTTCCCCGCTTCCGCCTCCGCGTTCATTTCCGTTTCCGTTTCCGTTTCCGTTTCCTCCCCCTCCCCGTTCTCCGCTCCCATGCCCTTGCCCTTGCCCCTGCCCCTGCCCCCGCCTCGGCCGCGGCCGCACGCTCAAACTCAACGTCACAGGTGCCGGCCGCGCCAACACCGCCGCCTCGTAGCGCCTCAGATCCTCCGGCGGCTCATGCCCATGCCCCTGGAAATGCTGCTGTTGCTGTTGAGGGTGTCCATGAGTCTGTGCATGTGCAGGCTCCGTCGCATGCCGCCCATGCCCTCCCTGCCCTTGCCCCTGCCCCTGCCCTCCTTGCCCTTGTCCTTGCCGGGAGAGTGGCCCGCCGGCAGCCGGATGGTAGAGCGCAGTCGGCGTCGTAGAGCTCGGGAGCGACGCGACGCGTGCGCGGCGGGGCCCTTGAACCTGGCCCTGCCCTTGTCCCTGTCCCTGTCCCGGCCCTTGCGTGTGCGCGTGCGAGTGCGAGTGGGCGTGTCCCTGCGCGTGTGCATAACCCCCCTGCCCATGCCCATGCCCATGCCCGGGGACAGAATCAGGTGGCGTAGCCGCGATATACTGTTTCCAGAACTCGATCGCGAGGTCTCTCGGCGCCGGCGTCGTCGTGGGCCTTTGCTGGTGTTGTTGCTGCTGCTGATGTTGCTGCTGCTGTTGGGGCATGGATATAGGCATGGGCGTGGCATTGGGGTCCTCCGCCCCGCCCCCGTGGGGGTGGGAGAAGAAGGGGGCGGCGTCGGGAGCGAGACCGGCGAGCACGGCGGGGTCGTCGAGGGACATGAGGCCAAAGGCGGAGGAGAACCCGCCGCCGCCGCAACCTTCGGGTGCGCCTGGTTGGGACGGCGCGGTGCCGGCGCCGGTGCGGGTAGGCTGGGAGTGGGGGTGCGGGTGCGGATGCGGGTGGGGGTGCGGGTGCGGGTCTTTCTGATGTTGTTGTTGTTGTTGTTGTTGTTGCTGTTGTTGCGGGGCGCGGCTGCTAAACGAGGCATCCGCGAGCGCCTATACGCGGTGACGTCAGGACACAGGACTATACGGGGACGTGACGACGTACGTTGTTTTGGAATGTCTGGTGGACGGGCACGGGTACAGAGAAGCCGGGCATGGGGAGGTGGACAGAGGAGGATGCGGCGGAGGAGGGCATGGAGCTGCTCCCGTCGCTGCTGCTCGCAAAGTCTATGCTCGGGCGGCGGCGGTCCAGGAGGAAGCTGGAGGGCGGGGCTGGGTACGAGCCCATAAAGTGCTGCAGGTCCTTATCTGGCAGGGGGGGCTGCTTGTCAGTGGGAGCGGTGCGGAGGAGGAGAAGAAGGAGACGCGCCGGCGTGAGCTTGGGTGTGGTCCCAGGACGGCCAGGAGGCGGGTGGGGCGCGGGAGTCAGAGTAGTGGTTGTGCTGCTGCATGCGAACCAGCTCGGCCTGGGCACGGTAACGGCTCGCAAAGTCAGTAGGCTCGTTCATTGACAGGGACGGGAGGGGGTTGAAGGAGAAGGATTCAGAGTGCAGATGCGACTGGAACAGGTCGTCGTTGGGGTTAGGGTAGGAGGATGAGGACAGGGATGGCTGTGAATGGTGGCCCGGGCCCGCTGGGGCGGTCTGGCGGTGGAATTTGACAAATGTGCAGCGACATTTGCGTTGGACGCATTTTGCTATGGTGGGAATTGCGATGAAGATGAGCGAGGATGAGAAAAGAGTAGACGTACCGCAGGGATTGCAGCCATCGCAGGCGAGGCTGGACTCGACACACTGATCGCAAGCCTGCTTGGACGTGGTGGCCCGTGTTGCAGAGCCTTTCTTGCGTGAGCCCGAGATGGGAAATGGCTTTTCGTTGGAGTGGCATTTGTTGACGTGTCGTGACAGAAGATCACTGAAAGATCAATGAGTTGAATAAAGACGACGGCAGTCACCAATGGCGCACCTTCTAGCAAACTGATCCCCGCAGTATTGACATTTGTATGGGCGGTCGCCAGTGTCTGCACGGAATGAGATCGAATTTGCGCTGTGGGATGGATGTGCTTACGGGATCGCATATGGCGAGCAACATGTTGAGGACGAGTAAAGGTAGCGTGGCAGACAGGGCATTTGTGGTCGCCCCCCATTGTCGACGCGAGTGTTCAATCGAGGTTGTGCTGACCAAAGAAAACGAGGCGACCAAAGGACGTGATGTCACCCCTACGTCATTCCTCGTGTCTCCTTGCCAACCACCATCACCACCCCAAATCCCAGTAAGTAATTAACGCCGCCGGCAGTCCACAACGCCCGACCCTGCCTATATGCTCCTCTGCGCAACTTGAGCCTGACGTCGCTACCTCGCACGCTGTCCGTGTCACTGCGCTGAGCGTTTTCTCCTTTTTCAGCATACTATATGCACTTCATCTCTCTCCGGCTATCCCGCGGCGACCACCCTAGTTCTCACAGCAGGGGCTAACCTAGTACATTCGCCTCAAACTTATCAATTCGCATGATATGCGCGCCTCTTCCTCCTTCCCAAGAACCAAGCCCACCTCTCTGCCCAGACCAGAACTATGAATAAATAACGAAGCAGCGAAAGCGAATCACGAGCCGCAAGAAATTGAACCTCATATGCACCCTACTCTAGCGCCTCCATGGTTCTTCTCGTTGGAACTTGCACCCGTAAATTCCTTCCTGCGACTGCAAACTACCCAGCTGGGATCACATGGGCTCGGACTCGGACTTGAAGCTTGAAAGTTCGATATGTCAATAGCGCGTGTACGTGTACCTCCAGGCAGGCCGTTCGGAGTCTCCGGTCCATATCCTTCTACGAGTATCCTCATGCACCCACTCATTCTGTCCTTGCTTCCTGGCTGGGGCACTCGGATCCCCGGCGGCGCCAGTCAAGCATCAATCCCCCTTATTCGACTCGAAAATGGGGGGAAAGTAACGACCGTTCCACAGCGAGAAAGCGCATTTAGACATCAAAGGCTCTCCTTCTGTGCTGAAGGGGCGGGGCCACTTTTTCTTCACACGCCTTCCTCCACGATCCTTGTGCTGCAGGGGCCGGGCGTTGCTCAGCCCAAGTACAAAGGCGGGGCCATCAGCCGCGAGCCCGCCGATTCAAAAACCCCGTGCCGCAAAAAAAGAAAAACGACAATCGACGCGCAACCTGAGGCTGACGTCGCTCTTCCTCCCTTCCCCCGCTACCTCGCACGCTGTCCTCAATCCGGAGCTGCCCTCCAGCGCTGAGCGTTTTCTCCTCGTTTCATTCAGGGGACTATATGCGCTTCATCTATCTCTAGCCTCTCCTTTCACCTTGAGCCGATCAATTCCCGCCCATGGTTATCACAGAGACTTGAGACTTTTTTCAACTCAATACAGTACATGCGCCTGAAACCTATTGCTATGCACCCAACGAACCAGATGATACGCGCGCCCCCTTCTTTCCGAGGACAAAGGAAGCACTCACTCACCTCGAGCTCTACCCAGCGCCAGAACTGCTGCCGTACTGGAAAGGCAGGGAAGCCAACCACGAGCCGTAAGCTTCACTGCTCTTCCCAGCCTACCTCTCCGACTCCGACTTCGACTTCGACTTCTCTTTCAGACCCAGCGGCAAGGAATTCCTACTCTAGCTCCTGCTGACTATTCTCTCTCGTCGGGACTTGCACCGGATATTTTCTTTCTAGATCCCCCACTGCGATTGCGGAATACCCAGCTGGGAGCACACCCGGCTCGGACTCGGATTTTGGAATTTCGATGTTCATGGCGCCTGTACGTTAGCCGGGCAGGTGGGGCCCGACCACTGGGAGGCCGCTCCGCCATCTTTTTTACCATCATCCTCCTGCAAGTATCAAGTGTCCACACCTTGCCACTCTTCTTTTTTCTTGTTCTTGTTCTTGTTCTTGTTCTTGCTTTCTGGCCGGGGGCACTCGCCGAGTGCCCACGGCGACAGTCAAGCTCGCATTGAGCATCAAGCATCAATTCTCCTCATCCGGCTCAACGAAAGGGTAAAGCCACGAACGCCGCAGCTTTTCGAGCGCGCCCTGGACTTTATGCGCTGAAGAAGAAGAGGGGGTGGACGGGACGGGACGGGCGGCATCTAGCCAGGGATTCAGTTCAACTCAAGCCGACGCAACTGCGACGAATCCGTCGGTGTCTGTATGCTGCATGCTATCTGATGTCAATGGCGCCGTGGTACCGGGCATTGGCATTGGCATTGACAGGGGAGCTCGATTCTTGGGAGGAAAATCGCCACCACCATAATATTTCTGCAAGTATCCTCTTCTTCCCGCTCCCTCATTTATTGATTGTGTCCTGCCAGGCTGGGCCACTCGGGTCCGCGACGGTACCAGTCAAGTATCAAGCACAAGCGTCAATCCTCCTCGAATGATTCGACTCGGAATTGGGTTTGGCTTCCTCGAACGTTCGCAAGTCTGGGACCAGACCAGACCCCACCAACCGTCTGAGTCTGAGTCTGAGCCTGAGTCTGTATGTATGCGCAAAAGCGGTCTAAAAACCTTCTTACCGTTGTTCTCGTGCACGTGCGCTTTTTCCTCTCATTCCAACGTTTTTCCGTTCCTACGTTGCTCCGTTGGACGACTCCCAGGCCCAATTCCAAGCCCCAAGTCCACCCTCCACTTCCACACATGCCATCGTCGCCATCATCATCATCATCGTCGTCGTCGTCGTCGTCATAGCCTCTATGACCCTTGCCCTGGTACTGCGTAGGGCGCTTCCACCCATCAGTGCTTACCACCATCCTACCCCGTTGAGACGTCCTCGTTCCGCTGCGACGACCTCTCTTCCAGGAGAGAGAACCTTGAATACTCAAAAGGAGCGGTGTTTTATATTTTTTCCCACGGGCGGGCGTCTACAACTGACGAATTCGAGCTCCGGGGAAAGATGAATTTCGATTGCGGTCACCATGAGGAAGAGGCCTGACGGCTTAATTAATTATAAGCCGTACAAGCAGGCGCACTTTCGCCATGTTAAATATTGATGGGGGCTTACACCGCCACCCTCACAGGGTAGCAAAAATAGACGGAAATGGCTTTGATCCAGATTATGCGTTCCGCCAGCCCCCGGGATTCAGCCAGCCTCACAAGCCGTCGCACCCGAGGTGGCACAGATAATCGCGGAAACGGCTTTGATCCAGAATTTGCGTTCCGCCAGCCACGGAGCCTTATGTTTCCAGCCTCGATGTTTGTCAAGGGATAAATTGGGGCTCGCCGAGGTGTGTCCCCACACCCAGCCTTGATGGAATTTCTCTCAGTTGCGACCGCGGTGTATGGCCTGGCCAAAGCCACTGCCGAGTGGCTGGACGAGCACACCGAAAAGGAAGCGACCGTCCAACAGATCTCGACGACCATCTCCCAGATCCAGACCATCCTCTTCCCCTTCCAATCGGTACATAATGATACCACCTCTCATGCACATGCCGAGCCGCAGGTGCTTTCCTGTATTTCCAGCATCGGGCAAAGTTTGCGGAGGACGCAGGAGCACCTTGAGGAGTGGGAGAGAAAGCCGTCGAGTAAGGTGCTGGCATTTATAAGCCCGCTCACCGTCGTCAGCCAGCTTCGGGACGATGATCGCGAGCTCCACCAGCAGCTCGTCGTGCTCATAGCTGCCATTTCTATCCTGGGCTACATCGGCAATCACCATCCGAATCACGGCGACCGCCCATCGGCACCACTACCGTACACACCGCGAATCTCCAGCCCACCTACAAAGCACCTCGACCCTTCTAAAACGAGTTCACCACCGCATGCTGCATCCGATGTCCAACGCTTTTGGAACGAATATGTCGGGGAAAAGGTTTCGAACTCTCGTTTTAAGCCACGAACTTTCTAATAACTCTGTGCTTGTACGGACTACAGGTATCGCTCGTATCCACGGACGACTTTTTTGCCCGTCTGGATCTGTACCTTGGCTATTCCGCAAATGACAGAGCCAAGCGCGTGCTGAAACGTCGGTTGGACGAATTCGGGGCCATCTCGCCTCTGAATCTCGAGCGAGTCGTCGGAAAGGGGAGCTTGAGGGCCTGCGTGGAGCGGCTCAGCGAAAGTACGTACTCATCCTCAATACTCATAGCACAAATCCTCTTAGTGACGTATTCACTTTCTCAACTCTGACAGGCAACCCTCCCATGTCCCATTCCATCCTCTTCGAGCTCACGCCCGCCATCGGGACCTCCTCCCGCCGTCGAATGCCGCTCCTGCTCTGGATCGACGACCACCCCGAGAACAACAAGCACGAGCGCATATACGCCCGCACGTTGGGGATCAACACGATCCAATTCGCCTCCACCACAGCTGCCCAATCTTTCATCAAGCGCAGCACACGTACGTCACGCAAGGCACACCTGCCGGTAACACGCCGTCTGGCAAACTTTTGCTTACTTGCTTGAAACAACACAGGTCTTCTGCGCCAGGCAAGCGCGGATGCAACTGTGCGCCTCATCTCGGACAACAGTCGGCGTAACAGCAGCGTGTGGCCGTTCCCGCGCCCTGGCGAAGGCATGCTCCGCTTCCTGCGCCGGCGCAGCCTCGCCATTCCGGTCCTTGTGTACACGGGCCGCACCGTGCGCGCGACGCGGTATGTGGCGCGCTACGAGAGGGCGGGGTCCTCGGTGTCGGCCGCTGTGTGCTTTGAGTTCATCCGGGCCCTGGCGGAGGGGAGGACGGATGACCTTGAGGGCTTGGGGTATATGATGTGATATGTGTCAATGTGAGGTGAGTACGAAGTTGGGCACAATGTGCTCTAGAAGTACTAAAATGTGTTAATCGGACGAGACGGTGGGGTGAAGAGGTGCTGCTGTGTCTGCGTGAAGCAAGTTTTGCTGGGTATTCCCTGCGCCTGGATCAGGGTGTATAAGTGTGATAAGACCAGTGCAATATCTTGCCAGAGGCGTGGGCCTAATCGTTGAAAACTGTCAACATTTAGAGGGAGCCGGAAAAAATACAACGTCCCGAAAAAGGTCGCCACACTACTTAAGAGTGTCTGAGATGGCACAGAGGGGAGGAGGTGACTTTGAAACGTTGAATGTCAAGCCAAGAGGGCATTCATTTAAGAAGAGGGCATTCATTTAGTGTTCAAGTTCTAGGCAACGAGAGAAACGCCAAAAGCGTGGCTGTGTCACCATCAACCGTAGGAGATTTCATCCTCAGCGCTCTGAATCAAGCGCTCGTCTAGCTAGCGCTCATCAACGAAGCGGACTTTGCCGGCGACCTAACCTTCCGAGTCTGCCTCATGGTTGGCCTCTGTGCTCAATTCTCTTGTGGAGATGGGGAAACTTGAGCGGAGGCTCCAAGTGATCAGCTCTTCAGGCGCGCAAGCGCTCGTTGCAATCCTTACACGACTGGGATACAGCTGTGCACTCTGTGGCGATATCGCGGCCTATAGCTTCGGGGCCCCGCGCAGTCCACAGGTACGTCCTCATTCGAGCTTGAACTTACATGTTGAAGAGGTATCGATATACATGTAGAAAGTAGACGCCTTCATATTCGCACCCGCTGCTCAAGGTCCATGGGAGCATATCGACGTCGTAAAGAACATCATCGCGCAAAATGTCGGTGGACTATCAGGCTTCTTCTTCACCAAAAATACGCATAGCGGACCCGTCACTCTCTGCTACCGCGACCACACTACCCACGGTAAAAAGCTTGTTACATGTGTCGTTGATATCGAGTACCTCGATACGACCGCCGTGCATCTCATTCGGGATATCGACGGCCTTCCCTACGCACCAATCTCATATGTTCTGCTCCGCAAATTAGAGGACTGGGAAACTTCATTTGCGCAGCTCTCCCTTTGGCCGAGGCGAGATGCAGTCGACGCTGTCCATGCTTTACTAACTCAGGTCTCAAATATAGATATAAAGGAGCTTAACGAGGAGGCACTCTGTCCTGCGCTATACTCTGAATCGCGAGAACGGGTTCGAAAGTACATCTCCATGTATCCTGAATCCGCAGGTGTCTGGGTGAAGCTTGGTTTCGAAAATCCTCTCACTGTCTCCTCTCCACCTTCCCCTCCTTTCGTGCAGGGCGTCGTCCCCAAAATGCCCGAAATGTCAGAGCCGCTAATCATTGAGAATCCGAGTAGGTTACAGATGGTCCTACTGGCAGCGAATACCGCAGTAATTGTGCTTCGGAAGTGCGGCTGGGCCTCTGTTGTCTTCGGCGGCCTCGCATGCTTCATGTACGGCAACGCCCGATCTCCCAACGTGCCTATCACTTGAATTTTCCACTGCAAAGTGTCACTAACTAACTATTTCTGCAGGACGTCGACATTCTAGTCCTTCCCCCTCCCGCGAGCGCCATCACCCCAGAGGAACTAAAACAAGAACTCGTCATGTACGATCCATACCACTTCTTCACAACAGCCGCCCGAGATCCCAGCGCCACCTATCGCGTCCTATACTACCGCCTCACCAACGCGCCCGCACAGACCGCGCGCACCTCATGCAAAGTCGACATTCTCCTGCCCGGGCTCATGCATCTCCCTCACGTCCCACCCCCGCTCATCTTCTGGGACGAGGGCCTCCCACTCGTCCCGTTCGCCCTGCTCCTCCTCCATAAGCTCCAAGCGATGGACGACCATCGGAATGCGGCGGTGTGGCACAAGAGGCAGAAGCAGCAGACGGACGTGCAGGACGTCGAGGGGCTGTTGGCGTTGTCGGTGTGCGTCCCCCTTGTATTCTCCAGGCCCTGGTCGGATCGTCAACTGTTCAGCGAAGAGTTTGAAACCCGGACGAGAAGGAGGGTTCGAGAATTTTGTTTTGCGTATCCGGAATATGCGCAGGCCTGGGATTCCCTGGGCTTTGAGACGTGAGACGCACGAGCTGATTCCTTGACTGCATGACATGGATTTGGCAACCCTCATTTTTGACTCCATATAGTTCGCGAACCCCCTAAAGGTTTACAACACATGCTCTCCATCTCTGTACATGTACGGTCCCTCACTGTATTGATAACTGCTTAGCCTCGTGATTGCTGCGGGCCAGATACGACGTCTGGATCAACTTGAAAAGTTTTGAAGCGCGCGGCGCCGTGATGTTGATTGTCGCGTCTGGTTTCCGTCCAGGGGATAGGAATGCATGCCGCAACGAGAGCTGATAGGACGAACAACTATGCTTGCGACTATGGCTGTAAAAGCGGCGAGTGTGGAACACGCCGCTGCCCAATGCTCTCCCAGGCATCAAATTGCCAGACCCCAAAATGCCCTTTCAACCCGAATCCCTGTCTAATCCATCGATCCACCGACCTCGAATGCCCTGCCCGATACCAAAAAGCCTGGTTCAACTTCATAATTCCGCTACCCGAAGGATCATCGTCATGGATCTTTTCGAGAGAAGAGCAGGGAACACCCATCCTGATCTCAATACAGGTCGATCGTGATAGAAAAAACCGAAGATCCAGGTGTCGAAACATAATATATCTATCAACTGACGAATCCAGCTGCCGTGATCATCACACAGCAAACGACCACTGTTGATTGATCCCGGCCCACAAGGAAGTTCTGGTTAAGGCCGTCATGACAGGATCTACTGTGCATCTACACTTCGAGCGGATAGTGAGTAGATCAAACGTCAAACATGAAGCAAAAAGGGTGGCAATTGAAAAGTAGCCAGCCGCCTAGCCTAGAATTTTTGGACGACGCTTCGGGGGGCATGAGCCGTTGGCTCCAGCTAGCAGTGCATTTGATCCATTATCGATGAGACGAACAAAAAGATAGACGAGCTGTGCATGATTAACGTTCACTGAATACGACGAGACATAAAAAGCAGCCATTCCGCAGAACAAGAGCTGGTCCTCCTCATCCCCGCCTAAAAACAAATCACCGATTCGACGACAACCCTGAAAGAAAACCTCAGTATGTCACCTTTACGATTGTTCTATACCGCCCTCGCCATGCTGGCCATTGTCCTTCCCTCAATCCCACTTACCTCCGCTCATCTTGTGACGACCGACGTGCATGGCCAATCCGCATTCGGCATCGACAAATATGAGATCCGGCTAGCTGGCAATGGGCGTAACGACGCCAAGTGAGAATCATCTTTTTCTTCGCTCCAGAAACACAAGCTTACACCAATGCTCCATCGTAGACGTTCTCGAATTCGACCCTACCCGTTGTCAGAGGTAACCTGCGTGTTTCGAGCAGACTACGGCTTCGAGCCAGTTATCAACGGGAGTAGAAGATGTAAGATTCCCAATAGGGCGAGCTCGTCCAGTATTGGATTCTATATTTGATGACCGGATGCTATGAGGACGACCGGGGCGCGAATCTAAGGGCTTTCTGTTGGTCGGGGACTTGCCAAGACCGACTCGGACACGGCGCGCGCGAAGCACCCACCGTTTCCTCATTTGGCGAATTGCCTTATTGGGAACGGTTATACCTTACGCCACGGCGCATGGTCGATCGTTCATTTGCTAGTCTTTACAGTGAACCTTGTATATTTTACTATGCAGATATTCCGCATTTATTATACAGCCCCCTCAGTCGTCTTCTACACTGTGTGTCAAGACCTGAGGGTAAGCAACTTACTTACTCTATTTTACGATCACTTACTGACTGATACCTGTAGCTTATTTACCTCACGTAAAACTACAGGTCAATATAGTCGTCTTATATACTGTGTGTTGAGACCTGAGGCTTATTTACCTCACGTAAATCTACACTTTCGACCACAGTACTGAACCAGTCGCTGATCAATCATTATCAATGAGGGGGATATCGGATATGTTATAACACAGTCCTCTCCAATCCCTCGCTCGTTCTCTTTTATCATTTCCACCGTGTGACTAATCCGACATAAACACTACGCGCCACCGACACCCTCAGTCTCTTTACAAGAACTGAGGGTGAGTAATACACTTATACATACCTTTTTTTTCACTAATACTAATAGTTCTTAGTTTACCGAACTTATGTCTCTAGTCTATTACTTCCCATAAATGTATTTTCCAAGTGTCCGCGCCATTGTGAAACGATTCGATTTCGACCATTCGGCATTTTAACATTCCATTCCAGCTGGTGGCTATGAAACTTTTCACCCCTTTTCTCAGAGTCTGGACTCGGAAAGGACCATCAGTGGTCGAATGAACGTAGCCAAGCTATCGCAGAACAGAAAAAAAAACACAAGCAAAGCGGTGGGGTTTCACTGACTCGGAAGTTTTGGTCAATGCAAGGCTACGCGCAGACCACGGAATAATTTCAAGAAGAATGGAGCGGAGTGAATCATCCCAGAAAAAAAAACAAAAAAAAGGAAACAAATCGAGCTAATCTGACTCTGATTGCAATTCAAATCTAAATTACGATCGTTATACCTATCCACAAGATTGCAGTCCCTAGTCCAACAATGGTGTGTGTGTGGGGTGGGGGGGGGGGGGGCGGGGGGGGCGGGAAGTAGCTATGGCTATGGTACAAAACAACTGACATGACGACGACGACAACCCCACGTAACAGGACAAGACGATAGGTAAAGGTAAAATATAACCTGACCGAAGACGGATTGCAACAGCGACCATAACCAAGGAATTGGAAGGGCGGACGGACGGCAACAAAGGAAAAAGGAATTGAAAGGACGGACGGACAGACGGCGAAGGAAAAGAGAAAGAAAAGAGCAATTTTTTCTGTTCCGTTTCCGTTTCATCGCATCTATTCAGGGACCGGACGACGCCCGGACCCAATACCCATTCCAACCCGAACCAAAGTCTCAAGTGACGCACGTCCATTGACGAGCAAATCCTCATCCCACACCACCCTATCCTTCTCAAACAGCACCACAATCGTCGATCCCCCTACACCAACCAACCCGCGTGAGTCAAGGGACAACGGTTCGGAAGAAGCTCTCTCTCTCTCTCTCTCGAGAAAGAGAAAGAGAGAGAGAGAGAGAGAGGGGTGGAGGAAAAACGCACCAAAAGCAAAATACCCAAACTCCTGGCCGCGCAGCACCTCTTCACCCTCCTGCACCGTCGTCTTGATGCTCCCCACCATCATAGCCCCTACGCACACCGCCATCACACGGCCAAACTGCGGGCTATCAATAGGAACAATCTTCCGCACGTTCTCCCCATACACGTCCAGCGAGCTCCGTACAGCCTGCGGCTAAATACCACCCCACCCACCCAATCAAAACAAACAAAATCATTTAGCTTCTCCGAACCGAAAAACACAGAAGAGAGCAAAGAGAGAGAACGGGTAACGTAACGTACGTTGACGGTATAATACTCCCCATTAATAAACGTCATCATCCCCACCTTCCCCTCCACCGGCGAATGGAACCTATGATAATCCTGCGGCGCCAGCCTAAAGATCGCCAGCGCGCCCCCAATGTAGCGGTCACACTGGTCCTTGTAAGCTTCGCCGAGGAGGCGCTGTACAGTGAACTCGCGGCCCTTGATCCAGAGCCGCGTCGCCTCGTCGACGGTGGCAAAGGTCATGAGACGGCAATCGGCGGCGCTGACGAGGCGGTAGGAGTCGTCTGGCTTCTCGATGGGTCGGGCGGAGGGCTTGAGTTTGCTGTTATGCTCCGAGCGTCAACGTGGATTTTATGAAAGTGACTTGGGATTATTTACCGGTAGAAGAACTCGTTGAAGGTTTCTCGAGGGAAGTGAGTATGCGAGAAGAAAAAGAACTGCTGATGGAATACGTACTAAAGGAGTCGAGCGGGTCGAGGATCTCATCAACATTGAGCCCATGGAATTCAATAAAGGCCGGGATATCGAGTGCAGATTGAGGCGCATCATACTTAATACCCTGCTTGATGGACAACGACTTGAGCAGACGGCGTGCTATACACATCCATACCATACCATCAGCAACATCCACAACAAAAACAGATTACAACATACCACGACCTCCTTCCATCCGACTCGTCGCACCCTATCACACCAAATCATCGTCAGGGCAAAGCCAGGGCTAGATAGAGCAGCAGCGGCAACGCACCTTGTACAACAACCGAATCCCAAGCCTGACATACACCTGCATCTTCTCCTCCTCCAGCTGTCCGGTCATCCGATTCTGCACAATAATATTGGCCGAATTCTGCGCCTCCCCACCATCAGCAGACGCCCACTCAAACAAACAAAACTTCAAAAACAACTCACCGCGCCCAGCCGATAATCCCCACTCGAGACTTTAGTAATAATCTTCGTATACCACTTCCTCTGCGCCTGGCTCGCCGTCACGAAATTGCCCACCACGATCCTGTCAACCTTGTTCCAGTCCTGGCTCGCACACACCGCCAGATGCGTCACAATGTCCACCTCCGCCTTGTCGTTCATCCGCGGGCGGTGACACAGCGGGCAGTTCTTGACATTGATCACCCGCTCAACCGTATCCTCCGAGGCCGACCCCGACCCCGACCCGGAGCCCGAATTCGAACCCGACCCAGAACTGGACGACGCCTCCTTGCTCTTCCCCGCACCCTTCACCTTCCGCCTGAACCGCGTCTTCTTCACTTTCACAGCCCCTGCCCCCGGCCCGGCCCCTGCCCCTGAAACGGGTGGCACCACAGTCTCCGGCGTACCCCCCTCTTCCATCTCCACCTCCGCCTCCACATCCGCATCATCACTCGAATACGCACTCGAATACCCCGGCGTCCCCGCTCCCGTCCCAGCCCCCGTCCCCGTCCCCGTCCCCGTCTCCAGCGGCACCTCCGACGGCTGCGTCGCATACGCCCCCTCCACATGCGGCGGCCCCGAAAAGTCCATCTCACTCAAATCCAGCGCCTTCCCCTTCCCCTCCCCCTCCCCCTCCCCTTCCCCCTTCCCCAGCCCAGCCGGCGTCTGACTAACACTCGTATCCACCCCTCCCCCCCCCTCCACATCCACCCTCCTCTTCTCCTCATCCGGCCTGCCCAGCTCCGCCTCCAGACTCGATATCGCCTCCTCAAACGTCAGATCGTCCTGGTGCGGGCGCTTCCCGTGCGTCGTAAAAAAAGTGTTGACGGTGTCCCGCGTGAGCGTGGACCCGAGCGAGTCGAGCATCGAGGTGAGCTCGAGGTGCGAGATCGTCTGCGTGTCGTCCGTGTCGTATTGCATCAGGTATTGGCGCCAGAAACGCTGGCGCAGGAGGTCGTAGGGTTGGTATTTTGCGCTGTTAACAGAGAGGGAAGAGCAAGCGCGGGGAGGCGGTCAGTCAGTTGCGAGCGAGCGTGCGTGTGTGTTACACTTGGGAAGGCATGGGGTGGAGGTGCAAGTAGTGAAGGGACATACCGGATGTAAACAATGGGATTGTGCTTCGACTCCCAGATCGCGCCGCCCCCGGTCCCGTCAAGCTTGAGTTTATACTCGACCATATCGTGGTCCCCGCCCTCCTCCTTGTCGTACAACCCCGTCTCGGGGTTCTTCTGCGGTGCCTTGTCGATGAGCTCACGGACCTGCAGGGCGTAGTTAGCATCAGCAAAGGGAAAGGAACGAATGAACGCCAACACACCTCGAACCGCGCATCCCCAATATGGTCATTACTGCTCAGCTTGTCCCAATCATGCACGGCGAGCTGCACGCTGAACGACGTCTCGTAGCGGCGCACGTGGAACAGCAGTTTCTCGTCAAACGTCGGGTTGAGCGAGTGCCGGATGACGCGCGTGCGGAAGACCTTTTTGCCAAAGGACACCACGACGAAGGGGTCCATGTCCCAGCCTGTGCGCGTCACTATAAACGAAAAAACGCAGCGGGAGGGGGGCATCAGTGGGTTGTGCGCCAAGTGCAGGGGGGGAGCAAACGGGGATGGGGGACCGGGGACAGCAACTCACTATTCTTAAGCTTAGGCAGATCCTCCGCCCTCTGAACCTCAAGCATCACAATCCCCAAAATATCATCCCTCGCATCAAGACTATACCCCTTCCCCTTCCCTTTCCTCTCCCTCCTCGCCCTGCCTTTCCTCTTCTTCCCCGCACTCTCCACCGCAGCCACCCCAACCCCCGGAGCTCCAGGAACCGCTGGCACCGGCACGGGCGGGACGGGGACCTCCCCCTCTCCCCCGGGCACAGGCACAGGCACAGGCGACGGAGACGCGGAAGCAGAAACAGAGAACGAAGCAGAAGGCGACGGCAACGCCGGCGCGCCCCAGCTCTTCCTGAACAGCCGCCCCTTCTTGCCCTCCGGACCAGGGCTCTCGGGCGCAGAGGCGGGTGTGCCGGGGACGAGGGCGCCGGAGACGGGGTCGATAGTGGGTGCGGGAGGCGGGACAGAGGGGGCAGGGGTCGAGAGGGTGTTGGTGGCGGTGGTGTTAGAGGCGGGGGAGGAGGAGTTGGAGGAGGTAAGGCCGGAGAGGCGGCGGGGAAGGGGAATGGGGAAAATCTTCTTGGCAAAGGAGGGGGAGCTGGGGGGTTTTGTGATCGGGGAGGCAGTGGGAGTCGCGGTGGTTGGAGTGAGGACGCCCGCGAGGGACGCAGTGGGAGTCTTGGATTGCGCTTCGGACTGGGGCGATGAGGGCTGCACGGTCAGCACCGGCGGCTGGGATTTGGGCGGGGTATAGATATCGAGAAGTGAGGTGTGTGGGTGGGTGTCGTCGGGAGTGTCTGCAAAGTCATCTTCAGAATCAGAGTCGCCCTCGTCGGAGGAGAGGCCGCCATCGTCTTGGAAGGCGAGCCCGGCTTGGTGCGAGCGGATGGTGCCGACACCTTCGGTCTATAAGAGCGTTTAAGATGACAAAGGGGGTTAGATAAGTAATATACGCACTGGTGGAGCAGACACAAGCGATGGCCGCGAGCGCTTGACGAGCTCTCCAAAGATTTCATCAAATTCAAGCTTAGTCTGAGTCTGAGCTGGCTTTACAAAGCCGAGCTTGATGTGAACAGCGCCGGTAACCAGCGTATTCGCGCGCGTTGATTCAAGGTTGAGCGTGAAAGGCTGCCATCACGTACAAGTTAAACTTTGAGATCAACACCAACAGTTGAACTACGCACTTTATTTGCCGGATCGTCCCAGCCAAACGGCCTGCCCTCTTCACCCCACCACTCATCGAGCGGGATCGCAACTTCCCCCATGTAATCCTTACCCATAATGTCCTTGTCCCACACCACGAACTCCACCGCGCCAAGCCTGTCCGCCAAGGACAGATAGAGCGGAAAGTCCCAGGTCGCATCCTTGGGTGCGTATGTGGGGTTCACATTGCGCTTGGCCACGGGGGTCTGATGGCGGGAGTTGAGCACGGAAACGACGACAAAGGGGTCGCTGTGGCCGTTCCGGTCCTTCGCAACGAGCGCGGTGCAGCCCAGGACCTGGATGCGCAGCAGGACGAGGGGGAGCTCGTTGGGCTGAGGGGCGGAAGCTGCGCGGGCGGAACCAGCTCTGGAGGCTGAGACGCGGGCGGGGAAGCGGGCAGCAGAGCGCAGGGCACGCTTGAACTTGAGGGGAGCCATAGAGAGGTGGTGGTCGTGGTGGTATGCAGCAGGAGCAAAATCAGAATCATCATCTGATTACCGCAAGTTGCCGCGTGACCACGACGACGCCGCGCGCTTTAGAACCAATGTTTTAAGTTGAACCACATGTCGTATTTGGTCCCGCAGCAATCACAAGGACTAAGTACCAGTCATCAATATTTCAATACGAGGACCCGTACATGGAGTCAAAGGAGGCCCAAAACGATTTATACAGCAACAAAGGAAGAGATTAGCTCGTCTCAAAGCCCAGAAAGTTCCAGGTCAGCGCATAAATCTTTTCTTCGGACATATGATTCTACGGTCTTGACTTCTTTTCGATAATTACCCCAGGTTTCCGCAGTCTTGCATTGACCAAAGCTTTCAGGTCAATGAACCCCGCCGTTTTCCTCGTCAGTATATTTTTCTCTTCCGCGAATAGCCTAGCTATGTCTCTGAATCGTCCAGCGCGGTTCACGTTGAACGATGACATGTCGTCGTGCAGGGTAGGTACTCCATTCAGAAGTTAAGTTACTCCCGCCATCAAGATTCAAGAGCGCCCATGACGGGATCACAACATAGAATGCGCGGTGTTGTAATATCTATTTCGTCTTCACATCTACTGCACCGCACTCATCTTTCCATCCCCTTCCAGCTCGCGCGGATTTCCGTCCGTCCGCAGATTCTCCGTATTCTCATCAACAATGTGTCTTACCAGCCCGCTTCTAAGTTCTGTGCATGTAAATCCGTGCTACAGTTATCAGTGGGATTGGAATTGGCATTGGGATTGCATCATGTTTATCACTCTTCAGCGCTCAGCCTTCAACGTTTCAACCTCCATGTCCCGCTCTCCCTGAACTTTCTGTGCAACTTCTAACCCCCCTTGCTTACCTCGTCTCGTCTCATACTTAAAATCGGCGCATCGATCTCTCCTATATTCTATCATCTCCTAAGTACCAGGGCCCAAGACCCAAGACTCAAGAGCCGCTTTCCTCAAACTCTTCGCTGAACAGTCGACGGTCTGACCAGGGCCTTGAGAATCCATGGGGGACGCACACCGATAACGCCATGATCAGCCCCACAACATTCCTCCCTATCCGTCCGCAGCTCCAGCCTCTGATGCCACACCCCCGCATTCCTATCATGATCGTCCGTCCTACGCTTGGAGCTTATGCAGGAGTAGCAGGGCTGTCGGGACGAGTGGGAGGCCCTCGTCCCAGGATACGAGCGGGGGTGGCATGTGCGGGAGGGAGGTGCAGGAGTCCGAAGAGGAGGATGTCGACTTTGCATGAAGCACGAGGCCTGAGGTGCGCGCGGTCTGTGCGGGCGCGTTGGTGAGGCGGTAGTACAGGACGCGATAGGTGGCGTTGGGATCACGAGCGGCTGTTGTGAAGAATGGGTCAGTCTCAAGCCTCATGACATGCACAGCTGCGCCGTTAAGCTTCCCCGTTGCATCTTTTGCACATAGGATAAGGACGTGGACACTCGCACAATATAGGGTGCATACCGATCCTCACCACAGATACACGGGTCGGGACCGTCTAGCTTCTCCTCCTGCAGAACAGGCTGTCAGCGAGGACCTTCAAGCCGTGCGCGGCGGCTACGCAAAAAAAGTGCAGCCTCGGGTAGGGCAATGCGAATGCGGCGTCATGGAGGAGTACGCGCAGCGGACGAACATGGCGAGGATGGTGAGGATACGCTCTTCACTGGCGAAGACGAGACATGCGCCGCTGTCCGCATGTTGAAATGCGAGTTCCCTAGGGTCTCTGCGCTGTTGGAAAGAGTGCATTGGCTTGCTGTGGATCCAAGGGCTGGTCTTGAGGAGCTCACCGGAGGACCTCCGCACGCGCCGATTCTATGAATATATCGTTTTTTTTTACTCTCGTTATTTCTACATTGTTGAATGCTGCTGAGCTCGAGATATTATGTTGTGCTTAATTTCATAATCGGACGTAAACTAACGGCCATAGGGTACCATGTTCGCTACTTTGATACCGTGTTCGACCATACCTACCAGGACTTTGAACAAATCAGTATTCCTGTATAGATCATCGTCTGCCTGTAGTAGACCGATGTCAATGATATCGCGAGTGACCTTGATCATCTTCATCGTCGGGTGGCCTTCCTGTACCGCCAAGGCAGTCTCATGAGGAATGTGGGCAGTGATCACTATCAACTGCGTCAATTCCGTGGTAGGATACATGATATGAACCTGTCGCCCGATTCAGCCCAGCTCTGATGTATGGAAATGAAACGATGCTTACCGTGTAGTTGCCGTCGTTCCATTCAACCGGAACTCCCCAGTACATCTGTTCTTGTGCCATCATCAGCAGTACTTCTAGATCGCAGATGTCGACATGGTCCACGTCCTGCTCAGTGTATGGTGGCTCAATTTCATCGATGTCATCCCAGTCATCAAGAACCTTTCCAGTTCTAGACGCGTGTCGATGATGCGCATCGGTGTATTGATAGATGGGAATTCCATCGATAACAGCCCCAGTGGTATAGGGGACGGTGTCCCATGAACGATTCGCAACCTTGAGCGTTTCGCCAGTACCCAAACCGAGTCCTACTTCCTTAAGTTCGCACAACCATTCCACAGTAAGATCAAGGAGTGCTGGGATGAGTACTAGCGTTTCCCGTGTGTCCCCGGTCTGTTGCATGGTGCGCAACCTGTCGACGTTGAAAGGGCAGTCAAGTGGTCGGGCGCCCTTGGGTATGTCTATATCCTTCCTAGGTAGAAACTGATCCTGTAATGGCGAGCAGATCTCCTTGTTGGTGATGAGACTCTGTGGCCATCGAAGAGGATTGATGCCCTGCAGTGCGATGAAGGGGTTTGTGATCTGACGCAACGTAGTTGTGGATGTGGGGGCTGGCTCCGGGTCATTGGTGCGCTCTGTGCCAGATTCAGACATACTGAGAAGAAGTGTTGTCGATATAAGGAACAGATTTTTGACGACTCTGTCGTTTTCACCCACCTTTATACTGGTTCGGAGAACGCCGTTTTGACACAGCCTCGCGGCGACAGCAAGATCCTCAACAACTTGAACAACCAAAGGCTTTGTCCCTTATGCCGGCACAACAACAATACAACAACAATAACAATAAGGCGATGAATGGCCCAAAGTGAAGCCAAATGTACATCCTTCTGGATAGTCCGGAAGCGCGGTCACGGTTGTTCAAGAATCGGAGCGCTCCGTGTCAATAACAATATGTCTCCTTTGTGTACTGTTATGACTTGATTGAGAACGACGAAGGAAGTGAACAGGAATTGAACTTAATCAATCAAATACGATAACACTGAGTTGATTTGACAAAGTAAACGAAGTATATGTAGGGCTTTTATAGTATAGTATTTAGGGGTTTGAAAAGGAGTAATGGAAATAAGTCTATCATATGTAAAGTAAAGTAAGTGGGTCGAAGAATATAGTCTGTGATTTCGGGCAAATAAGTCTAGGATTCGATGAAGATTGTGATAACCAGAAAAGGAGAAATATAGGAGATAAAATATATGACTTAGCAATAGGGATTCATTACACTACCCCCTCTTTTAGGATCGATGTAGCGTAGTCTTTAGATTTCGGTGGGTGAATTATACGACCGGATCGGGTAGTGGTGTGTAAGGGCGGTTCGTAGTCGCGTTGCCATGGTCCGGGAGGTGGTGATGGAGAACGATAAGGAGTGATTGTTGGGGTAGGGGCGATTTGTTGAACCGATGGATCCAGCGAGAAACGAGGTGGATGCGGTCGACGAGGATTACGGCGGTGGAATTGCTCCAGGGCTTCGAAGTGCGAAGTAGATATTTCTGTTAACGGGACCCAAGAGTTTTCGGAATCCGGGAGGTCACGCCATTGGACGAAGTAATCGTACCGGCGTCCGACTTTGCGACAGTCAATGATGAACTTGATTTCGCGTGATTGATGTGGGATGACGTCGAGATCTGGATTTTGATCTGTTGAAATTCGATCTGGAATGATCGAGGCGGGAGTATATGGTTCTAGCAACGATACATGGAAAACTGGATGAAGTCGAGAAAGTGTTGACGGCAGATCGAGAACGTAGGTGGAAGCTCCGTGTTTACGCAGTATGGCGAATGGACCGATTTTACGATAATCCAGTTTGTCGGTGGGTCGCGTGGTTCGTATGTTACGACGGAGTAACCAAACTTGATCGCCGGGTTTAAAGTCGGGTGGCGTTTGTCGGTGGCGGTTGTAAAATTTGCTCATGTGTTCTTGGGAATGAAGTAGTTCGAGTTTGAGTTCCTCTTGTATGACTTTGATGCGATCGGCAAGTTCGGTGGCCGAAGGATTGGTAGTGCGGTCCGAGATACGAACTTCAAAGTCGGGATGATATCCGATGTTCGCAAAGAAGGGGGTTTGTTGAGTAGAGGTGTTGATGGTGTTGTTGAATGAGAACTCGGCGAGTGGTAAATAGTCGGCCCAATCGTCTTGTTGATAGGAGCAGACTGCGCGAAGATAAGTTTCAAGAGTTTGGTTTGTGCGTTCGGTGAGGCCGTCCGTTTGAGGATGGTAAGCGGTGGATGGCTTCATTTTTGTTCCGCACAATTTCATGAGTGGGTGAGGAAAGAAGAGACAAAGACAGCGCCTCTGTCAGATATAATTGACTGGGGAAATCCATGGAGACGGAAGATGCGATCTAGGAAGAGACGAGCGAATTCGGGTGCGTCCATAGCTTCGGTGCAGGGAATGAAGTGAGCTGCGCGAGTCATACGATCGCATACAACCCAAATGGAGTCAAACCCATGAGAGTTCGGCAATTTGGTGATGAAGTCCATAGAAATGGATTTCCAGGGTCTATCAGGAATATCGAGCGGTTGGAGCAATCCGTACGGTTTGTGAGTCGATGAAACGTCGATAAAAGTTCGTGAATCCCAGAAATTGTTGTAATTGCTTAACGGTCGAAGGGACAGGCCATTTTGCGATGGTTTCGAGTTTCTTAGGATTCATTTGTACGCCTTTAGAAGAGATGATGAAGCCGAGATACTCCACTTGCGAGAGTCCAAATTCGCATTTGCTAGCGTTCGCGAATAGGTTATTGGCTCGGAGTCTATCGAGGACTTGTTTAACGGCAGCAGTGTGGTCTTCGCCAGGTTTGGTGAAAACAAGAATATCGTCAAGATTGACGACGCAGATGATGTCGAGGACGTCCCGAAGAGTATCTTGAATGAAAGCTTGGAACGTGGCTGGGGCGTTGGTTAATCCAAAAGGCATTACCGTATACTCGAATAGTCCGAGGTGTGTTCGGAATGCTGTTTTCCATTCATCGCCTTCCTTGACGCGAATTAGGTTAAATGCGTTCTTGAGATCGATAACGGTGAACTGGTCGCAGCCTTGAACTCGGTCGAGTAAATCAGAGGTAAGCGGGAGAGGATAACGATTTTTCTTGGTAATGGAGTTGAGACCGCGGTAGTCGACGCAAAGTCGCAGGTCTCCGGTTTTCCGTCGTATAAATAAAATAGGCGATGAAGCGGAGGAAGTGGAACGACGTATAAAACCTTTCTTCAAGTTCTCTTCAATGTATTCGAAGAGTGCAGTTCTTTCGTCGGAGGATAAAGAATAAATGGGACCGAATGGAGGGGTCTTCTCTTCTTCCAAATCGATGTTGATATCGCCGGTTCGATGAGGTGGGAGCTTTTGTACCTCAATAGGATCGAATACATCGAGATGCGAGTGATATTGTTCAGGGACTAGTTGTTGAATCTTATCCCTGGAGTCGTTGACAATAGCATGGAGAGGAGGAGGAGGTTCAGGTGGCGGGTTTTGTTCGGGAGGGAGATTTGGTGGTGGGGAATCGAGAGTAGAAAGAGCGTCGATACGAACGTCGAGTTCGTTGTTGGTAGTATACCAGATACAGGAAACTTGTTGATTTTTCGCGTACTTTTTGAAGCGTTGAGGTGTGACGAAATGAATTTTGAGTGGTTTGTTCCGCGGGCCATAGACCGGAGGCGGAGGTTCGGGAGGACAGGACCATATGGCTAGGAGTTCTGCGCGACTAAGGCCGTTTCGAACTGGGGGGCGAAGGATAGAAGCAGTTGACGAGGCCAGACTAGATTTAACGTCTGCGAATGTCGGCGGTGGGTTTGACGTATAAGGGTTGAGGATAGAACAAATATCAGAGGCCGGTTTGCTTTTCAGACGAAGGCCTAATCCGACAGAACCGATGGACTGGATACTAAGATCGACAGCTGGAGTTACAAGACTATAGCCTTTGCCAAAAGCCGATACAGGAAAGTCGTGGTTGGCGCCGCAGCAGGAAAGCGTAAGTTGACTGCGGGCCCAATCGACCGAGGGGTTGTGTTGTTTGAGCCAGTCGAGACCCAACAGGATAGGATAAGGCATGGAAACGATGCCAAGTTTGATAGTTTCCGAATGGTCGCGGACTTTCAAGAGAGTGATGACGTCGTGGGTGAGGAGACCAGAAGTGATCGGTCGATCATCGATCGTGAAGATAGGAACAGGAGAGGGCTTGGCAGATCGTGGAAGTGAGTGTCGGTGAGCGAATGACTGGGAAATGTGAGAGTTTGTGGCACCGCTGTCAATGAAAGCGAAGGTCTTGATGCTTTGTCGTTTTGGGAAACATAGGGTGACGGAGATAAAGAAATGTGATTTATTGAGAGGATCTACTTGGACATGTCGTGATAATTGAAAGGGAGGGGATCGGGTGGACAAAGCGATCCATTGACCAGTAGTGGACCTGGCAAATGAACCTTCTTGACGACGGGGAACGGTGTCAGTTCCGTCCGTCGCCGAGGAGAGTGGAACTAATTGCTCCTCGGCGTCGCTTTTCCCGACTTGACATTGGCGATACGCTTCTTGCAATCGTGCGCAAGATGGCCGGCGCAACCGCAGTAGAGGCAGAGCTTGTTGTCAAAGCGTCGCTTGCGTTCTTCGGGGGTAAGCTTGGGACGGGGACCAGAAGGTTTGGGCTCGGTGGCGACGGCATCGATTTCCATAGGTACGACGTCGGCGGTAGAAGTCGGGTTGGGTTGGTTTGAGGAAGGATTAGCTTGCTTAGCGTAGGGAGGGACGTACGTGGCACTATTAGAAGTGTTGTAGTTCCCATCCTTTTCCTTCTTTTTCTTTCCACCACTCAACTTCTCCTCAATGCGGCGTTCGACTTCACGTTGGTGTAGATTCGTGTCGATAGAAATCACGAGAGGTTCCCATTCCTCCAATGTAGTTGGGCGATTGACAACCATCACGAGGGCGTCCTTAACGATAGGTTTGAGACCCTTCATGAATCGAGATATTTTCGTTTGTTCGGTCATGTCGAGGTGGCTGGCAATCTCCATAAAGGAGGTCAAGTAATAGTGTACGGAACCAGTTTGCTTGAGTTGATCTAAACGCTGGTCTGCAGTGGTAATGAGGGAGGGGTCCGCGAACTTTTTGCGAAAGGCGGCGAGGAAATTGTTGAAGTTCCAAAGTAAAGACGACCCTGAATGTTCAAGATGATTGAACCATTCAATAGGAATGCCGTCTTTGAGATTAAGGCCAACGAAGAGAACTTTAGTGTGATCGTCGGGAAATGACGAAGCGTTGAATTCGATAAGCCTCTTGATTTCGGAGATGAAGGGAGTAACTTTGGAATGCTTGCCATTAAAAACCCTAGCGTTGCGCAATTTGATTGTGTTCCCACGGGGCGGAGGATTGGACAACGCGGGGGGAGCAGCTTGCACTACAGGGCGACGAGCCACTTCAGCCATGACATCAAGGATGGTGGCTTGAAGAGTGGATTGGTTCTGCGCGAGCATATTGATGACGCCGGAGAAATCGGTGCTCGGAGCGGCTTGAGCGATCGGGGCGGAACCAATTTGGCCAGGAACAGGCACGGGGTTCGGTCCGGGAATTGAACCGGGAATAGCCGCGGGATCAAGTGTGCCGGGGAGATGAGCGTAGTCAATACCATAGGTAGGGACGGGATTGTAGATGTCGGGATTGGTGGAGGGAGGAATAGCAGGGAGATTGTAATCAGGAACGACGGAAGTAGTAGCCATGGTGTAGAGATGGTCAAATCAAACTTGTTATGACTTGATTGAGAACGACGAAGGAAGTGAACAGGAATTGAACTTAATCAATCAAATACGATAACACTGAGTTGATTTGACAAAGTAAACGAAGTATATGTAGGGCTTTTATAGTATAGTATTTAGGGGTTTGAAAAGGAGTAATGGAAATAAGTCTATCATATGTAAAGTAAAGTAAGTGGGTCGAAGAATATAGTCTGTGATTTCGGGCAAATAAGTCTAGGATTCGATGAAGATTGTGATAACCAGAAAAGGAGAAATATAGGAGATAAAATATATGACTTAGCAATAGGGATTCATTACATGTACGTGATACACATTGTCGCTTTCTCTCTTGACGCTGGTCTCACCACAGCTCTCCATCAATGATCAACCACTTATCGATTATTGACACTGCCTTCAGAACCTTCTAGATGTGGAGGTTGTTGTTTCTGTGTCAAATTTCAACTTCTGATGACACGCGCTGTACACTGGAGTACCTATAAAAAGCTTGCTAGTTTCGTTCACCTTTCATCAGCTCTCGTCTTCCAACTTTGTTCCAACCGTTGCACTTCATATCAACCTCTACTCTTCTCCCAACTCAACATGGTCCAACATGCTGCAGTGAAAACACCTTGGAGAACGGTCAGCGGCGTTGGCAAACGAGCAACATCCACCCACATCAAATACCCACATAATCCCAGATCCTTCGAAATACTTATGGAGGCTAAGACAGTGACACCGTTACTGGTCAATGGTATCTCGGCCAGCACTTGGACCGGCGAAAATCTCCTCTCCCTTGGTCTCACTGTCATACTGAAGAAGGCCTTGCCCTGGAACGGCACGGAACAGTCAACTGCCTCAACTCGGGTGAAGAGCAATTCTCAGCTAGTGCAGTTCATACGGGCAGTTCCCAAGAAGAAACTCAATGGCTCCTTTGAAGACATTTCGACGCTCCTGGAGCGGCACGATTGTCAAATCGGCTTTTCATTCTATTCGTCACTTCAGGAACAGTTATCGCGTCGGCTTTTTGCAAACGAGGCTCAACCAATAGTCTTGGTAACAAGAGAACTCCGTCGACTACCTCCCGTCCAATATTACCCCGACGAGACTACAAGCATAGCCTCTGCGAGCGTAGAAAATCTATCGGTGGTAAATAGTGAATATGACCCGGCGGCCGACTCCATTTCTACAACCTCGTCTGTGGATCTTGGCAAGCCACCCATCAAGGACGAGTTGGTGACAACTTTCGCAGGGATCGAATTCATAAAGGTTGTTATAGTCCTGCTCCAGGCCAATGGTAAGAAACGATCACACGGCACAGAATACAGTAAACCGGGGATTTCGCAGAACTATTATGCCCATGTCAGGATGCGGGCAGGCAGCTATAACTGCAAAACGGATGGTAGTGTGCATGTGATGACCTGGTCCAGGGGGATTGAAAAATATCGCGACGACGTGGTCCTTTTCGAGATCGAGGCCAAGGCTGACGGCGATGTTGTGTTCTTACCACAACACGCGGCGGAACTTTTGGCACAAATGTGGCGCCGCAAAGTAGCACTCAAAGCGGCTGGTATCACGTCCTGGGACTCAGTGATCGAGGTGTATCGACGACCTTTTTTAGTATGTATCAATGATACCAAGTTGAGGATCGTCTCGGCAATATTCTCCGTGGCATGGCTCAACGAGGTTTTGGGCCCCATCAGAGACGATGTCAAGGAGTCTCCAGACTTGCCCAGTTTATATCAGCGAATTCGCGTCTCCACTCCGCTCTGTTTGGACACACCCTTCGGAAGAATGGAGGCTGCAGAGTTCCTCGCTCATTTGGCGGTCACTTCGAGTTTACCTTCGCCGGGCCCCGAGTGTTTGAAGAGTACCTGACTTTCTAGAGTAGTAATATTCCCAAATGACTGAGACTACTAGTGTGCATCTGAATATAAACATATATGCCTGTATGTCAGTGTGCGCCGTGCGCGGGATACACAATACAACTCTGACATGCTGCTGACATGCCATGAAATAGGGAAGAAAAAGCCCGTTGAAATGATTACAACCTCCAATTAGCGCACTTGGTGATGCAAGAGGTGAGTACGAGGCATTATCAAATACTAAACCACGCCGTTCCTCTGATGAAAAGATATATAAGGTAGGGAGGTCTGCCTGAAAGTGTTTGCGCTTGTCCATGAACTGTTCATTTACGCGTTGTGGCGTACCTCACTTGGAATGCCGAGCGCCTCGCCCTCCTGCGACGACTCTACCCTGTGCACGATTACCCCCCGGGCCAACGCTACCTGCAACTATCAGTCACTGCAAAACACTTCAACTGATGTTTGCAGTTGGGTTTTGCAAAGAAGAGACAGTGTTGCCTGCTTCTGGTGTTCCCCGCTTATGTGTTCTTTCTCTCGCTCGCAAATATATCCAATCCATACAAATTTATCAGTCATATCGATTGGCACTCTCGAAATTAAAGCAGACCATTTCATTCATCGTTACTCATTTAGACTTTACTCTTTTGTAATACCGGTCCTGGCAATTGTATTTGCCGAAGATGTGGCAACGGCGCCACAGCTGACCCTCCCGGTATGTTCTTGCCAGTGACTTTTCCAGTCTTAATTTCAGTTTCAACACCCCCGCCCATCCTTCTCAGCTCTTGCGATCGCCTTCCGCGAGCGCATTGTATGTGGGGCATAATTCATCCCATTGTAAGCCTGGCGCCCCAGTCTTACGCGCGCGGACTCTTAACTTTCACGTGACCTTCAAACCTTATCTTATCAACTGACACGTACCATATATGGACATTGAACCTTATTCTACAGTAGATCATCGTACCGTAACCCTGTCCTGTATCCCCTCACGTTCCCGAGAATACACTGTGGTCCTGTTAACCTGTGGGACCGCAACCCAGTGAGCCTAATCGACGACAGGCTTTCACTTTTTTTTTAACACCGGCTACTGTGCTTCTTTGCTTGTTATCTTATCTGCTGGCCACCCTGGATAACGACACCCCCATCCGTTTCACCCGCCACACCACATCTCTATACAACCTTCCCGTCCTTCCTCCTCTCGAACCATTCCCTCGTTTCCGAAAACCCCAGCTGTCTGCCCCTGACCACCTCTCGGACGACGAATCTGAGGCCGAGGACCATCCACCCTTTTTTGGCACCTTCCCTCGTCCCTTCCAGCTCCCACCTCGTGTAGCCCTTCCCAAACAGATCATCCCTCCCTCTCTTGCATCACAATCCCCTTCCCCTGCCCTCCTGTCTACCATGGCTTCCAAAATTATCGCTCCCTTTGCTGGCCCCATCACCCCCTCTGCTATCAACGACTGGCTTAGTCAATGTGAAAATGGCTTTGCTATCTATGCCGCTACCAAGTCCGAAAAATCCCCGGAGCTTGACGTCGTCACCAAGATCCGGCTGACAGGCACTCAGCTGCATGAGCCGTCCGCTGCGGCCTGGTGGAATGCTGGAAGGAAGGAGTTTTTGAAGCTGGCGACGTGGGAGGAATTTGAAAAGCAGATTTGGAAGAGGTTCATGGCCAAGGGGTACAAGCTTATTGCCCTTTGTACGTTCTTCCTTTGCTCTCAGGGAAGGCAGTCATTCGCGGAGTATTCAGCGGCCCTCATGGAGGCTCGAAATCTTGCGGGATCCACTGTCATCACTCCCACCATCTACAAGTACCAGCTCCTCTTCCATGCCCACTCTATCCTCCTCCTTCGTATCATGGCTCTACCTGACTTCGACATCGACGTTATCACTGTTGACGATCTGATCTCCCTCATGTCCATGCAGTGGGAGAGTATCATCGTTGAGGCGAGTGGTCGATCCTCTTCTCGTCTCCCTGCCTCCGGTCCATCTCTCAGCACATCCTCCACCCCCACCCCTGTCTCTCTCGCCCCCAGCCGCCCTTTCCGTCCTCTTACCGATGAAGAACGTGCAGAACGGGACCGTCTTACTGCTGCTGGTGGCTGCTGGAAATGTAAGAAGACTCCTGCTGATCCGGGATGGATTAACCACCAGCGTCGTAACTGCCCAGGAGATGCCGCCAAAGGTATTCTCCCAGGACCTGACTTTGTTGATTACACGACTCGCGCTAAATTGACGCGACGGTGAACACGTGACCCGAGCGCAGGAGAAAGGAGGGAACGGAAGTATATGTGGTACTGCACAGTACCACCCATATATGTCAACGGACGATCGGACATATACCTCAGTCGTTTCCCAGATAAACAGACTGAGGTATGTGGCCGAACTTACTTATTTGATGGACCACTTACTTACAACATGTATTAGCGTACTTTACAACAGGTATATAACTAATACAGTCGTTTCCCAGATAAACAGACTGAGCGTACTTTACAACAGGTTATGGGCCCCGTGCAGTACTCGGAAGGTGGGGACATTGACGCACACTTCGCTGCCCTGCGCACGGCGTGGAACAACGCAAACACGCAAGGTGCTGACATCAAGGACGCGAAGTTCCGGATGATTGTACTCAAGTCCATGCCCGTCGCATGGGCGATCCTGATATCCACGCTGGCCCACATACCCACATCCACGGCAATCATCACACACCTTACCCTACACGCCACACTCGTGCGTGCCAAGGCCGGACCAGCGACGTCCCAGTCGGCACAGGCGCTGTCGACACAAAGCCGACGCAACGTCCGAAACCCCCACCTGAAGTGTGATAACTGCGGACGGTTGGGCCACATGGGGCCTGACTGCTACCGGGAGGGAGGGGGCAAGGCCGGTCAGTACCCTGAATGGTGGAAACGAGATAAACCCACTACACCTGCGATGCCCGCAACGGTACCGGCAGCGAACTCAGCCGTATCGAGCACGACGAACCCACTGTACCTCGCACTAGCAGCCACGCACCCGACGACGCGGAGCGCCACACTCGTGACATATGCCGACTCCGCCGCCAGCAATCATTTCTTTGCATGCCGCGGGGACTTTGAGACATACGGCCCCATCCCTGACGGCACGACGAAGGGATCCACAGCCAACGGCGGCGACTTCAGGATGGCTGGAACCGGGAGAGTTAGAAAGAATGTGGTACATGAGGGACGGAAGGTGCAACTCACCTTTGAACACGCAATCCACACCCCAGACCTCACGCATAACCTCGTCTCCATCGGCTGCCTCGGTGCAAGGGGCTGCAGCGTCATGTTCTCTGGCAACGGGGCGACGTTCTTTGACCGAACCGCACAGCGTTCATGCACGGCGAGGCCGTCGGCACGATGTACAAGATACACTTTACGACGGACATCACAGTCCCACCCCGCTTTGCCGCACTCCTCACCCACCCTGCACGCTCCAATAACAGCCCTGCGCCGCTTGAGACATGGCACCGCAGGCTCGGACACATCTCTGAGGCCACAGTACTCGCCATGCTGCACCAGGACTTAGTACGAGGGATGTCCATGCTGAGGAAGAGCAGTGACGGGCGCTGCGAGGATTTTATCCTGGGGAAGCATGCTCGCCGACCGTTCGACGCCACGGTGGACCCAGAGAGTGAGCCTAACGAACGCGCGTGCTTTGATTTGTGGGGACCAGCACGTGTCCAGACCCCGGGAGGGAAGAGCTGGATGATGCTCGGGAGCGACCATGGGGGAGCAGGCACCGAGATATACCTACTAGCTGACAAAAAGGCAACCACAACGGTTATACCCCTACAGGAGTACGTTGCGATGAAGGAGCGACAGGTGGGGAAAGCCGTGAAAGCGGTGCGGACGGATGGAGGTGGGGAGTTCGTAAACGAACTTTGGGATGGCTTCTGCCGGGAGAAGGGGATCGTCCACGAGACCACAGCCCCGTATTCCTCGGCGGCCAACGGCGTGGCCGAACGCGCGAACAGAACCATCCTCGATCGCGGGCGGAGCATGATGGCTGACTCCAACCTACCTGCAACGTACTGGGGGGAGGCCATGGCGACCGCAGTCTATATCATGAACATCACTCCCTCATCACGCCACCCTGGCACTACACCCTATGAGATCGCGACTGGCAACAAACCTGACGTGTCTTACCTGAGACCATTTGGATGCACGGCGTATGCGCATGTCCCGAAGGAACACGGTGGAAGCAAACTCGAGCCGAGGTCGATCAAGTGCGTTCTGATCGGATATTTCGGCCCAGGGGACTATAAGCTTCTCGACCGATCAAACGGAAGCATAATCAGGTCCAGGGACGTCATATTTGAAGAAGGCCGGGCTAACCGGACACTCGAACCGCTCCAGACCCCCGATGACGACCCACTCGAACTCCTACCAGCACACCCGGCCGAAGCAGATGACACAGATGCCCCCACAGCTGAAACCCCCCCATCGACTGACAGCAAGTCAACTGACGGTGATGGTGACGGTCCCGAAGACGGAGGCGCAATAGCGCCACCCGCCCAGCCAGCACCACTACGCCGCTCAACAAGAGTAGTTGTCCCATCCGCTGGTGCCGTAGCTAACACCGAGTCCAAAGCAGTGGAACGGGATGCAATTGCACGCAAGCTCGACTGGGCACGCGAGAACCTACGCTCGACGAACACCGCCCTCTCGGCTCTGACAGCCAACACCGAGCCGACGTGGGTTCCCCGCTCGTACTCAGAGGCCATGACACACCCAGACCTGTGGAAAGGACCCATGGACGAGGAGATGGCAAGGATGGCGGAGAGAAAAGTGTGGACTCTGGTCGAGAGGCAAGAGGGAGCGAGAACTATGAAAAACCGCTGGACATTCGCGGTCAAGTACAACACCGAAGGCCAACCAATCAAACGCAAGGCCCGCCTAGTTGCTAAAGGATTCACCCAAATCCCCGGCGTCGACTTCTTTGAATCATATGCCTCCGTTGTGCGGTACGAATCGCTCCGAATCAACTTAGCCGTCGGCACCACGCTAGACATGGAAATCTGGCAGGTAGACTACACAAGTGCCTACCTCAACTCGCCAAATCAAGTCCCAGTACTGATGGAACAACCGGAGGGATACGAGAAGAGTGTACGCGAGGTATACGAGATGCGGGCTGCTGAGGGAGTGAAGGTGGACAGCGGACATGAGGAGGAGGACATGGAGGACACTAAGGGAATTGTCGCGTTGGTGGACAAGGCGATCTATGGGACCATGGACGGCGCCCACAACTGGTGGAAGACTCTGGACGCAGAAATGACGCAACTAGGATATGTTAAGTCGAGGGCAGACCAATCCGTCCGTTGGAGGAAACAGGAGGAGGAGATCACCGTCACCTGCACTTACACTGACGATGTCATTGGTATTTCCTCCACCGCGGATGGAGCGGCGACCGCCAGAAAGGAATTTGGGGAGAAATACGAGGTGAAGGACCTCGGAGACATCGAGATGGTACTAGGTATCCGTGTCAAGCGCGACCGCACCAAACGCGAACTCACCCTCGATCAGGAGGAGTACCTCAAACGGGTACTCGAGCGCCACAACATGAGTGACTGTATGCCGAAATACACCCCACTCCCACCGGGCACACTCCTGACGCGCGCACAAGCCCCCGAGTCCGACGACGACAGACACTTCATGCGTGACAAGCCGTACCGCGAGGTTCTGGGTGCCATTATGTACGCCCAGATAGCCACGCGCCCCGATCTCTCCTTCTCGGTCGCCTCACTCAGCCGGTACAGCGCCAACCCCGGGCGCGCACACTGGGAAGCCCTGATGCACGTACTCAGGTACATCAAGGCCACCCTGCACTACAAGATCACATACAGAGGAGACGACGCCACCATCGTACCTCATGGCTACGTCGACTCCGACTATGCCGGGGACCCAGACAGCAGGAAGTCCGTGACTGGAATGGTCTTCCTCCAAGCCGGCGGGCCGACGTCCTGGAGCTCGAGGTTCCAGGAGACTGTTAGGACCTGTGTAGCACGCCGGTTACAGAGTTATTCTGGAACCACCGAAGCGGACAGGCCTGACGTCCGTCAAGGAAGACGGCCTACGAAGGAGTATTCGGAGGTCGTGAGCGTCGACGGAGGTGTTCACCGGGGCTGATTCGAACGAACGAGCTCAAGTGATACGGGTGTGAAGCCAAATAGATTGAGAGAGAGAGAGAGAAACGAGAACGAGAATCGAGAACTAGTCTTAACAATAGGTAATATCGAGGTAAGGAGTCTGAAAAGAAGTGGTGCCATCATATATACGGTGGGCGTGCGTGGGAAAGCGTAAGTGATTGCGAGTTTAGGGGCGGTCGTGACATTACCCCCTTCTCAAGCGTCGAGCCACTGAGACGCAGAAAAAGAAATGTTCGAATACGGGGAGTGTGGCGGTTATTCTCCTTTCTGGGTCGCGCGCGGTCACGTGAGGGGCACGTGTCGGTCTCGGTTGTAGGTCCTTGTGGGTGTTTTTGAGGATCTCGGAGATCGAAAGAGAAAAAACTTAGGTTGTTTGTTCCTCCTCCATCTTCTCTTCGTCCTGCTCATGTCGTCCTTCAATCTCGATATCGCGGCCCCCGCCTCCGTTGACCCTAGCACGATTTTGCGCGATTCCGAGTTGGCGCAGCTGTCCGTCGAAGATCGGGCGCGTGTGGCGTTCCTTGGCGTACCCCGACCCGTTTCCCCGACGTCCTCTCTTCCTGGGATCGTCACACTTGTCGATGGGAGTGTCGGGGCGGTCCCCGAATCTTCTCCCGCACCTCCCTCAATTCCCGATCATCGGCTGGTCATCCGTCTGCCGGTTCGATCTCGACAGATCCGGCGTCCTCGTTCCTCCACTCCAGAGGTTGAGTTCGAACCGGCCAGCGATCCTGTGTCACGTCCGGCGGCGACTTCGTTGTCCTGGGGGTCCCTTTTGACGGATGAGCTGTTGGCGGAGATCCTGCGTACCGCTGTGCGGGTTCCCCCTTCCTTGGCGTGGTGTGAGACGCATGCACCGGTAAGTGTTGCCCTTTTTCTGCGATCGATTGTTGATTCCATTTTGGGGTCTTCGTTAGTGTGATCGTTGTCGGGAGCGTCGGCTGTCCTGTCGATTTCAGGAGGTCCGTCTTCGCGGGACCCTGCCCTGTGTCGACTGCCGTGCGGCGCACTCCCTGTGTTCGCTTTCGTTGGAGCATGGCCTAGAAGTGGCCGCTAGGCAGTTGGGGATTCCCTTGGCGTGGTTGCGCTCTCGTGCGGAAGGCTTTGCTTTCTCTCGCACTGGCGTTGCGATGTCCTTTACCAGTATCCGTCGCGCCTTGCGTTTACCGCTCCCCCCTCCTCTTCCTGTTGTTTCCACATCCCCTGAAGGGTCCGGTGTTGTTCCTCCTCCTCGTGCTCCCCCGCCTCGCGCCTTTTTTCGCGGTACGCGAGGCCAGGGTCGAAAGTCTGTGCCTGTTGGCCGTAGGGGTGCGCGCTTGTCCGTTCAGGAGGTGCGCTCTTCGCCTATCCCTGGCCCTTCTCCCTCCTCCTCCCGCAATAGTTCGGTTTCGCTTGTCCCCGTTCGTCGTTCTGGGCCCATTGTGCGCACCGAGTCTCCGGATTCCCCCATCGCCGGCCCTTCGGAGCCTCTCTTTTTAAAAGGGTCATCCTCCTCAGGCTCTTCTTCACCGGTTTTGCCCTCTTCCCCCCCCGCCATGTTGATTTCGACCCCCCCTGCTGCTCCGGTTCCCTCCCCTCCCTCGTCTGAGGAGTACCTCCGTCTTCAACGTCTCTATGACCAGGAGGTCGCGCGCGCGCAGGCCCTCTCTGTTCAAGTCGAGCTTCTCCGGGTCGAGGGTCAACGTGCCAAGTCCCATCTTCGTGGCGTATTGGCCGACTTCACCGATGAACGTGAGCGTTTCCTTCATCTGCAGGCGCAGACTTCGGAGGTCGTAGACGTCGATCGTGACGCGGAGGTTGAGGATCTTCGGATGGAGGTGTCGGTTCTTCAGGATGAGGTTGCTGGTTTGCAGGGGCACGTTGTCCACCTTCAGGAGGTTAGGGATCATTGGCGTGGTCACGCCTTGGACCTCCGTACTCGCGTTGACGGTGAGTTTCGATTCCCTTCATTTTCTCCTTCTTGTTTCTAAGACTTTTTCGTAGCCCTCGACCTTGCGCGTACCGCCTTCGCGTCCGATATGTATATCGCGGATGGTGCTTTGCGTCGCGCCCTCGTCGAGTTGGAGGCGTCGCCAGTCCGAAGTATCATCGATGGCGCCCACAAGATTCTTGAGCGGCACTCGCTCTTGGAGCTGTTCCGCCCCCCGTCGATCCCGAGTCGCCGTTCCCCGCGTTCGAGCATTTCCTTGCTCTTCATCGCCCTTCTCTTACTCGCGAAGGTGCCTTGGCGGAGTTCGTATCTCAGTCTCAGTTGATCGCCGACGACGAGCAGGACATTGCGTCGATGCGTCCCCTGGAGATAGGGTTGGTTGGGGAGGTGGGGGGTGATCGTGAGGGCGGTTCTTCTTCCAGTGCGGGTCCCTCTAAGCGTCATCGCATCGAGTAGTCGGTCCCTTCTGCAGCGTCTTGGCCTGCGTTTATTTTTTGCTGAATATTTACAGTCCGGAGTTCGTTCGTTTGTTTTTCTTTTTTTCTTGATATTTTTTCTTTGTGTGATATTGTTGCGCTGGTGGTTGAATACGTATAGTAGAGTTTAGTCTTGGGAAAATTTGCATAATTTTCGTGATGTGTTGGTGTGCGTGAGTGTTCGTCGAGTGTCTTTTTAAATTGTGGGGTCCCGTGGTTTTCTTGGGAATAGTCGGTGGAATTTAAGGGCCATGTCCTTTGCTCCTTCTATATTTTCCGCTGGTTCCCAGGTATCGTCTTCGGGGCCGTACCCTTCCCATCGTACCAAGTAGAGCACGTGTTTCCCTCGTGTTCGGGAATCCAGGATCTGTCCCACTTCGTAGTGTTCTTCGCCCTCGACTTCGATCGTCTGCGGAGGTGGTTTTGATCGTCCGGGGAAATTCTCGTGCTCGTGCTTCTCGAGCAACTTGACGTGGAAGACATTGTGAATCCCTTTCAGTGTCGGAGGTAGTTCCAGTCGATACGCGTGGCTGGAGATCTTCTGCAGGATTTTGAAGGGGCCCAGTCTCCGGTGGTCCAGCTTTTTGGAGGGGCGTTTCGTTTTGATGTTCCGGCAGTCGAGCCATACTTCCGTTCCTACGGCCCAGTCTGGTGTAGGGTCCCGTTTCTTATCTGCAAATCGTTTGTAAGCTTCATTTGCGATCTCTATTTCTTTGCGGAGGTAGTCCTGGAGGGTCCGGAGGTCTACGGCTACCTCCTGGGCTTCTTTCGCCGGTATATCTTTTATAGAGATTGTCAAGCGGGGGTGATAACCCTTGTTCGCAAAGAAAGGGGAAACTCCCGTGGTCGAATGGGTCGTATTGTTATACGTGAATTCCGCCAGAGGGAGCTGTGTTCGCCAGTTGGTCTGGAGATAGTTCACGTACATCCGGAGGTATTGTTCCAGTGTCTGATTTACTCGTTCCGTCTGGCCGTCGGTCTCCGGGTGATACGCGGTCGAAAGGTTCGATTTGATGTCCAGGGCTTTACATAGCGAGCTCCAGAAACGGGAGACGAAGAGGGTGCCTCTGTCGGAGATGATGTCATCGGGCAGTCCGTGCTTGGAGAAGACATGTTCCAAGAATAGCTGAGCAAGTTCCTTTGCTGTGTCCGTTGTGTGACAGGGTATGAAGATGCCTTGCTTGGTGAGGCGGCATACTACGACCAGTATGGCGTCGTACCCATCCGATTCCGGTAATTCTACGATGTGGTCCATGGATATGGAGGCCCACGCCCTTCGCCCAATCTGGAGTGGTTTCAATAATCCGTATGGGCTATGGCGTGGGACCTTCGCTCTTTTACAGGTATGACAGCTTCGGACGTATCGAGTGACCTCCTTCCGTAATCCGGGCCAGAAATAAGTCCTCATGATGAGTTGTGTGGTCTTTCTGATCCCTGGATGTCCGCGCAGTTTGTGATCGTGGTGTTGCTGTAGGATGTCGAGTCGTAATCTGGAATGGTCTGGTACATAGATTCTTCCGTCGCGAAGGAGTAGTTTGTGATCATCGGATAGGGAGAATGCGGAGGTCTCTTCTCCGGGTTTGGGTGCATGCCTTTCGAAGAAATCGTCTCGGGGTGCGTTCCGGACATTGTTTAGTAGGAGCTCCTCGTTCAGTATTAGGGCCGCGTTCAATCGTTCGGGGGGTATGATGATGCGGTTGTTGAAGGAGTTGTGATCCTGCTCGAAACCCTTCTTTGGATACACGTCCGCTCTTCGCGTAAGGGCATCTGGCTTCGCTCCCAGTCTTCCGGGTCGATAGTTTATCTGGAAGTCGAAGTTCGCCAGGCATTCCGACCATCGTGCTTGTCTGCGACTGAGTTGTTTGGTCGTGGAGAAGTACTGTAGGTTGTTGTGGTCGGAGTACACTTGAATGCGGTGGGGAGATCCCTCTAGGTAGGCCCTCCATTGTTTAAACGCTTCCACGATTGCTAGGAGCTCCTTGTCATAGATGTCGTAGTTGAGCTCCGCGTCTATCATAGTTCTCGCGTAGAAGGCGACCGGACGTAAGTCTTGTGATGTCTCGTCAAATTGGGAGATGATCCCCGCTATGGCGAAGTCGGAGGCATCGCACTCTAGTATCACCGGTAGTTGAGGATCGAAGTGTCGTAGAATGGGTGCGGAGGAGAATGCTTTCTTCAATAGCTCGAAGACTCCTTCGCATTCGGAATCCCATTTCCAGATTGTGTCCTTTTGCGTGAGTTTATTTAACCTCTTCGTTATGCCCGAGTAATTGTCGATAAACCGCCGATAGAAGTTTGCAAAGCCTAGGAAAGATTGGAGTTCCTTGACCTTCGTCGGTCTAGGCCACTTCCGGATCGCGTCGACTTTTCCTGGATCCATCTTTACTCCGCCGGGGGATACGATGACGCCTAGGTATTCGATCTCCGTAGTGTGAAACGTGCATTTCTCCGGTTTCGCATGAAGGTTGTGTTTCCGGAGCCTCTCGAGGACCTTCCGAACGTGTCCGTGATGTTCCTCTAAGGTCTCCGAGAAAACCAGAATGTCGTCGAGGTAGATCACTACGAACACGTCGTTCATGTCGTGGAAGATGTCGTTCATGAAGTGTTGGAATGTCGCGGGTGAGTTTGTCATGCCGAAAGGCATTACCAGGTATTCGAAAAGTCCATAACGAGTGCGGAAGGCTGTCTTCCATTCGTGTCCCGGAGCTATGCGGACGTTGTTGTAGCCCACTCGGAGGTCGATCTTCGAGTATACTTTCGCTTTTTGAAGTCGGTCTATGAGGTCTCCGATCAGAGGTAGAGGGTAACGGTTCTTCTTGGTGATCCGATTTAATCCTCTATAGTCCACGCATAGCCGGAGTGATCCGTCCTTCTTCTTTGCGAACAGTACCGGAGCTCCCGCTGACGAACTCGAAGGTCGGATGAACCCTTTTCCGAGCATCTCGTCGATGTAATCCTTCAATGCTTTCAACTCCAGTTCGGACATGTTGTATATCTTTCCGAAGGGAGGGGTAGTGTTTTCGTCGAGTTCCACTGTGTGATCGTAGGGTCGGTGTGGGGGGATGGTTTTCGCTTCGCCCGCTGAGAATACGTCTTCGAATTCCCTGTACTCCGGAGGTACGACTTCCTCGAAGATTTCCCTTTCTGTCTTTGGTTGCTTGGGTTCATCGTCGGAGGTGTTATTGGCATGGAGGTGTTCTTCCTTTTCGGTGGGGGAGATGTGTAGTTGGAACGCTGTGGCTCCGTCCCTGATGAGGTTCGCGAATGGCGCCGCTCCGATCAGGCGGATGTTTTGTGTTTCGACATCCTCTTCTCCCTCTCCCGTTTCGTCTTCGGCCTCCGTTTCCGGGTTGGTTTCCTCTTCTTCCTGTGTTTCTGTCGTTGGGGACGTTGCGGATTTCCGTTTGGGGTGGGGTTTGAATTTGGACCTCGGAACGTTTGGAGGGAAGTAGTTCGGTGGGGGTGGTTTTCGGGTGCGTTTCCGTCCCGTTATCTCCTCTGGTGACTCGGTTGTCGGTGTTGGTACTTCCTCTTGGGGTTCGTTGGTGTTTGGGCGAGTGTCTTCCTCCTTCATGTTATCGCTGGAGGTGTCGTTCTGATCGTTGTCGTCGTCCAGGAGGTCCCTGAGGAGGGGTTGTTTTTCCGAAAGGGGGTTGGCTGGTTTCGGAGCTTCGACGTCTTCCTCCTCCTCAAGGGTCACGGTTCTCCATTGCGTCTTCTGGGAAAGCGATATCGCGGCTAGTCCTGCCCCTTGTTCCATGGTCATGGACATTTCCCGCCAGTCGATGTCCGGATTTGCTTCCCGTAACCAAGGTAATCCGAGCACTAGTGGCGTGGCCGGGTGTAACTGTGTTATGAGGAGGTCGACCTTATACTCTAGTCCGTTCTCAAGTTTGATTGTTTCGGGACTATGGTGTGAAATGGCTCCACCTCCGCTGGGGTTTCCGTCGAACAGTTGTAGGGTCATGGGGCTGGCGAGAGGTTCCGGTTTCGTACACGAGGATTGTGCTATGAAATTTCCCGCCGCTCCACTATCGATAAGTGCCCGTAGTCGCGTTGAGGATCCTTCTAACTGTACTTCGATCGTGAAGGAGCGAGCTGACCGCGAGGGTAAGCGTTGATCTCCTGTGCCTGTTGTCGTTGGGACGACTTCCTTTTTCCTTCGGAGGTCCGGTAGTGATCCTTCAATTTTGCCGTTTGACCCCCTTCGTAGCGTGATGCAGAGGTCTTTCCAGTTTATTCGGGGGTTGACCTCCTTCAACCATGATAGTCCCAACACTATCGCAGCTGTCTCGTGGAGTTTCGTAAGGAGGAACCTTATCCTCTGTGTGGTGCCGTCACTGAATTTGACGTCGTTGGTGGTATAGTGTGTGATTTTGCCCGATGCGGAGAGTTCTCCATCAAATAGGCAAAGGTTTATTGGGGGTTTGAGCTCCTCAAGGTGGAGCCCGCGTGATGTCGCCATGTCGGAGTCCATGAAGTTGTCGGTAGCTCCGCTGTCGATAAGCGTATTTTCGGGTTTTTCTCCTCCTCCGTTTGGCGTGAGGTGTATTAAGAATGCCAGGGACGAGTGGGAGGAGAGTGTTACAGTGCGGGTGTCCGTTGTCGATAGTGCCGTTGCGCGTAGTTTAGTGTCAAGGCCCGGTTTCAGCTCTTCGCGATTCAGAGCCCGGGTAAGTCCTGAATCGCCCCCGCGTTTCCCTCTTCTGTCTTGTGATGGAATTCGAAGATGTCGTCGCCGATGAGGTAGGTGGCTCTGCCCATGGCGTTTGCTGTTGGGCAGTCGCGCATCCAGTGTTCCAGGTCACCGCATAGGATGCAGGCCTTGTCTCGAATTCGTTGTTGCTTTACGTCTTCATCGATCTTCACCCAGGGGCGCGTTGACTTCTTGAATCCGAAGTTGTTGGCTTGTAGTGCCTCTTCGTCATCCCATGCGATTTCTTGGTCTTGCGCCTTACCTTCCTTACCTGAGTCCGGGTCCTGATCATGACTTTCGGCGTTCAAGCGTGCGTTCTTGTTCCCCTGAGCCGTTTGCGGCGTCGTGCGGCTTGCGGGTCCGGCCGAAGGTCCCATCGGAGGTCGTGCGGAGGTGTTGGAGGTGTTCGCATTATTCGCCCAGAGGGGTTTGTAGGACTCTGGATTTTCTATGCGATGTTCCCAGTACCTCCGGTCGATTTGGGTGACCAGATCTCGGTAACCTTCGTAGGTTTCGGGGCTTGGTGCGATGGCCAGGACGTTAAGGATTCGTTGGGGGAGCGCTTTCCGGAGTGTGAACTGTAGTGCTACCCAGTTCCAGCCTGTTTCGTACGCTTCTTGTTCGAACTTGATGATGAATGCTGTGAACTTTTCCCATTCCTTCATTTTCAGTCGCGAAATGTTGTTCTCGGCTTCCACTCTCGAGTTCGGTATTCCGAAGCGTGATCCTAATTCGTGTACGAATCCTTCCCAATTCGTGAACATTGGGTGTTGGGGGTTGTACGTGAGTTGCAGCCGAAAGTAGTCCATAGCTCCGTCCTTTAAGTAGGAGCTCGCGAATGACACCTTCAGGTGATCCTGTTCGTAGGTGATCGCCTTGGCTTGAAACGTTACTAGGCATTCCGTGACGAAGGTTTTCCATCTCCTCGGTTCTTTTCCAGTGAAGGGGTCCGGTTTCCTGATGTCGATTTTCGATTCCAGGTTTAGGAGGTGTCGGTACTGTTCCGGGGTCAGGTTTTGGTTTGGGCCTAAGAGCTGTTGCGGTGGAGGTGGGGGTCGTTGAGGGTTTGCGAATTGGCCTCCTCCCGGATTTCCGGGTGGGCCTCCTCCTCCTCCTCCTCCGTGGCCTCCTCCTCCCCCTCCGGGACCTCCGGGGCCTCCCGGGCCTCCTGGTCCTTGTGGTGGTCCGTATCCTCCGTGACCTCCCCCTCCTCCAGGACCTCCTGTTCCTCCGGGGCCGTTTCCCCAATAACCTCCTCCTCCCCCTCCTGGTCCTCCGGGGCCGTTTCCCCATTGAGTTCCTCTCGGGGTAGGTGGTCCCGAAGATCCCGGAGGGGGTTGGGGCTGTGGAGGTGGTCCGTTGTACTGGGGGTTCGGTCGTCCGCCGGGTATGGGTGGGGCTGGTCCGGGGTTGTATCCAGTTCTGTATTGTTCGAACTGGGGGAATTGTTGTTGGGTCCCTTGCCTTCCGTCGAGGATGTTTACGTTTTGACCGGGGCCGGGGTCCGCTCCGATTCCACGTCGTTCTCTTGGGGAGATTGGGCGTGGGCCTTGTGGTGACCTCCTGTTCTGACTTGCCAGATGAGGTGGTGTTTGGCGCCAGTCTTCTCGTGCCCTAGGGGGTGCTCCCTCTCTTCTTTCCGAGTTTTCTTCGCGTAGTTCGTAGCTGTGGGCGTACGACAGTGGCGTTGGGATTCCCCGTTCCGACGGAGGTAGGGGAATGTTCTCAGGTTCCCTCGGAGGTACTCCTTCTTGGTTTGCGAAGGTCCCCTGTGGGTCCTGAAAACCCGAATTTGGCCTGGAAAACGGTCCTTCGACAGGGGGGTTCTCTTCGGGGATTCTTTGTAAGTTGTGGGCTCCCCAGAACCCGAACGTCGGAGCTCTTCGAGCGTCTGCCCCTGGTGTGACGGTGGGTTCGAACCCTTCTTGGCTGGGGGGAGCGTTCCCTTGGTTCATCCTCCTGAGTAGAGCCGAAGCTGTCTGCGTATTGACCGTGCTTGTCGCTCGTGGAGGTTCTTCGAATCTAGTTTCGATTCTGGAGGGAACGGGCTCCTGAATTGGCATGTGGAAGGAACGTCCCGCGCTTTGGGGGTCGGAGAATCTTCTTCCCTCGTTGGACGTCTGGATTTCTCCAGCCAGAGCGCGTAACCTTCTTTCGTTTCCCCCCATTTGTAGCAACACCGTCAGTTGTGGGGGTAATCGATGGGCTTCGTGCAGTTGCATGGTCGACAACACGAGGTTGGCCCATTGTTCCGGTGTTCGGGGTTGATGATCCATCCCCATGGTTTCGACTAGGAGCTCGTGCGCTTGTCGTGAAAACTCTTCTCGCGTCATGCGGAGTTCGTAGAGTATCCTTTCGTGGTCTGAACCGTGTAGAAAGGGGTTTTGTTGACGAGCGAACTGTCCCTGTCCCTCCTCTCGTGCCCTATCCCTCCTCTGGAACATCTCCGGGTGCCTCAACCTTTCGTAGTACGATCCGGGAGTCTGGTTACTTGAAAGCGGAGGTCCGGAGGTCGTTGCGGATGGTGGTAAGGGGGGATAGTTGGGGGTGGCGAGTTGGTAAGAGGGGTTGAATACGTTTGAGGGGGTTCGGGGTAGGGGTCGTCGTGGGTCCTGACTGACTGAGGAAAAATCCCCCTCATGTTGGCCAGGTTGGAAGATCTGGTGTTCCAACCTGGACCTGTTGGATCCGAAAGTCCCTTGCATCGGAGGTCCTGTTGAGGCAGGGGAGGTTTCGAAGGGTGGTGGTGAAGGTCTCCTTTGAGTGAAGGAGGGACCTTCGAAGTTTTGATAGCGGATGGTTGTGTTAGGCTCCACTATCGTCGAGGACATGTCCGGTGGGTGGGAGGACCTCGATATTATGTTAGGACCTGTGTAGCACGCCGGTTACAGAGTTATTCTGGAACCACCGAAGCGGACAGGCCTGACGTCCGTCAAGGAAGACGGCCTACGAAGGAGTATTCGGAGGTCGTGAGCGTCGACGGAGGTGTTCACCGGGGCTGATTCGAACGAACGAGCTCAAGTGATACGGGTGTGAAGCCAAATAGATTGAGAGAGAGAGAGAGAAACGAGAACGAGAATCGAGAACTAGTCTTAACAATAGGTAATATCGAGGTAAGGAGTCTGAAAAGAAGTGGTGCCATCATATATACGGTGGGCGTGCGTGGGAAAGCGTAAGTGATTGCGAGTTTAGGGGCGGTCGTGACAGAGACCGTAGCGACGTCGACCACCGAGACGGAGTACATGTCCATAGCCCGGGCCGCTCAGCAACTCATGTGGATGTATTCATCCCTTGCAGAGACCGGAATGCCCCAACCCCGACCAGCGCTACTCCACGCTGACAACAACGGAGCCATATCTCTCACCGAAAACACAAAGGGCAACGCGCGCGTAAAACATATTGATGTACGACACCACTACATACGCGAGCGCGTCGAACACGGTGATATCAAAGTCATATACGTACCCAGCACCGAAAACCTGGCGGACATCCTCACCAAGCCCCTCCCGTGCCCCGCGCACCACCAAATATGCGTCGCGCTCCGACTATGCGATGAGTAGACGGAGGAGTCGCGCGAGTCAGGAGGAGTGTTGATTACATGACTCGCGGTAAATTGACGCGACGGTGAACACGTGACCCGAGCGCAGGAGAAAGGAGGGAACGGAAGTATATGTGGTACTGCACAGTACCACCCATATATGTCAACGGATGATCGGACATATACCTCAGTCGTTTCCCAGATAAACAGACTGAGGTATGTGGCCGAACTTACTTATTTGATGGACCACTTACTTACAACATGTATTAGCGTACTTTACAACAGGTACATAACTAATACAGTCGTTTCCCAGATAAACAGACTGAGCGTACTTTACAACAGACTTCGTCAAATCCGAGATCGCTGCAGCAGTCCTAGCCACTGTCGACTATCCTCATGAGGATGACCAGTTCTACCTTGACGACGAGACCGATTCTGAGACCGACTAGCCCCACATCCCCTTCCCTTTCCCACATTTTCGCCAATCGTTTTTTTCCAATGTTTTTGCCACTGGCTGGCCGCACTGCCGTTTTCCGTCACCGCGCCGTTTTTCTGGACGTAGACTTATGCACTCTGCTGCCTAGGACCCCACATTGTCAGAGGACTTCCGGGGAATTTGGAGTAGTGGACAAGGTTTTAAAGTGGGGAGGGGTGTAAGCCTGGCGGCCCAGTCTTACGCGCGCGGACTCTTAACTTTCACGTGACCTTCAAACCTTATCTTATCAACTGACACGTACCATATATGGACATTGAACCTTATTCTACAGTAGATCATCGTACCGTAACCCTGTCCTGTATCCCCTCGCGTTCCCGAGAATACACTGTGGTCCTGTTAACCTGTGGGACCGCAACCCAGTGAGCCTAATCGACGACAGGCTTTCACCCATGCAGCTACACACCGTCAATCAATGAATCGGAGTAAACAAGCACCCACTCATGCGGATGAGGGTTTGGTAAAGCAAAGGGTTGCCGCAGGCAGAGAACCAGAGAAGCGAGACAGTGCTACGTGTTGGCCCGGTGGTTATTCTCATCGCTTACTTCATCATTCGCACGTGACTTCCGATGCCTTTTGCTTCCGTTTCTGCGTCCGCATCCTCAGTCGTCTCTTTTCTCTACTACGACGCTGAGGATGTAAGTCTTATCTCCAGTCACTATTATCTTTCCTTCTTACTGATAGACTTGTAGTTTTACTTGTCTTATTCTAGGTATATCAATATAGTCGTCTCTTTTCTCTACTACGACGCTGAGGATTTTTACTTGTCTTATTCTAGGGCCATCAGGTTATGGGCCCCGCCTAGGAATTGGACTCAAATTCGATTGCCTCGTTTCCAGGGACCTCGGCGACTCACTTTTTGGATCGTGTAGATTCATTTTTCCGCATATAGTCACCCCGATCCATCAAGATCGGGCTTTTGACTCCGCGACGATGTCCAGCTACCCAACACGCGGCCGAGGATCTGCTCAACAGGGTCATCCCACTATCCTTGGACCACGCTCACTCATCCCTCGGCGCGTCCTTTCCAATCCGACGCGTCCGTCCACAACTCAACGCGGACCCCCTCCAGGAGCGACCTTGCTTGACCCGCCCCTGCCCCAGTCGTTCGCCGTTTCATCGGCTCCTGCTTCCCCGTTTTTTGCTACTCAGAATATTCCTCTTTCTTCGTCACAGCACTGTAATGTTCATCCTCCGGACTCATGGTCGCAAACTCCGTTTCTTCCTCCTACTGCTTCTCAACAAGACTTAACTCAAGTTCCCTCTTACTCTAGTCCACGTCCTACTTTTCCGTCACCTTCTCTTGTTCCATTGCCTCAGGTTATGCATGCACCGCTTCTTCCCCCACCGCCCCCCCCTCCCGCGTCTTCAGCGGGACTCTCGTATGTTTCTTCCGCCCATTTGCCAATCGTTCAGCACCCTTTTCCGACACCTGTACGTTCTCCTTCGATTCATTCTCTTCATTCTACACACCACATTTTATCGCCCCCCGTTTCTCACGCATCTCTTCATCGTCCTATCGACCCTGTTGCACCTGTACCTCTTCGTCCGATACTGTTTGATAATATTAATCGTATTGTTTCCCCTTCTCATCATTCTTCTATTGCCCCTGCTCCACCTTATTTTCAGCACCAGTTTAATCCTGTCCCGCATTTTTCACCTCAACCGAATCGCCCTCCCGTTCACTCTGGCTCTTCGTTTCGCTCGCTTTCTGCATCCTCTCTGCATTTACCTTTTCGTCCTGCTTCGGCTCCTCGACTTTCACCTCTATCACCGTCGCTTCGTCTCCAACAGTTACCTCGTTCTCTTCCTGCTTCTCCTGCTATTCCTGCTTTTGCTTCTCCGGTTCCTCTTACCGCCGCTATCTCGCCTACTCGTTCCCTTTCTACCTACACAAAACCCGACTTTCCTAATTTATCTAGTATACCTCTTCTTACTTCGGCGAACGACTGGACAAAGTGGCATTCGGCGGTCCTCCAGGTCATCGAGGCAACGGGACTTTATGATCATATCGTCGACGTTCTCCCTGCCGAATTCATACTCGATCCCACTGCTTATCCTTCTCTACCTCCTCAAATCGACCGCGCCCATTACACTTCCGAGGAACTCGATCTCTACAAGGCTTGGTGGACCCAGGACGACGTCGTTTCGTTCGTCCTGCTCGGTAAACTCGGTCCAATCCCCCTTTCCTTGATTCCTCCGAAACGTGATGCTTGGGGTAATCCCCAGCGTACTGCTCGCGATATTCTTCGTCTTTTACGCACCAAATACGGAGTATATGATGCTGTGTCCGCTGCGGCCGTCCGAGAGTCGGTTCTTTCCAAGAAGGTTGTTGGGAACGACGTCACTTCCTATGTCGATGCGTGGAGAAAGGCCGTTCTCCAAGTCGAGGGTTCCCATTGGGATTTTTCGTCTTTCGACAAAGTTCAACGCTTCGCTGATGGTTTACCTCGCACGTTCGAATATGAACCGCTTCGCGTTATGATTCGGGAGGGCTTCAACTCGAATCCGCCTCATGGAGTTATTTCCTTTCATGATGCGTCACAGGCTGCTCTCAACATCGAGCTTGCGAGTCGTAGGCTTTCCTCCGTTCATCCTTCCGCTCCTCGTCGATCCCAGGCATCTTCCTCTTCTGGACCCGCTTCTTCCAGTGCGAATGCGTCAACTCCTTCTTCTACCGACCCTCCCGCTGTCCCACCTCAAGCTACGCGTCCTCGCTGTTCGAATTGTGGCGCCATTGGGCATGTTGCTGGAAACTGTTGGGAACCTGGTGGAGGAGATGTCGGAGGCCGAGATCGATACCTTGCTGCGAACCCCCCTCGTCCCCGTGCTCATGTTGCTATTGCTCCTGATACACCGCTTGACCCCATCGTAGAGTCTACCGAGCCCGAAATTGAACCGGCCACTGAGCCCATTTCCGCTTATGCACCGCCTGATGCCTCTCTTCCCGCCGTTCCAGATACTGCCCTGTATTTGGACTTTGCGAACGTCACTAGTCCGGTGGTCCTCGCGTCATTGGCAGATCGCTTTAACGCCATTCTGGATTCTGGCTGTACGGTGCATATAATTCGCGACCGGAAATATTTCTGGACTTACGACACTACGTTGGCGGTTCCTGTCGGTACTGCAAACTGCGGAACGCTCACGACTTTGGCGAAAGGCGAAGTTCGATTCCGCATTACTATTGACGGTATTGAACAAATCGTTTCCCTTCAAGACTGTCTTCACGCACCGGACGTACCTATCAATTTACTTTCGGTCGGCTCTATGACGGAGAAGAACGTGCGATTGGTTTTTGAGAAGAACATTACGTCCATTCACTTCCCGGACAACGTCAATCGCGTCCCTACCCATTCCATCAACGCTACTGTCGTTCGTCGATTATCTTTTCTTCACTTGGACTTCGTTCTCCCTCCTGACTCTTCGACTCCCAACGATCCTGAGTTCTTGATCGCTCTTCCGGCCGTTGATCGACTTGACACCGATCTTTTTTACCATCGCGTTGATCCTACTCCGAACCTCTGGCATCGTCGCTTCGGGCACTTAGGTCTAGACGCAACACGAGCTGTTCTTACCAAGTCCTTCGCTACCGGCGTCAAGTATGAAGGGCCATTCCTCGATACTCATTGCATCCCATGTTTAATCGGGAAACACCCACAACGACCTTTCGATCATCTTGCGCGACGTGCTAACCGAGTATGTGAACTTCTACACATGGATACCTGCGGCCCGTTTCCCGTTCAAACCCCTCACGGCAAGAGTTTCTTTCATACCATTCTGGATGACTACTTGAATTTCGGGTCCACCTCCCTCCTCGCACACAAGGACGAGGCAGTCGCTCATTACTTGTCGACGGAGGCTTCCTGGGAACGAAAATCGGGGAACACAGTTCTCATTGTCCGTTCTGACGGCGCTGGCGAGTTTACTGGCGGAGATCTCAAGGCTCACTTCACTTCTCGTGGTATTCAACATCAGATCACTGCACCCTACGCACACGCCCAAAATGGAAAGGCGGAACGGTATATTCGTACCCTCGAGGAGACGGCCCAAACTCTTCTTGCGGAATCTGGTCTTCCTTCATCCTTCTTCGGTGATGCCGTCCTGACCGCCCAATATCTTCGGAATCGCCTGCCTACTTCCACGCTTCCTCCGGATACTACGCCATTTTTCCTTATGGAGGATGCAAAACCTGACCTCTCTCACCTTCGGGTCTGGGGTTGCCAGTGTTTCGTTCTAATCCCCACTGAAGTCCGTGTCAAGGGTGGCCCTAAACGCTTCGAGGCCATTTTCGTTGGTTACGAAGAAAACCGTGTCGGCTGGAGGGTTCGTGATTTAAATGGGAAATACCATTTCTCTCGTGACATTGTCTTTAACGAGAATGTTCGAGGTTCTCTTCGTCATTCCTCTATCGTTCCTTCTTCGCCCATTCCTACTTCCTCGACTCCTCCTCCGGTCGTCCCTTCTTCGCCGATCATCACTCCCTCGACCCCTTCTATCGCTCCCTCCTCGTCTCGTCCTGAACCATCTACGACTCCTCCTCCCGTTGGTCCTCCTCCCCCTCCCCCTCCTCCTCTTAGACGTTCCACTCGTTCCCGGGATCCTACCCCCCTGGGTGTCGACCATGCTACTACCATCCGGGAACGTGATGAACGCTTAGCTCGTCTTCGTGCTGCTCGTGCCGGCCGTTCTGGGGTTGTACCTCCCATACAAACTCGCTCCACTCGTTCTGGGGTTGCTCCTCCGCAGAAAATCCTTCCTGCCGTTGCCGATTTCTATTCTCTTTTGACTGATCAGGATATTCATCCGCAACAGACCCTCCCTGCTATTATCGACTTCCTCTCCCTTTTATCTACTCAGGAATTCGACGCCCCGGAAGACGATCTTCTACTTCATGAGCCCGAAGCCATCTTTCTCTACAAGTCTCTTACTGCCCACCCCGATCCCCTTCCCCGTCGTAGTCCTCCACGACAATTCGATCTCGATCTACCTCCCGCAACCTATGAAGAGGTTCTTCTTCGACCTGATTCTGATGTCTGGAAGGCTGCGATGCAGAGGGAATACGACAGTCTTCAAGAACTTGGCGTCTTCAAACCCACCATTTTACCTCCTGGTAGAAAGGCGATCGGTCTACGATGGGTATTCGACTACAAGTACAACCCTGATGGTTCCATCATCCGAGGGAAGGAGAAGGCTCGCATTGTAGCTCGAGGTTTCGCTCAACGTCCGGAGGATTATGGCGCTACATACGCTCCCGTCGCTAAACTCACCAGTATCCGTATCGTTCTCGCTTTCGCTGCCCTCCACAACCTTGAGCTCAGAACATGCGACGCCAAGACCGCATTCCTCAACGCTCTTCTCGGGCATGAACTTTACGTCAAGCAGATTCCTGGCTTTCCCGAAATTGCCCCCCATCTTGTTCTTCTCTGTCTTCGTGCGCTTTACGGACTCAAGCAATCGTCTCATGAGTGGTATAGTCTCCTTCGAAAGGTTCTCGAAGATATTGGATTGATTCGCTGCGAGGTCGATCATGCTGTATTCTATGGCAGATTCTCGTCTCCTCCTCATCCCTCCATCCCCATGCCGTCCGACGGCTCCGATCTCATTTTCATCATGCCCGTCCATGTTGATGATGGCCTCGTTGCCACCAACTCGGAACCATTGTACCACTGGATCCTACAGGAGATGAACCGACACTTTACCGTTGTCGATCTCGGCGCCGCGTCTATGTATCTGGGCATTCGCATTACTCGCGATCGCCCTAACCGGAAACTTTGGCTTTCTCAACGTCCCTTCATAATCGATCTTCTTACTCAGTATAATCTCCTCCAAGCCCATCCGACTTCTCTCCCCCTTCGACAGAAACTTTCGTCGTCGTCTACTGCTCCTCCAAACTGTCTTCCGGATATTCCTGATGCCGATGTCAAAGTCCATTATCAACGACTTGTCGGATCGATCCTATATCTATCTCTCTGCACTCGACCGGACATTGCCTTCACTGCTATGTCTCTGGGCCAGTTTAATGCAAATCCGACTCGCCATCATCTTCTAGCCGCCAAATCTGTTCTCCGTTACCTCCTGGGAACTGCCGACCTCGCGCTGGAGTACAATTTCAGTCAGTCCCCTGTTGGACCTCCCCTCAGCGCTTTTATTCCCCGTGACTGTGGCATGATGGATGCGGATTGGGCTGGCGATGAAGACTCTCGACGAAGCGTTTCGGGCTACGTTTTCTTCGTTTATTCGAGCCTTGTTTCTTGGAGTGCAGTTCGACAACGGACGGTGGCCCTTTCGTCGACTGAGGCTGAATATATGTCTATTTCTCATGCGATGCGAGAGGCCCTCTGGATGCGACAGTTTATGCGATCGTTATCCCTTCCCATCCCTCATCCTTTCCCCCTTGTTTGCGACAATCAAAGCGCGCTTGAAATTGCCAACTCGCTCAGTACTTCTTCTCGTTCCAAACACATCGATATTCGTTACCACTTCATTCGCGACCATCTTCGCTCCGGGTCTTTTTCTACAACCTGGATACCTACTTCGGACATGACGGCCGATTTACTTACCAAAATTTTGCCTCTTCCTCTTCATCTCAAGCATTCTCGCGCGCTCGGACTTGTTCCCTTGTCCCCCTCTTCGGTTTAACTCCCTCTTTATTTTTTTATTCTTATGCTCATTTCTTCTTCCGCGATGATGGGGTTGTGTTGGCCCGGTGGTTATTCTCATCGCTTACTTCATCATTCGCACGTGACTTCCGATGCCTTTTGCTTCCGTTTCTGCGTCCGCATCCTCAGTCGTCTCTTTTCTCTACTACGACGCTGAGGATGTAAGTCTTATCTCCAGTCACTATTATCTTTCCTTCTTACTGATAGACTTGTAGTTTTACTTGTCTTATTCTAGGTATATCAATATAGTCGTCTCTTTTCTCTACTACGACGCTGAGGATTTTTACTTGTCTTATTCTAGGGCCATCACTACGCACAGGGTTATCATAGTTGTATACAGAGCTGCCAGCGCTGCGGATGACATCGAATGTATGCTGTTTTTGGTATAATGAAATCATCAGCTTTCCGCCACCAGGATTAAGCAGACGTACGCCATGTAAATGAAAAGGATGCTATCAGTTTTACGAGGGCAGCAATGATTCGTGAGTGGCAACATAGCACGGACGTTCAATGCACGTGCTGCGTTGAAGGGATTGTTGTCCGAAAGGATGAAAATTATACACAGACAAATGTTGTCATCGCTAAGTTTGAACAAGCCACACTCATAAGAAGTCCGTCACGGTGTTTCTTTCTCAACGACGTCTTGCAAGTACCCTGAGGGGTTGGGCTCGGGCATAGACTGATTCTACTGCCGGGGTTCTTAGCGACGCGCCCGTGAGCTTTCGGAGCCGCGCAGCTCGCGCTCAGAAACATTTCGAGGTTATCTCTTGGTTCTCTCAACCCGTGGACATGTACTCTGATGGCGGCCTAGACTTAGTACGACCGCACGCAGCCACCACATAGCCAGAATTCGGAGGGTCACTTCTGTTGCTTCACACAGTAACCTCTTCGCTTCTGCATCGTCTTGGGAAGAAACATTCTGATTGGCGGGCCGCGGCAGGGGCTGCGCCGTGTTCCTTAACTCTGGTGTTGTCTTGTAATTGCCAATGACGTCGAGACATAGTCGGGTCCTAGTTTATCGCAATCTCGTTGCCTTCCACTTGTCACTGCATGCATGTGGGCTTGCACTTCGGTCGCTAGTTTCTACCATGCCTGGCAGTATCCTGTTTGATGCGGTCGGTGGCACTCGACTTGCTTGTTCACCTGCTGACTATAACATTCCTATGACGCAGAAATCAACACATTCATTCAATGCGCATATGGACAAGTCAAAGCACGTATGACACTACCTAATCCCGTCTTACGAAGGTCCCTCTCCAGCGTCAACGCCACGCATCACATGAAAGCTACGTAGCTCCATGCTAAACCTCACGCATGTACCGATCCAACTGACGAACAATTACGTTCGACTGACTGACTGACTATTCATCGCGATCCATTCATTTTGATCACAGCTATCAAGGGACCTGTTTCACCTCAGTGATGTGGTCGATTATGGTCGAGAGCTCAAGGGCTCTGCCGCCCCAAGTTGCCGCAATTTTGTGTACGTCCGCGGCTCATCGATTTCCCACCAAAGCAGGCTCCGCTCAGTCAGGACGCAAGGGAAATAAGCAGGGGCTTGCAAGGAGCGAAGCCCGTCGAGTACCGGTGCGGTCGGCGGCCCAAGCGGCTCGCCATCCAGGATAAATGTCGATTTGCAAAAATGGTGCCTTTCTCAATTCCCGCCGTGTGACGCCCGTACACGTCGGTTCATTCAGTCTTGGCCTTTCTGACTGAATTACCTGCAGAATCAGGTTCGCTCCACCGGAGGAGACTGACTGACTCAACAGGTGTCGTAAAATGATGCGCCGTAAGGTGTATGTACAATGCTATAATCTATAACCGCCGGTCAATCCCCCATGTTCCCCGCTGTGTGATTGACATTGACAACTGATTACTATCATGTCAGCGATTCTTTGTCTAGAGTCTGATAATGTACTTTCTACTGGTGCCTGACGCTTTACTTTATTCGCAGCTACAGTTCGCTCTGGGGCTCTCAAAGGTCGTCCTCAGAATGCACTTCAAAGTCTCTCCCACAAACGACCCCGCGACATTCTATATCTCGGCATACTGTCTGTTATATCCCTCCTTCACTTAAATAAACAACGAAACTACGCTGACGCCGTTTCCGTAGGGCTTGAGGTATCTGTCTCAATGATACTTGGGCTTTGACTGTAAGAGCGGGTCAGGGTGCGCAGGATCACTCTTAGTTGTTTCCTTACGTCCAAAAAACCGTTGTCGTCCTGTCCACCAAGTAGGGTGATTTGTCGATAACGCTATGAAAGATCCTTTCGGCAGTCACTACATTGGGCGGCGCATCGTCCGCTCCCACCTGCGATGCTTGTAAGCTTGAATTCTCTGAATCCCAGTGACGCTCACCAATGTACATAGCGCAACGGCGCAGGCGATTGCGAATGGCGCTTTGGAAACGAGCATGCTAATATGGCCTTGGGAGAGAGGAAAGTCGATGTCTGTGACTGTACTTTGGATGCTGAGTCCTTATAACAATTCAGTGCCAGTTGAACCGCCGGTTACGTTAGGTGCTCCACTTTCCCCGGAATGAATGATGGGTTCGTTCTCATGGAATGTGTCATCGTTTCAGGTCCAGTGCGATCTTCGGACAGTCAAATAGGCCAATCTCGACGAGGAAGATCTGACCGAGGCCTCCTATTTTTATCCTTCGTGATGCAGAGACGGTGCCGAGTGTCGACGTACTCCTCATTTGCAAGCCGAATCGTTTCTCTCACACAGGGCATCTGTCAAGCCCCCAGATGTTTACATTGTTCATCCAGCCCTTGTAAAGAAAATTACAAGGTTTGAATTGTCGTCCACACTCGACCTCCATGGAAATAACTATTCAATGTGGTCAGACCTCGAACATTCTGGCTCTTGCCTTGGTTCCCGGATCATGGCGAGCGCTGCTTTGAACCCAACGTATTCCCTCCCTGACTGTCAAGCTACGGTATAAAGGGAGGTGGGGTGAATGAGCGCTTTCCGCCAGTGCTTACTGCTTCTCGATGCTCAGTGGTATGGCGTGCGCAAAGATCTTTTTTATTCTGTCCGTTCTCTCGTGCGTCTACGGCGGCATTGGGCCGAACGCTGATTTACACATCGTAAACAAGGATATCGCTCCTGATGGATTCACTCGATCGTATGTCAATGGCTCGCAGCCTCCAGCGCTCCGACTAATCCTACTGTTGCAGTGCAGTATTGGCTGGCAGCTCGCCGACGAACGCCAAGTTCCCTGGTCCTATTATCACAGGCTTCAAAGTAAGCCGATTTTCCACACGAGTCCTGATGTAGAACGTTGAATGGCGCCCCAGGGAAACACTTTCAATCTAAATGTGATTGATTCTCTCACCGACAGTACAATGCTAAGGGCCACCAGTATTGTGAGCATCGATTATCCAATGCATAAACGCAGAGAGCGCTGACGCATCAGATACATTAGCATTGGCACGGCCTGTTCCAGCGTGGGTCTAGCTGGGCTGATGGTCCCGTCGGAGTCTCGCAGTGCCCCATAAGCCCTGGCCATGCGTTTTTATACCAGTTCAAGGTTCCGGATCAAGCTGGCACCTTTTGGTACCATTCGCATTTGTGTATGTACATCATCCCTTTCGGCGCACGTAATCTCATCATTATTTTCCAGCGACTCAGTATTGTGATGGGCTCCGAGGAGCCTTCGTGGTCTATGACCTTTCTGATCCTCATCGAACGAAGTAAGGTTGAGCCTGTTTTTTTGCTGTAGTGTTCTTACCAATGCATCTCAGATACGACATTGACAATGGTTAGTTTGTCGTTCTCCTCTTCTATTCACAATTCTCGGATACTTACTCCCCCTAAGATGATACAGTGATCACCCTGGCAGACTGGTACGGCTTTCACTAAACACCCTCCAGATCCTTCTAGTTTTAAATTCGCTATACAGGTATCACACTCCTGCACCCTCGGCTGGCCTCGTTCCCACCCCTGATACAACTCTCATCAATGGTAAAGGACGCTTTGCTGGCGGTCCTACTTCACCTCTTGCCGTGATCAGAGTCAAACCGGGCGTGCGCTATCGCTTCCGTTTAGTATCCATCTCCTGTGATCCCAACTATGTTTTTTCAATTGACGGCCACACCATGGTAAGTGGAATTTTAAATCTTGATTGGGCGTGTTTCTCATATACTTCATTTTCAGACTATAATTGAAGTCGATGGGATTAACGTGCAGCCTCTTACCGTCGATTCAATACAGATTTTTGCTGGGCAACGCTATTCGTTCGTCCTCAAAGCCGATCAACCGACTGGTAACTATTGGGTGCGCGCCAAACCCAACGTCGGAACAACCACATTCGACGGGGGCCTGAATTCAGCTGTCCTGCGTTACTTGCACGCTCCTAATGCGGATCCTACAACTACTCAAGCACCCAATTCGAACCCCATGCTTGAGACGAATCTTCATCCTCTAACCAACCCAACGACACCTGGATTACCTACTCCTGGTGGCGTGGATGTTGCCATCAACCTCGCGATCACATTCGATCCTTCTACACTTTTATTTATGGTCAACGGTGCTACATTTGCCCCGCCTACTGCTCCAGTTCTGCTTCAGATCATCAGCGGCGCTCAAACCGCTCAGAATCTTCTTCCGGCTGGAAGCGTTTATACTTTGCCTCGGAACAAGGTCATCGAAGTCAGCATCCCTGGTGGATCTATCGGAAGCCCTGTGAGCTCACCTAGTATCTTGTGTCGTCCATTGTTGACCATTTCGATGCTTTCAGCATCCCTTCCATCTTCACGGGGTATGTCTCTCCACACTTGCTGGTGGAGATCAGTGTTAATCCATCGTAGCATGCCTTCTCTGTCGTGCGCAGTGCAGGGAGCTCGACGTACAATTACGCCAACCCGGTACGATCTATAGCTATCATTTATTTTCGCCATCGCTGAAAACATTTCAGGTTCAACGCGACGTCGTATCAGCAGGATTTGGGAACGATAACGTCACCTTCCGGTTTACAACAGACAATCCTGGCCCTTGGATTCTCCACTGGTACTTATTTGTTTCTTTCCCTCGCTCGCGAGTATCTTCAATTGACACAAATTCATCAGCCACATCGATTGGCACCTCGAAATGTAAGGCAATTATTCCGTGTGCCTTTAGTCATCTAAACCATACTCTTTATCATAGTGGCCTGGCAATTGTATTCGCTGAAGACGTGGCAACGGTCGCCACAGCTGATCCCCCCGGTATGTTCTTACCAGTATCTTTCCTAGTGCATGCTCATATATTTGCCAGCATCCTGGGATGACCTCTGCCCTACCTACGATGCTCTGGACCCTGATGATCTGTAAAAATGGGAATTTTAGGACATTGAAGTCCTTCTGATGTTTCAGTGAATTGTTGTAAAAACAGTATTGAACTGACCTTGTCTAACAGAGAGAAGCATCGAATCAGCTGCGAATAAATTGATTCCATTGTCGAGACTCCCAGAGTTACGATAAGAATATAGTGGTTAAGTTACTAAGAACAGGACTATAGCTTCACAATGAGTGCGAGAGGTCGGGTCGATATGGGAGCATAGGCGTCACACGGAAAGAGGGGATGAGGAGGACATTGTTTCGACCTCTGTAAAGTCAGGGCGAGAGCAGTTCGAGGTAAAGGTAACCGCGGATGCACTGCTAAATGCAGGAGAAATAAAATAAGAAGAACTGGGTAAATTCTCGCGGCCGGACCGTATACCCACAAAAAGAAAACTACCCTGAAATTCTTCAACGTACCTTTCCCTTCGACCTCCTACACCACCCGGCTCGACAGGTCAAAACGCAAATGCGTTGCCTCTGGAACGGGTTTAAACGCAGTCGCCTTCTGGACTGAACATGCTGAAGCTCGCAGTCAAGGAGCCAGAAGAGCCTCTGGATTGGAAAGGAAATGCATGTCCATGGTCAGAAGTCGAGACGGAGAGTGCCCCGGGTGTCCCACATCGGCAGTGAGACAGGAAGTACGGCGAGGGCCTCAGCAGGGCGGGTCTGAGGTTGGAGGCGTCATGTGCGATAATGTTTAAATCGTGTATGTGTCATAGGCTCTCTAGCAGAGGGCGTCAAAGGCTGCACACTGGGGTTACATTTGTTGTTCGTGTAACCAAAGTGGATCATACCACCCACACCTTGGCTGAACCGCCAATTCCGAAAAATCGTCATAGTAGATGCTTGATTGAAGCCATAGGGCGAGCTGCCTTGATATAAAGTTGATGAGAAGGCGGCGCGATGATGTGATTAGCGAACTGGCGACGAACGCGTGCCCGTTCCTGCAATTATGAAAACCCATTGTTTTGTAGCTTCGCTTGTGGGGTAGACAAATGACATGAAAACGAAGAAGAGTTCAGAGGGTACTCAATGGGAGAGTGGTCATGGTCATGGTCAATGTCATGGTGAAGACAAATCGTCCGCAAGGCACCATTCCAGGACTTGTCATACCGTTCTGGTGATGTTGACAAACAAATTTCCCTGTGTCGAAAGACTGAAACGGGTTTCGAGTGAATTGCATGTATGGAAGAATGCCAATCTATGTACTTACACAGCTGCAATTGCGCCCAGCATGCTAATCAAACCTGCAGGCCCAATGCAGGCCTGAACGATTGTCATTTGTCGCAATGTTCCGAGGCCAAGGTTTACTCATCACGATCGCGATCACGCGTTCGCCTCGAGTGTTTACTTACCAACCTATTGATTGCGTATTACAAAAGGTTGCAAACCATCTTTGTTGATTGTCCGTTGCTCTCATGGACGGACTTCGGTCGCTGGCCCTCGCCATCTTCGTTTCTTACTTCCTCATTATAGTTGCCCTCTTTACTCTGATTATCAGCTCTCTTCGAAATTTGCAGCAATGCAATGGTCGCTCCAGAAAAACTTGCTGGATATTCGGAACCTTGACGCTCGGTTCACTGGCGCATACGTGGCTGCGTAAGTCGGGATGTTTCTCTTATGTATATTTACGAATCTTACCATCTTATGTAGACATGTTCAGGTTTCTTGCTGTGCGTCACTTTTCATTGAGCCTCTGTTAACAATTTTTGATAATTTTACAGTGGAGCTTCACTGAATACGAAGCCCACCTGGAATATCGACCCCAAGCCCACTCCGCCCTCACTCGACTTACCTCGTGGCTCCTCAATACATCTCTGTTTGAACAGGCTTGGGCTGCCGTCTGCTTCGGACCGGTGAACTGGTGGTGGAGTCAACAACTGTGTCTGTATACAGTCTGCGCTTGGACCGTCTTCTTAGCAACGAAAGGTCAGTGCCACCCTCTTGTAAAGTATTGTGAACTCATTGAATATAAAAGGACGGTCCCTGCGCGTTCCCCATTTGTGGGCGTATATGCTCCTGGGACAACTCGTCGCTATATCCGTCGCTTCGAACCTCTTCTATCTGGCGCTCGTCCTCTCTTCCTCCTCAACAAGCTCCGAGTCGAAACGAAAGTCAGATTCACAACTCCAGCAACCTATTATGGCATCCCCCACGCTCTACATCCCCGTGCTCATCTCCCTCGTCACGATTGCGTACTCACCCTACACCTCTGTCGCTGGCGGCACATTCATCTCGAATCTTCTGCTCATGCACACACTCGTCATCGTGCCGCTCCTCACACCCCGATTATCTGTCCCGCTCTTGCCAAACATCCGCCTCAGTTCCCTCGGCGTCTTTCTTTCTGCCGTGTCTATCCTTCTCCATGGACGTACCACCGTAATTGCGTTCAGCAGCGTCGGGATAGATGGTACCTTATCTTCGTCTACTTGGCGGCTATTTGTCGATAAAGCATGGGAGACCCTTCAAGAACACCACCCTGCGCAGTCGTCGATTGGGTGGGACATTGTTTGGACAACTATGTCCTTCGTGATATGGGAACTACTTGGTGGCTCTCGCGAAGGTCAGAAATTGCATTTCGGAGGCGGTCATAGAATTGTTACGTTCCTAGTGACACCTGTGGTGTCCGTCGGTGGATTTGCACCTTGGGCTTTCAGTGTGGAGGGAGAGCAAGCTGGGCGTTTGAAAAGGGACTGAAGAGAGTCCTCCCAATGGATTTCGTGTGACTAACGCTTTCGGCGACATTTCGCAGGTTGCATCCAAGGACCATACTAACATGACCTTTATATGACCTTAATGTTTACTATCATGGGATAACGACAGTAAGATGGATTACATTCACAGAGACTCGCTTCTAGAAATATTTCATCACATCGCCGTTCTCATCGTACGCTCCTGGCTGATTGTGAGATCTACAGTTTAAACTTCCATGCAATGTCGGCATTGGACCGAAAAGGCAGGAAGAAAAACATGTACTACTTTCGCTTAAGGTTCCGACGACAGGTGGATTCAAAAATTGCAGATGCGGCGATTCTGGACTTTCAGACGGCAGACCCATTTTGAAGTAATTTGCAGCCAGTGGGGTAGCCATACTGGCTTAAACGATCATAAACATCGGACGTGCGTGCGGACGAGCTCTCATTGTGCCCAAGCCCTAGCTAGGAGTCGAACTCGAGCAAGGACGTCGCCGGGTTAAAGGCGAGAGGTGAAGGTGTCGTTGAATGACGAGGCCAGTCGCGGTGAAAGTTGAACATGACGAGAGTCGCCTCCAGGGGGAAGGACAGGAGCGCGCTTGTTATCAACCTGACGAAGGCGAAAGTTTCAAGCGAACGAGGTTGCCCCATTCTAGCTAGCCTGATAATGACCCTGGGGCTCTGGTTGAAACAGTTCACATCGACGAAAACGCGGGGAACATTCTCTCTGCCATAGTGAGGAATACCGCCGATTTATCGCATTACACTGTAGACAAATCAGCTCAACGAACTCGAAAGACAGCTCACCTGCTTTCTCAAATGAGAAATTGCAAGTCAGTGAAAAGTTCAGCAAAAAAAAACGGATACAAGTTGGCCGTTTGTGAGCCAGTCAAGAGGTGCACGCGTACAACGATGGAGGATGGGCTCATTTCTGCATTCCTGGTCTAAGAGATGTCTTCAATCAAGAAACGGCCCCGATAGTGGCGGAGACTGCCGAGATAGGATCAAACAAGGAATTTGCCGAGTGTTCACAGGCTTGATCGACTTTTATCGCCGTCATGCTCTTATCTGAGAATCTAATTCATTATCGAAAAGCTCTCTCCACCACGATGCTCAGACTCTCCGATAATGTGCGTTTGAACCCCGCTCTTTTCTTTCGGGCGAGCGAAGACGGAACGATGGTCCCACGATGAGTTTTGGGAGACCGAGTACTAACGGTTCACTGGTTTCTCACAAACTCCTTTCCCATGTCAAGAGCCTTCTTGTTGTTTATTAAGCTTGCTAGCCGCGTATTTCGCGACTAAAAGGAGGACTCAGCTCTCACGCGATCCATCCACATGGTGGCTGCGAAGGTGAACCTCGACTTCACGGGAAATCACAGGATGCCCAGGGATGGGCATTATCTACCTCTTACGCTGTGTCAAGCCCTCCTGAGACTTATCCGGACACCGACTCTGCCTACCATGGTTCTGCATTGCTGGTGCAATAGCAACGTCCCGCTTGGAAACCTTATTACATCTTCTTCGTCGAAAAAACACTTTGGCCTGGTGAACATTGATAATTGCGGTGTCAGCAACCAATCTGAAACCTGTCACCCATGCCCTGCTGCTCTTCGTGGACCCGTCGAAACAGGCGTCGAAACATCGATAACCGTCGTTTGACACCTAGCGACACCGCTCTGCACGGAAATCATGACCCTGCGAACTTTTTTGTGCTCTTCCCCCGGAGACCACTTTCTCCACTTTAACTATTCATCGACCCCGGATCACGTCTGCGACCCCGACCCTGCTGAACGGGATCAATTTTCCGCGCCTCGTGGACTTTCCAGAAAGGCTGACACACCAGCACCGTTGTTTTGACTGTACAAATTTGGTGCATTCATTCCCTTGCTAAAAATCGTTTCGCGGCCTTTGATCTCCTACACTCGCAAATGTGAACGGTACGAGCTACCAGCCGCAGATGCCGAAACACTCCTGGCTCCAAAAGTTTCATCAGCAACTATTTCTCCAATTGGCAATGTCGGCACGTCCTGTCCGAACCGTTATATTACACGCTGCCCATTCTAGATCAGCTTCTATCCTTGCTTTCCCTCTCCGTTTTCTCTTTTCTCACCATGTCGCGTTCCACATTTCTCGTTGCAGCGCTTCCGCTTTTCGCCGCCACCCTCGCTTTTGCGCAGTTCGTGCCCTTGGTGGATAAACGTTACAAATACCCTGACGAGATTGTGAGTGTTCCCGAAATATCCGCAGACATGGCTTTTAACAAAGAGTCCTTCTATTCAAGCCTTATAAAGCCGATACCGATTTTCTCGCGCGAGGTGGACAGACTGGGTACAATCGGTGCAATTCGACCACCGAGGGCCAGAACTCGTTGTGCCAAACCGCCTTCACGAATTCCATCGATGGTATACATCTTTCTGTTTCCATCCTTCTACTCCGCGTCCTGACTGTAAACTGCTAGACTTCTGCCTCTGGGCACCCATTAATCCTAACTCCGTTGTCGGCGACGTAGAGGGCGAGATGGTCGCATGGTGTACGAAACCTGGTCATGGTGCACGTACAATCCCGGCCGGAACGCTTACTGGCGTCCAGTTCATGAAGACCCCAGATTATGTTCAAGTGGTTGGGTTCCTCGATCAGACCAAGATCAACCTCGCGGCGGGTGATTTCGGAGGAGAGATGGACCCGCACGGCGCCGATCTCGTACGTCGTGTTTATCGCCATCTAGAATAGCGCTAATCGCTGACCTGGTTAATGCGTGAAGCGTGGTAATCCTCTCGGAGGCTTGTTATATTCCAACGCCTTTGGCACCGACAAGAACAATTTCAAGCAAGTAATCGAGTGGCATAAGTGAGTTCTTCTGGCCTACTCTATCGAAATTCCCTCTAAACGCAACCCAACTGCTTCTCCTTAGCTTCATCGGCGGCAATGCTTTCTGCTTCAAGGCCTGCGACCCCGCCGGACCCAACGCCGCACATTTCTGCGAGCACATCTTCGACCGCATCGGGTGCGCCTACAACGCACCCAACAATGCACAAAACGGCGTCTTTGAATCCTGCCTCGGCGAAAACCAGGACTTCCCCGGTGTGTACGTCACGAACGGCGTCACCCAAACATACCAGCAGCCACCCGAGAGCCTTGGGCCTATCACTAGCATTCCATACACCGCCCGCGTCCCCGCGAGCTCCAGCTGCTCGCAGTTTAAGAGCGAGGAGCTATTTGCGGCGGCCGCCACTGTCACTCCCCCGGCACCCACATCGTCCAGTATTACCACGCCAGGAACGCAAACGCAGACCACACAGACTGGTTCCGCAACGACAAAACCAGGATCGAACCCTACTTCTGTTCCCCAAACCACCTCTGGTTCGACGTCATCCTCTACTGGACCACCGCCCAGCCAAACCAGCAATGATGCCAGCACATTGGCAATCTCTGGAGCTGCCTCAATCCTTGGAGCGATTTTTGCCGGTTTATTTTTGTCTTAGTGTCATTGCACGATTTTTCATATTTGGACTCTTTAAATCTCGTATCTCAAACATTTGGAGATGCTACGATCTGCTGTCGTTACGGTACTTTGTGTCGTTTGGAAGGATAATATGTTGTGTTACATTCACTCTGCCTTAAGGTGCACTCGATCTAAGATAGCACGGAAGGCAAAGGCATCAATAGCCTCCGGGTTATCCAGAATCACGGCACCGCCGATCGATTACAAACCAAAGAAGCGAGACGCCATCGAGTAGCCGTTGAAAGCAGTGTAACCAACGCGCCTGTCGAGGCGCTGCCCCCTGAATTTTCCATCTCCTGGTCGGCGAAAATAAGGACTGAAGACAACGACAGTTTGTCGGAACCTTTGGGCTGTCATGCACGATTACCAGTTTGAGCTCCGTCCAAGGTACTTATGAAACCACATGAAGGGGAAAAAAAAGCATACAACCTCAAGCTTCAAACAACATAATAACTAGAGTACTACAATGCATACCCAAGACGGACCCAAGCCACCCAGGAATCAGTGAGCACACCATTCTCCAAAAGCCAAAGGGCCAAAAGCGAAATGCACTCACATAGCTCTGCCTGTTTCTCCTGACCCACAGACACGTCGCCGCCATAGTCAACACACACAGCCCAAACTCCGTCCACCCCAGTGCTTCCACAGTTAAAGATTGCCGGCATCTGCTTCGGGCTGTGTCGGAGCGAGTGGCGAATGGGGAGAGTATCCGACTGACCTCGATATGGTGGCTCGTCCCGCACAGTTCCCGCCCGTCCTCGTGTTGTGCATCACGCCTGCGGCGGTTCCCTGCCAGCATGTGTGTGTGAACGAAGCGTATCCTTTATTTTGCGATTCCCGGGAAGTGAAAACGAAAAGGGAAAAAGAAAAGGAAGAGAAGAAAGAGGAAGAACAGCGACTCACCCACAGCACGCTAGTTATGAGAAGCCACACCACGGAGCTCGCGATGCTGGCTAGGAGGTGGCTGGCGCCTTCTACGAACCACAGGAGATATGCTGTCGAGAAGAGCACCGTCCACGCCGCGTTGAAGAGGAACAGGATCAAGCTAAAGAATAGCGTCAAAGTCGTCCTGGGAGGGAAGGCCGGCGTCGACTTACAGCGCATGGTAACGCGAGCTGGGCCAGGTATTGTGCTCGTTCCCGGCACTGACCAGGAACGCGGTGAGCCCGAGCTCCGCGAGGGCAGAGCAGGCCATGACGGTGAAGAGGGCGGGGTGGTACGCGGCTCTGGTTCTGGTGGTGGCAGAGGCGTTCTGCTTTTGCTCAGCGTGTGCTTTCGGTATGTCGGCCATGCGGCGATCCATTACGGGGCTCCTGGTATGTCGACGACGCGGTCTGAGCAGGAGGTTGAGCTCGGATGAGTCGATGGTGGTCCGTTCTGGTTCTGGGGGCATGGCAGCAGCTTGGCCAGAAATACTGGGCCCCCAGGCGGCGGTGGGGCACGGCACGGCCGCCTGCGTGAACGTGGAAGGTGGCAATCATGAAACTTGCTCTGAACGCGAAGCCGCATCGCCTGCTTCATTAAAACTCGCACACGCGGATTCCACGAGGTGCAATCGGTCTAAGGCGAGCAAGAGCGGAGCGGGGCAAGGCGATCAGGGTAACCGGTGTTGATACGCGTACATGGTTGTCAGGATCGCATGCACACCCGTGCAGTCTGCGAGCCTGCGAGGATCTAAACATCAATGAGAATATGCTAAAGCAAAGTGGTCAATGAGTTCTCTGCAGCTGATCAGAACAAATTTGGTCGTCTGACACCACCTATCCACACCACCTTACATTACCACTACCTGGCATCCGCCCTGCCCCTTAGCTCTATAGCGTAGCTTGTCCGGCAGCAAAAACAGAAATCATCATCATCATCAGAACAAATTTGGGATGTAAGTAATTTGACACCGGTAGGGTGCGCAAGACCTTTGAGTCCGATTTGAGTCGGAGCTTCGTTGTCCTCGGCGCCGGCGGATGGATGGATGGATTGAGTCGTCTCACGCTCCGACAACGTCTCCACGGTGAAGGACAGTCACAATGTCAGGAACTTCCCCAGCCGACCTTGCGTGTGTCGCTCCACTTCAAGTACTTAATGGTAACTTTGCATCTTTCTCCATGTTGAAGGTTTACATTTGACATCATCTGTTTTCAAAGTTTGTGTGGGGCAGCCTTGCGATCAAGCATGTGTATTCACTGGAATAAAACATTGCGTTGGAGCGACACACGCGAAGACGGCTGGTTCGGAGCCTGATTATACCTCCGACAACTGATGCTAGCTGCCAATCTGGTGATTTGGGTTTCTATACAATTTCCAGACAATCAAGAGGTGTTCCGACGACCTTCCGATGGGGCCCATTTAAGCCGCCAACCGCAGCCTTTCAAAGCAACTTGAAAGCAGACCATGATGGCGCTCTCATTGTCCATCCCTGAGGATATCATCTCCACCATACTAGACGAGCTCTCTTCCGATATTGTCAGCCTCGAACAGTGTTCCCTGGTTTCCCGATCTTTCCTCCCGCTCAGCCAAAAACACTTATTCTCCTCCATCTGCCTCGACCATTCGACACGAATTCGTGGATTTTATCGTTTGATCACCAACAACGCAGCGTTCGCATCCTACATCCGCAGGGTCGAAATCATCAATTTTGATGACCCCGGCGGTCGCGACTGGGTGATGTTCGAGCATACATTGGTACCCCTCCTTCAGACATTGCATAACCTACATGCCTTTACCCTCCGCAACCGTTTTGGGCCTCCCCTACCATGGAACACACTCCCTGCAAACTTGAGATCCGCAATCCTCGATCTATCAGTCCCTTCCATCACTCTCGAATATGTTGTAGATGTCCCCATGGGCCATTTTGCGCGACTCGTACGCCTGAAGAGCCTGAAGCTCGTTGAAGTGGAGTCGGATCTTGGGCACCCTCTTGATTGGGTACCTCTGGGTGCATCTCTTCCTTCACCACAGCCCGTGGGGTATTTGGAGTCACTCAAAATCGTAAATTCTCCAATGTGTGGGAGGCACCTCGTCACCACACTGACAGATCCGCGTTCCTCTTTGAAGCTGTCACGCCTCAAAGATCTTGAGGTGTGGGGGGACAATGGCTTCACAGGCACTATCATGAAGGCGGCAGGGAAATCGCTACAGCGCGTCGAATGGTATGGTCTCGGCAAAGAGAAAGATTGTGCGTGCTACTTCTCCCAAACAAACTGACACTCACTGGCTATATTGCACTTCCAGATCACCTAGATCCTAGCAGATTCCCCTCCTCATTCAGCGAGCTGCGAGCCCTGTGTTCCTTAAAAATCACCACCGAATTCGCGCATGGAGATGTGGACGACCCACTGCTACTTCTCGCGCAAGCACTCACTGGGGCGACCCCCGGAGACACCTGTGCGCTCCAGGATCTCAACATTTTTATTTCATTCGGTTGGACACCACATCGCGACGTAAGAGCCATCGACGAGTACGTGTTTTGGCCAGCTCTTGATAAAGCCCTGACAAGACCGGGGGTGTACATGGAACTCAAGAGGGTAGGGATAGGCCTGATGGTCAGAGGTGGCAGGGAGACTTTCGCTGGGTTGTCCAAGCGGCGCATGCCGATGCTGCTGGAAAGGGGTGTATTACGCATGATGTTCGATAATGATTGAGCAAACCGGCTGGGAAAGCGTGGACTTGATGCCAGATGCTTCATATGTCTTGCCATCATCCATATTTCCCCGCACGTCCTATCCCCGTCTCTTTTGATCGCAGTACTTGGTTATGATCAAAGCCGGTCTTCAATTCAATTAAGTCTGTTCTCGAAGTGTTCGACTTGTCTTTGCAAATCTTCCTCCCTTATTTGTTGGCTTATCCGACTCTACTATCGTCCCTCTTATTTTTAATACACCGAGTGTATACATCCTGGCTCTATCTATAGACATATAGTAAGTGTTAGATAGCAACAAATAAAAATGGTTTACAGTTGGATTGATTTGTTGGAATTGACTTTGTAGAATGAGCATTGTAGTAGAAGTGCAAGCGAACCGAAGTGGTACTCGAAAGAAATGACATGATAGGACGCGTCGCGTCGACATTTTCGGTTCACTTAACCGTTACATAACAACGCGTCTTTCCTATGAGACCTTTGACATCACTCTACGCTCATTCAATACCATATTTGAATGATAAATGATATACAATCTAGACCTGGCAGCTGAACTTCTTCCCGTCCCAGACACTCTTCTGAGGGAACCGACAGTGTGATCTTTGTGTCCCATCAGCCCCCGTTCCAACGATCGTATCGGGCGCAACTCCCTTCTCGACCCAATCAACCAGGGCAAGCAAAATATTGCTCTCCGTCGCGTTGACGGCGTTGGACCCAATGCCGTACTGCCCAAACGACGCGGCGCCCGGTCCGCCAATGCAATGCGACATGCCAGGGGCAAGGAATAGGCGGTAGAATGAGTCCAGGTTTCGTATACCCATAGTCTCGGAGACCATGTTGTAATAGCGCTTGGAGATTCCTGACGCAATGACCTAAAGGACAGGCGCTTTCAGTATCTCGCCCGTAAAATTGTTAGCCACATGTAGCTACCGGATCTGCGCGACCGTGGTAGGTGATGAACTTGCCGCCACGCTCCTTGAAAGCAGACAGATCCCCGTCGAACGTGGCGATGCCGCCGGGGTTGAGTTTGTCAGCGAGTGCGATAGTGCTCAAGTTGAAAATGCTGAAATCGAAGTTTGGGTCATTCAACACTACGAACCTGTACCAAGTCTGAGGTGGAGGTCCTCGTGTTTTAGGCCTAAATGCTCAAAGGACAGATGATGAGGAACTGACGTCTGCAATACCGAAAATTGCTCCACGGAAGATGGTTAGCCAACTTTCAGCAACTATTGTCCCTGGATCGTAGCGTGGGTACATGAAAGCCTGTCGTCGATTAGGCTCACTGGGTTGCGGTCCCACAAGTTAACAGGACCACAGTGTATTCTCAGGAACGCGAGGGGATACAGGACGGGGTTACGGTACGATGATCTATACTAGATTAAGGTTCAGTGTCCATATATGGTACGTGTCAGTTAATGTGATAAGGTTCGAAGGTCACGTGAAGATTAAGAGTCCGCGCGCGTAAGGCTGGGGCGCCAGGCTTACAGTACACCAGTTCCTTGTTTAGCCCCAGAAGAGGTTGGTATATCTTCTCCAACGCTGCAACTTGGGCCTTGGTGAGACAATCGGTAGCCTTGTTCTTGGGGTGACACAGGAGGACTGACGGCTTAAAGTGGCAGTCATCGGGTTCAGTGATGATCCCGTCCTCCACGCCATCGAGTGTGTCGCACTGTTTCATGATTTCGGCGGCGACAACGTTCCAGAGATCCAGAGAAATGAAACTCGGGCTTGTCGTCGGATTCGGGGCACCAATGTAGCGACCGAGCATCGCCTCCCAGCCCAGCAAGTGGTTAAAGTCCGTTGCAGGAGCTCCTGCTAAAATGCCGTCGAAGTCTTCTGGGAACCTTAGCGCAGCCTGTGTACCCTGACGTCCACCGGTGGAGCAGCCGAGGTAGTAAGACTTGCTGTGTGACCGCCCGTAATAGGCCTCGACGATCTGCTTGCCAATAACAGCCTCGACATGGATAGCGCGGAAAGCAAAGTCGTTGATGACTTCGGGCTCGGCGAATGATGGATCGTCATTGCCGTCGTGACCATTATCGGAGCCAACGGCCGCAAAATGGAGTGACGAGCCATAGTCAATCATGTCATAGTCGATACCTATCATAGACGTAGGCGTCAGTTGATTCGGGCACAAAAGTTAGTAAACTGCGAATGACGCGACGCACAGCCGTTTAGACCCCCATTCCCAACACCAAGGAAGCGCCCGTACCATTCATCAGGTAGCCACGCTTCTGCGTGCACCCTCGAGGTGCTAGTAGTATTCACGATGAATTGGACGCGACAGATGGACGCCGTGACTGGCGTGGAGGATTGGCACGATCCCGGCGTGCTGACGGTTGAGCCACCAGCGACGTGCGTGGCTGAAGTGATGATAGTATTCTCCAGGCGAAGGGTAGTCTGGAGAGCTGCGCAGGCGCCAGGACGTGAATCCTGAGTTACAGCTGGAATATAACTGACCGATGAAAGTAGTAAAGGAAGGAGACAGTGGCGGGGTGCTACAGCACACTTTATCAAGCTAACAACTGGGTCAGGTATCCAATCCATGGTATATGGCGTTGCGGCAATATTGGGGACGTCTGATGAATTTATGTTGCTCACATCTCGGCCATCCCCTCAGACTCTCCCGACTATGACGGACAGAAGCTGTCAAGGATAAGTGATGGATTACGTCATGGGATCAGTGCTTGCCCAGGATGGGACATCGTACGCGCGGGTCTGAGATGGTTGGCAGGAAGGTATGATTTGGGATATCGTCATCATATTTTAAGTCTAGCGAAGATCTGTTGCGAGGTGCTTCGTAGAGAAACCAACGGAAGGATGCGCACTGAATGAGTGGTTTACTGACAGTGCTCATTCTGGTAGGAGAATGATATTCTGGAAGACTCTTCTGAGCACTCCGAAATGAGAGATAAGAAACACGCACAATATGACAGTGTATATTATATTGAATATAGCGATTCAGGACTTTCATCAATCCCACAAAAGCGCTCTATGAGCTAGGAAACAAGTGGAGAAGAGCCCCGGCGGTATCATAAATCAATCGAAATGCAGAAGCGGTGACCATGACGAGAGAAGGCAAACACCTAATCATGATCAATATCGTGGTGCGACTCCAGTAACACTGTCGCGACGACACAGAGTTCAAGAAGCCCAGCTTGCAGAACATCTGGCATAATGTCTAACACGAAAATGCCATCCTTCTCTGTGGTTCGCGCTATCGGCTCGTCAGATGACGAACTCCTCGAGTAGAGCTACTCGAGTAACAATGAACATCTGGAATTTTCGAATGACGAAAGGGATATCTCACAGAGATAACGCTCTCACGCGAAACCCAGAAATAGCGGACCCCACGGACCTCCATGGTTCGATAGCTGAAATCGTTCATCAAGTTGAGGAGGCAGCAGAGGAGTATATAAAGACAATTACGCACGTTCCATTTGGTGAGAGGCGGAGCCATTGTCGCGTCTTCTGCCGTGTAACCATTTCACTGATCTCAACGAACGCAGGCTGCTTCCATCCAATAGCTGCAACATTCCTTTCGTTCATATCCTGAATGACGGTAAAACCAGGCGTCGAAGGATTGGTGAGAATGTTGTAGTATGTCGCGAACCGTGGGCCGAATACGGTGCAATTCGTGATATCAGGGCTGAGGCCCATGAACGAGAATGTGACGTAGCTCGGGCGGTGAAGGGAGGGAAGGCGCGTTGGATATGGTGCTTGCAGCGGTAACGATGATGGAGGGGCCTCAAAAGACGTGGATTTGTTACAAATGGACAATGAGCCCGGAATCGAATTTGAACTACGTGCCAGTGCGTGAAGGTAGGGGTAAGCATTGGACATGATGGTAGCGGATAGCCGGAAATCAGAAAATTGCTGGGGATTTTCTAAGGATGAATGGTTGAAAGGCGACGACGCTAATCGGACTGCTTTTGACAAATAATAAACCGCTGCCGTTATATATACCTCGAATCCAAAGGGCGATAGAACGTACTGCCACCTTTCGGATGCGGGGGACCTGAAGTCCCGATTGACGCCAAGGAACACCCGTCATGATGGCCGTTTTTGTCAGGTTCTCGCAGAAGGGCCGAGATTGATGGCCCAAAGTTGTTGCTGGGATAGGAACCTACAGTGACAGTTTTTGGAGAGATTTCTACTTGATCCTTCAAACGTAGTCAGATCCGCGTCGTAGATCACCTGGAAGGGACGAGGACGAGAGCTTGGCAATGTCGAATTTGCACGCCTATTGGTCACTGTTGTAGATATCCACCGAGGACATAGCTCGCGTCCGAGGGGTCAAGAGGTTTGGGGAATAGTCGAACGGTGAATCACGGTGAACAAAACGTTCTGTGATAGGTCAATTGTCGGCATCTATCCCACATCTGACAGCTGCTAATCGGTAAGTAGAACCGTGGCGGGGAAAACTCCTCATAAAAATTTCAGCGCAGGCAAATGCTAAGGCAAAAAGGACCGCGTCGGGAGTTTAAACTGGTGGTTCATCAAGTAAAGTATGCAAGCGAGGCAGTGGAGTGGTCACCTGTTCAAAGGGTACAGCATGGGTTTGGCATGGGTCCATAATACTCTCATGCATTCCGTGAACCCTGGCTACCGCAGTAACGGAGGTTGACGTCGCTAAGTGTATCGGCGACGATTCGGCGTCGCATTCCCGAACTATTTTCGCCCAAGAGGCACTTGTCTGTCTGTCTCCATCCTACCACCTATGATCATTTCGAGCTTTTGTAGTCTTTGCGTCATGTATTGAGATGCGAACGCGCGGTTTTCAGCGGCAAGAAAAGGGAAATCGCCAGTAGGCCAGCGCTGTCTGCTCGACCTGGCGCGGTTTCGAGCTGTGAAGATGGAACTATCAAAGGTTACCATAGGTCCAAGCTAGGGAGAAAATTCAGAGACAGGACGCCCTGAACAAATCGGTTTGAAAGTGCGAACTAGATTGGATGTACCATCACATTACATGCTGCGCGGTGGCCGATATAATTCCCGTACATATGAGTGTTCGAACGTTCAAGCTCGAGTCTGATGCTGGTCCGGGCAAAGCTCAACCCGAATTTTGTTGACTGGATGGACGAGATGATCATGGCCGAGTGACTCGGAGCCTTTGAATTGCCGGTGCTACATAAACACCGGTTGGCTTGCTCGAAACTGCCACGATGACTTCGAATTGCAGCCATTAGTCAAACATAAATTCTCCTCTCCAACCTCACTAATTATATGCCTCCGCATAACCTCGGCTCAAAATACAGAGCAAACACCTAGGCTGATTGCTCGCTTAGGCGAAAATATCCTGCTTACCACACTTTGACTGTCGGCTTCGCTCTCGACGGCACCTGTGACTCCTCCTTAGGCCTCTTGTCTATAACAAGCAGCCTCACAGGCTCAAACTCTCCTCCAAGGAGCTTGCCCTCATGCCTCATGGCACGCAGGGCACAGGGACCACCATTCGCAGATAACCGGGACTCCGCGTCTTCTGACGCGCCCCTCCACTGTCCCACCCCGATCGGCTCGAGGCAAGTACACTTCCAAATGCAGTGAGACGAGACTATCAGACAACGCGTATCACCTATAGGGGTCACGACCCATGTTCCACCGGGTCCTCTTCGTTCAAGTTCGCCACCCACTCATCATTATAATGGTGCCCCTTTCATTTGCATTTCATGACAGGAAACGAACTACGCAAATGGTAACATATTTAGGCATGTCCCCAATTGTGACTTTGACGTCGCTCCACCGCCCGCATTGTATCGTATTCCCTGGTTCTGCCTGGTTCGATTCGATGTCACTGCGACATTATGTGGCATGTGTCCAGGTGAGGCTTTCAAGCCTTCTGCGTTTCGTCTCTTCTGCACCACTTCCCCTGATCCACGATGTGGCCACATCAACCCCCCTCCTGAGCTTGCCCTAACAATACTATGCTGCTACCTGCCAACCCCACGCTCACTCGCTCGCCTGCATGCACATCTATGTTTTCGACCCGCGCGGGGGAAGAAGTGGGGGTGGCGGGGTCACACACTGGTGCTCGATGTTGAAATGCAAACAATCGTCGCTGCTCCCCCATTATAATTAATAACTAACGATGGCTACCTGCGTACCCCCGATGGGGTCTGCTTGCTTCCTACCTTGCTCTGCGAGTCCCGCTTTCGCCGCTGTGGACGCTCGTTCAACGTTCAACGTTCAACTGGAGCCCGCCGCGAGCTCCTGGGGCAAGGTTAAATGCTTTGACGCTTTGCTTAAGTTATTGGGTGTATGTGCATCCACATTTGTCAGTCAGTCCACCCTGGGTCCCGAGTGCTGCACTCTTTTCGAATTCAAACTATATGCCAGTGCGTGAAGGTAGGGGTTGGCATTGGGCATGATAGCAGTGGGAATTATAAAATTGCTTGGGAATTTATACAGAGCTCAGATGGAAGGCGAAAGGACGTACTGCGACCTGTCGGATGCGGGCAACCCGCGATGGACGCCAAGGAAAACCCCTCATATATATGATGATCGTTTCGTCAGGTACTCGCAGGAAGGCCTAGTGACTGCCCAAAGTTGTTGCTGGGATAGGAACTTACAATGAACTTGAGGGATTTTTTGACAGACTTTGCACACGGCCATCGATCGAAACTACATGAGCAACGCGGCCCTCGCAAGCTGCAGTGCCCCTTCCTTCGTCTTATTGCCTGCAAATTATAATCATTCATCACAAGTCCTCCAGAACCACACAAAAGCAAAAAGGAAATCGAAAAATCACCCACCTCCAATAAATCCAGAAGCATGGATAAATATCCCGCCCGGGATGCCCGACGCCGTCGAGAGCTCCTCGTCTCTCAGCCCCCTCCACTTCTCCGGGAGCGCCTTGCGGCTCTCGAAGCTCTCCGGCGACACGGGGACCGCCTGGACACGCCAATTCCCCCCCATTTCATCGGGGTACACCACGTAGGTGGCGTCCCCCGCATTGATGTTCGATGACGGGTCCGCCTCCAGCTCAAACAGGTGCTCCTAAAAATAAATCAGATAATGAAAATGAAAATGAGGACGAGCGAAGCGCGTGTGGTATGCTGGATGTAATGATAATAATAGAAAAAAGGTGCTGAAGCGACTGACCTTCCAAGGTAGGAACTGCTCAAAGAGCACGATTTTTCCTGTCGGATCGACGTTTTCTTTGCTCTGCGCGACGGAAGCGACGAGGATATCCCTCGCCGGCAACCACGCGCTCGCGTAATAATTGAGCTTCCCGAGGAACTCTTCGCCCGTCAGGAGCGACGCTTTATCAAATAACGCCTAGGGAGCAAAGTGAGCGATGGGGGCGCGTCGGGGGGAAGGAGGGAGAATGTGGGGGAAGGAGGGGGAATGTTGTTCGTACATCGAGGGTCTGTGCGTCTGCGGGCTGGTTCCAGGCAGGGTTCAAAGCGGCGACGCGGCTAGAGAGGTCGGTCCTGCTTCGGTATTTAGGCTTGAGCTCGCTCGGGTACTGCGGGATCCCATTGTCGATCGCGTCGATGGCTTCGATGAATTCCTGTACGCTTTTTAGTTAATTTTGGGGAGCGGCTGGGCAGGGAACGACAGACCCTGTACACCTTAAGCCACAGCGTCTCCACTTTCGGATCGTCAAGGGGGAGCTGGACCGTGTTCGCGACGACCTCTCGACCAAAGTGCCTTTCGGGGAGAAGTTTTGTGATTAGACTAAACAGCAGGAGGCGACAGTGACCAAACAAACGCACTTGTAGACCAAACCAGCAGAGGACAGCTTCGTCTCAAATCCGTGTCCGAATACTTCAGCGAACCCTCGTTGGTGGTGGTCGAATCTCTGCTTGCCCTCGTCGTAGACGGCCCCTACATCGACGACGATGTCGCAGGTGTCGAGGAGAGCCGGGTCCCGGGTGCGTTTCAGGCCTGGGAGAAGGTGGGGGAGGGGGGCGGGGGAGAATACCTGAGGGTCAAGGGGGACTGCGATGCTGGGAAGGGGGGAAGGGGGAAAGGAGGGGAAGAGACGTACCGGCGTCACGGTATTTGTTGGTCCGGCGGAGCAGGAAGACGGCGAGGGCTTCATCGCAATGAAATGTCCCATTGTGTGTTCCGATGACCTGATCACGAAGACAACGTTCGAGGGGTGCAATTTAAAGCTGGAGGTGGATGCGGAGCGAACCTGTTGGAGTTTCTGCCGTTTTGCCGGCGTTTCCTGCGCTGCGGTGGTCATCAATGCTCGTGAACGAAGAAGAAGGGTTGGGGAGAGGCTGCTGCGTCGGTGTCGGTAGATCGATGGTGGACGAAGCAGTCCTCGCTGCAGCATGACACGGGCGTCGACCGGCATTTGCCGTTCAAGCTTAAGTTTAAGGACCAAGGGGTCTCGCATTGAAATCTGAACGTTTGAACGCTCAACATGCATGCAAACTCGACTTGCAGGGCAGTGGGGTATCCAGATAAGCTGTATTAAAGGCTGGGCGCGAGGCGAGGCAATGGAGCGCGCATAATGTCTACGTATAACGCCGTATGTGTCTGTGTAAGGATAGATACGACGCAATGTATACACCCCCCGGTCCAAAAAAAATTCCGTATCGATAAATCAAGCGAAAAAAAATATAAGGGATATATCCGAAAAGGAAGGCGAGAAAAACGAAAACGAAGCGTCTGTGTATCGCCGTCCATCAATGAATGCATCATCAACCACGCACGTCACCTTGCTCCTTCCTTATGAGAAGAACAGAGCAGAGAACACAACGCCCAACACCGTCGCCGCACCCGACACCGCAATCGTGCCCGCCGCATTCCCCGTCGAGCCCGCACCCGCCGCCGTCCCCGTGCCCGTCCCGCTCCCAGGCGCAGCAGGCTTACTCGTCCCGCTGCTGCCCGCCGCACCCGTCCCAGTAGGCGCCGCCGCCGACGTCGACTCCCCAGGCGCCGTAACGCTCGCCAGCGCCGCAAACACCACCGAGCTCGTATGCGCGACACAGTTCGAGGACTCCGGCACACGCGCGGTGTACGGCATCGTCGAGATGGCGCCGAGCGACTCGGGCGGCTGCGTGTAGGTCATGGTCACGCCGTCCTGCACGTACGTGCCGGGGAAGTCCTGGTTCTCGCCCTCGCAGGACTCGAAGGTCCCGTTTTGGGCTCTGTTGGGCGCGTTGTAGGCGCATCCGATGCGGTCGAAGATGTGCTCGCAGAACTTGGCGGCGTTGGGCTTGGAGGGGTCGCAGGCTTTGATGCAGAAGGCGTTGCCACCGATGAAGCTGGAGAGGGGGGGGAGGAAGTGAGTATTGGGTGAATGAGAGGGGCGGAGGGGGTGGGAAAACGTACTTGTGCCATTCGATCACTTGGTTGTATCGGTTGTTGTCACTGCCAGACCAGGCGTTGGAGTAGAGGAGACCGCCGAGGGGGTTACCGCGCTAAGAGAAACGCAACATAAGCACAGAAGCCCACCCATCAAGAGAAAGCAACGCCGACTCACCAGATCCGCACCATGGGGGTCCATCTCACCTCCCCAATCACCCGCCAAAATGTTAATCTTCGTCTGGTCAATGAACCCAATGACCTGCACATAGTCGGGGGTGCGCATGAACTGCACGCCCTGCAGCGCGTCCCGCGGGATCAGGCGCGTGCCGTGGCCAGGCTTCGTGCACCACGCCACCATCTCGCCCTCGATGTCGCCCACGACGGAGCCCGGGTCGATCGGGGCCCACAGGCAGAAGTCTGTGGCCGAGGATCGTCAGCGCAGCACTACCAGCGTGGGGGGGGGGGGGGGGGGGGGGGGGGGGGGAAGGGAATGGAAAAGGGGACGCAACGCACCATCAATAGAGTTGACAAAGGACGTCTGGCAGAGCGAGTCCTGGTTCTGCGTCGTAGAGTTGCAGATGTTGTATCCGGTCTGGGCACCCCGGATAAGGTGAGGCTCCGTGTCGACCTGGTATGGCTACAAAACGAACAGCGTACGTCAGGCTCCCTTGCATCACACATGTGCCCACGGGAACAACGAAAAAAAATAAAAGAAAGACAGGGGGGGGGGGGGTAGAGCGGACATAAAAAAAAAAGTCCGGATCCACATCCACATCCCACATGTATTGACGCCGAATCGAACCCGCCACCCTCCCACGTCCATCCGTCCGTCCGTGACAGGGGTTCCAAATACGGAACAAACCAGAAGAGAAAAAAAAAAAAAGGGCAAGAGAGGAGCAGCACTCACAATCCCAGTAGGATACGCAAACGTCTTCGACGCAAGCGGGGTCGCGGGGTACGTGCTTCTGGGCGCATCCTGCGCCAGAACAGTGCTGGCCAAACCCAGCAAAAGCGAGACAGCGAGCATCGTGTTGTGTGTTTAGTAGTACTTGTGTAGTTAGTTGTTGTGTTGTGTAGTTGTGAAAGAGCGTGTGGGTGGGTGGGGGAGGGAGAGGGTGGGGGTGGGGGGGGCCGAGAGAAGGTGTGAGAGAGAGCGGGATGGAATGGAAGGAAGGATGGGATGCATGGTCTGGGTGGGGTGGAGGGCTTAAGTACCCGCATCACGCGGGCAAGGGTCCCGGGGTCTTGGGGGCTTGGGAGCTTCTGCGCTCGGCCTTGGCGCGCTCCCATAGTGGCTCGGCGCAGGCTAGCAGTCGTCATGCGCAACCGCAACGAACGGGCAACGGTAGCTTGAGACTGCGTAAGAAAACATGTCAACGCGCGCGCACCTTTCAAGCTCAAGCTCAAGTCCAAGTCCGAGTCCGAGCCCGACGAGCTCCACGACTCGCACTCACCGCTCCCAGAACCCCCAAGATCCTAAACCCCAAGGTCCCAAGCCACGCACACAGACAGACTCACCTTAGGCTTGATGTCACCGCTGGCATACAAGAGCACGCCCAGCGCCGCGGCACCCGGCCTTGGCATCACCCTCACCTCCTTCCCTCCTCCCGCCCAGCCCCTCGGCGTCCACCTAAGAATTACGAGTATAAGACCCAATGTCCAAAACTCCCTGACGCCGAGATCTGAGACCTTGATCCCCTCCTCTTCCACCCCCGCCATCGAATTCGAAATCGAAATCGCGAGACGTCATGACAGCACTTCCAAGAAAGAGTAAGTTAAGTAAGATGACGAAAAGGAAAAGGAAAGCTGGCACGCACTGAAGGTTGAAAACGTTGAAAGGCAAGCCCAGGCCCTCCCTCCCTTTCCCCTTTCCCTTAAGTCCCTCGGGATCGACCGGTGACCGACGAGCTGGACGCGACGCTTGTACTTATCTTCGCGTACAGGTTTCAAATTTATACGTACGTACGTCCCCGTCTCCCCTCCAGTATCACATTCTCACATATCTCACTTACTTCACACATCCATCCCATGGCCATAGCTCGAGAATGATGGAAAGGTATAATAGAGTCCAATGTTGCTCTTAAGATAATAAAGTAAGTAACTCTGCTCCTCGGGGGCGGGCGGTGCGCCAACTAGTAACCAACATGTGTGTGTGTGTGTGATGTGATATGCATGGGCGAATCGGATAGATAGGGTAAGATGTATGCATGCATGCATGCGCCGTCCAGGAGTGTGGATACGATATGTCCAGATATGGGAGGGGGGGATAAGGGGAGAGAGGGGGGCGTAAAAGGTCTGTCAATCATCTCCGCAGGAGCCAGCTCGAGCTCGCTCACGCTCACGAGAAGAACATCGCCGAGAACACAACCCCAAACACCGTGACCAACCCGCCCGCAACGATCGTCTGCGCATCATTGGTCGTGTTCTGCGCACCTGCTGCCGTCCCCGTCTTGACCGGTGCACCCTTCCCTGTCCCACTACCATGCGCACCGCCCGTCGGCGCAGCGGTCACTGTCGAGTCGATAGCAGCGGTCACGCTCGCCAACGCCTTGTACAGCACAGCGCTCGTGAACTGCTGGCACTCCGAGGATGCAGGAACCTTGGGCTGGTACGGCATCGTCGAGATCGCACCCTGCTCCTCGGGGGGCTGCGTGTACGTCACAACGGCGCCGCCCTCGGCCGTGTACACGCCCGGGAAATCCTGGTTGTCGCCCTTGCACGCCTCAAAGGTTCCGTTCTGCGCATTGTTGGGCGCGTTGTAGGCACACCCGATACGGTCGAGGCGGTGCTCGCAGAAATGCGCAGCGTTGGGCCCAGCGGGGTCGCAGGCTTTCAAGCAGAAGCCGTTGCCGCCCATGAAGCTAACGGCAAAAAGGGGTGAGTACGACACTACGTTGATGGCTCACAGCAAAACGCACTTGTGCCATTCAATCACTTGCTGGAAGTTGTCGGCGCCGCCGGAAAAGGCGTTCGAGTACATCAGACCACCCATAGGGTTCCCGCGCTATAATCCCAGGGCCATAAATTCCCATCACACGTAAAACAAGGCAGGGGACGTACAAGGTCAGCGCCGTGGGGGTCCATCTCGCCTCCGTAATCGGCACTCTGGATGTTTATCTTGGATTGGTCAATAAAGCCGACGACCTGAACGTAATCGGGGGTGCGCATGAACTGGACACCCTTGAGTGCGTTGGCGGGGATGAGGCGGGTGCCGCGACCGGGCTTGGTGCACCACGCCACCATCTCGCCTTCGGTATTGGCGACGATGGATTCCGGGAGGTCGGGGGCCCAAAGGCAGAAGTCTGTCAATGGGAAAAAGGGGGTGAGTTTAGGGGGAAAGTGGAAGGTGGGGGGGAACGCACCGTCGATGGAGTTGAGGAAAGAGGTTTGACAGAGGGACTTTTGGTTCTCGGTGGTGGAGTTGCACTGGTTGTATCCGTGCTGGAAGCCCCTAATGAGGCCCTGGTCAGTGTCGACCTTGTATGGCTGTTCCCAACGGAGTTTGTCAGTTCTCTCCTCCACGTTGCACCAACGACCACGACTCACAATTCCAGTGGGGTAAGCAAAGTGTTTGTCTGCGAGCGCAGTAGGTGGGTACGTGCTCATGGGTGGATCTTGCGCAGACACCGACTGAGAAAAGGTGGAAAGAGACACCGCAAGGGCGAGGAGAGCAGAGAAGGAACGAGTGGAGGGCGACATCGGTACAGTCGACGTCGAGGATATGGACAAAATGTAAGTGGAGAGTATCTCTCGTACTTTGAGGAGAAAGTCGTAGCAACGTATAGAGTTCCTGTTTCCTTGTCAGCGGACTCTTAAATCTGCTTCCGCCAAGCGGAGTTTAATCTATTAATAGACCGCCACCGAAATACCAATATATCGAGCCGCTGGTGCACGGACCAGTCAGGTGATCCCGTTGATTGTAAACGCGACATCCCAAACTTTCAAATTCCGACGGACGCGTTTATAACAGAGACATTTCTGTGTTGTGTTGCGTTCAACGTCCTTTTCACCCCCCCCTCAACCCAACTGCCCCATTCACGCCATGGCTAAAACAGCAACAGGTACGTCCCGTCCTCAGATTGTACCAGAGCCATGCTGATCGTATGTGGATCCCCAGTAACAAGGACCAAAACCGCTACCAAGGATGCCATCGACAAGAAGACGCGCACGCCAAAGGCCGGTGCGTGCCTTCTCACACACTTACACACTCCCAGATGTCGCTGATCCGCTCTTCATCCAGATAAAGCCGACAAGCCCAAACGTCCACCGACCGCATACCAGGCCTTCTGCAAAACGCACATGAAGGCCTGGAACGACGCGCACCCCGGGCGCGCCAAGGAAGCTATGGCGGAGGCCCGTGCTTCTCTCTCTTGCTCCTTTGCTTCTATGCGCTGATCTCGGCTCTCCGATCATTAGATGGCGCGCATGTGGAGAGATGCGCCTGAGAACCCGAACCGCGGTGCCGAGCCCAAGGCGCGTAAACCCAAGGCGCCGAAGGAGCCCAAGGCGAAAGCGAAGGCGCCGCGGAAGAAAAAGGCTGCTCCTGTTGATGAGGAGCAAGAGCTAGAGGAGGAGGAAGGCTCGGAGGAGGAGAAGGAGCGGGCGAAGGAAAAGGAGGTGGAGATGGAGGAGGAGGAAAAGGAAAAGGAAAAGTCGAGCGACGCGATGGAGGGCGGGGACGATGAGCCCGCCGAGGCCGAGCTAGAGGAGAGCGATGGCTGGTGAGTGTTTGTTCCCCTTCCTCTATCGGGCATATATTTATATATCTAACCTGATTTCTCCGTTCTCGCCCGTCCTAGATCTCCGAGGGCTGACATCACCCTACTCGGCGCATATCGCGTCTTTCGCTCTTGTGCTTATTCTTATTCATACTTCATGCTCGCACTTTAGTTGTATATTCGTGACCACCTTGTCTTTTGCTCCGCCGAATCGAGTCGCGACACCGGCGTGTACATGTACATGTAGAGTACCTTAACCCCCGCCCTCGCTTTCATCCACTGCCCGTTGGCTGTTTGTTGTCTTGTATCCTATCGCCATATTGTATACGTTGCTATTATACAGTATTACCTGTCTTTTGGATCCTGATCAAGTCTATCAGCGGACACGATTTTGCCATGTGCTGTGTAAAATCAGGTGTGAACCTTGCGCATGCACGCGATATACATGCCACGCCTACATGCACAGCAGAAACGAGAAACGAGAAATGAGGGTTAAGAACCTGGTTTGGGAGTGAGCAGATAGTATGCGGCGTCTCGGAATTCGACTTCGAACTGGGTTGGGCGGGGCGGATGCTCTTTACCCTCCGCTCTATGATATGCTCGATACGTGCTGAAGATGAAGCAGCCCTGTTCATGAGCGTACGCAGCAGACGACGCTGAGACACAACGCGCATGCGGGCGTCGGGCGTCGGGCATCGGGCGAGGCTAAATATGGGGTTGGTAGGTGTGGTATTGTCAGGCAAGCTCAGGAGCGAGTTGATGTGGCCACATCGTATTCCAGGGCAGTCGGCAGTCGCGCAGAAGAGACGAAATATAAAAAAGGCTTGAGAGCCTTGATCACTTTCGCAGGACAATCGGGTCAAACCAGGCAGACCAGGGAGTACTATTCACTATCCACCTATACCTATACCTATACAGCGGGCGGTGGAGCGACGTCAAATGCACGGACATGCGAGGGATAGGTGTGGGATCGCATCTGACAGCGCGGTGAGGAGCTCTTGGAAGAACAGGGTAGATGGCCGGCCTGGACAGGTTACCATTCGCGTTAGTTCGTTTCCGGTCATGTGCATGAGAGGCAATGGGAAGAGGGGCCATCATGATGATGATTGGCGAACTTGAATGAAGACGACCCGGTGGGACACGGGCAAGGAGGCCAAACGGTGACCCCTGTAGGTGATATGGATTGTTCGATAGTTCCGTCTCACTGCATTTCGCACCAGTGCACTTTACTCGAGCCGATCGGGGTTGGGCAATAGAGAGGCGCGTCAAACGACGCAGAGTCACAGTCACCTGAATCGTCCCTGCGCCCCGCGTGCCATGAGCCATGGGAGCAAGCTCCTTGGAGGAAGTGCTGAGCCCTCTGAGGTTGCTTATCATAGACAAGAGGAGGAGTTATACAGTGACGTGATAAAGTGACGTCGAAAGAAAAGCCAACAGCAGTTTTCAAGCAAGCTTCAGGTGCATAAGCTAGCAATCAGCGTGCTTGCTCTAAGATTTGTGTCGAGGCTCTGAGAAGACATCAATGAGGCTGGGAAGAGGACTTTTGTTGAGATTTTTGGCTGCAATTTGAAGTCATCGTGGTAGTTTTGAGCAAGCCAACCGGCAATTCAAGGACTCGGTGTGACGAAAGGGTGACTTGTTGAGTTGGATTTCGGCACACGAGAGGGAAAGGAAGAGGACGCTCTGAATGACTGGGTAAAAACCTGTTGTATTCGAGAATCGCTACCGTACGTGTACTACTGTAGGCTACTTATATAGGTGGACAGTCAGTAATGATAAGTAAGCAAGTCTCATATGTGACAAGGCGAAGTTAACTGATGTCTAAGAACTAAAGGTAATGTCCATGGCAGAGTGCCAACTAACAAGGCGGGACTCTGAAGAAAGGGAACGGCAAAGGAGTGTAGGAGACGGAACGGATTTGCTGTATTGATGACGGGGATCTCGGGGCCGGTAGTCGGTACCGGTCTCAGGTCCGCGACATACGCCCTCCAGCGATTGTCGCGTCGTGGCAATCGCTTATACACTGCTGGCGACGGCTGGAGACGGTTCCAACGTCGCATCGTCTGCGGCCTCGATAGGACCCGCGTCGACCCCCTCCTCAGCTAAGGTGTCTCCGGTGGCGAACGCGTCAGTCCCGGGGAGCTCGTCGAAGAGAGCCCGATCATCTCCCTCCATTTCGAGGTCCTCCTGTCCCTCATCGTCGTCGATGTCCATGAGGTGGGAAGCTTGGGAGAGAGAACGGGCTCGGGAGGGGGCTGGAGAACGGGAGCGAGAGCGTCGAGGGCGGTGGTGGTATACTCGGGAAGGTGGGGGTGAGTACGGACGCGCTCGGTGACTGCGGCTGGCAGAGTACGCGGGGCTCGGTGACCTGCGGCGAGTATCGCAGCCGTGGAAAGTGTGGCTGGAGTGACTGCCGCCACCGCGTCCCCGGCCACGACCACGTCCAAACCCGCGGTCCTCGTTGAAGCTCCTGGCGGGGAGTCCGGCCTGCTTGCGAGCAAGGCGGAGGTTCTTCGCGTCCTGCTGGCGTTGCGCGTCCTCCGCGTGCTTCCTGGCCTGGGTTTTGAGGGTGACGATCTCGCTCTCGAGTTCGATGATGCGCTGGCGAAGCTCGACTTCACGGACGCGATTGTCAGGAGGAATCGCGAACTCGTGGTAGGAAGGGGCATTCTTCGCGGGGACGAACCATTCGCCTCTACTGTAGGTAGAGAACATCGAATCGACGCCGGTCTCCTGGTTGAATGTGTCGGCGACGGTGTTGTATCCGATGGGAGGAACGGGGTCCTTGCCGACGCGAGCCTTCGCGTCCGTCTGTAAGATCAGGCGGAGATGGGTAACGGTCAATACCCCAATGACGCGTCCGAGGGTCGTGGTGATCTCGACGTTGCCGTTAGAGTCGGGGCGGAAGAAACGGAGGACTGAGGATCTAACTGTGCCGTTGGACATGACGATTGGGATGGGTCTGGATTCGCGACGAGATTCGGTGGGGAAAGTGTTGGCGTCGTGGGGTTGCCTGATCTTCCTGCTGCCAAAAATCTCAGCTAGATATACGTTCTCGTACCATTCTTCCTGGGCTTCTTGCATGGAAACCGGTTCGTCGATGAGTCCGCCGGACGCGTCCCGCGTTGTGGCGTCGTCACCATTCATGGGGGTACTTGTTATTGGAAAGCGCATACTGGCTAGGGCAATTTGCGGATCTCCAGGCGGGTCCTCGACTAGTCGTTCCTGTAGATCTGCAATGCTGCTTACCCCGAGGAGGTCGAGGTACGCTTTGAACGCGTCAAGGTGAGCGATGGAATGGTAAGGCAGCCATGTTACATCACCCGACTTCCATTCGATCTGGAATATTGCGTTCGTGTTGGCTCCAGTGTGTGTGATGATGGCCTGGACGGCCCATTCCTGCCCAGGATCCTCGAAGTCGGTGCCCACCTGATTGTGCAGGCGGCCGGGGAAGAGGCGGTCGTCGCTTGGTACGTGGGGCTTGAGCAAGGATGCGTGGAACACATCGTGTATGCCACGTCGTCTGAGGGATGCTGGTATGTCCACTTGAAACGAGTTGTTGCCGAAATTCCTTGTGATCCGGTAGGGACCGATGAATTTCGGGACCATCTTCCTGGTCAGGGCTTTATTGATCAGGGCTATGTTCTTCGTTGATAGGTACACCAGATCTTTTTCCTCAAACGGCGCGATCTGGCGCTTTCTATTTGCGGCCCGCACGTGCTTTACTCTGGCTGCAATGATACTGTCGTGTGCGGCCATGATTGCGTTCTTTAGTCGTTGCGCGAAGGCCTTCACCCCCGGATACTCGTCGCTGCCTGGGTTATCCCAGATGAAGCTCCTCGGCATTCGTCCCGAATTCAGGAAAAATGGTGAGTAGCCGGTGCTTTCGGAACGAGATAAGTTGATTGCGAATTCAATCGCAGGGATCTTAGCGACCCAGTCCTTCTGCGCAGGGCCGATACATTGTCGTAGCATTTGTGTCACGGTGCGGTTTGCACGCTCGGTTGACCCGTCTGATTCCGGATGGTACGCGCTCGACATGCGTAGTGACGTGCCAATCAGTTCATGTAAGTGTTTCCAGAATGCGCTGGTGAAGAGAGGGTCGCGATCGCTGATGATGGCCCTCGGTAGCCCATGCAGTTTGTAGATTTCCGCAAATACGAGTTCCGCGACTTGCTTCGCGGTGTAGTTTGTTCTACTCGGGATTAGATGTACCATGGCGGTGAGTAAATCTATGACCACTGTGATTGAGTCGTATGCCGCATCTCTATCACTAGATTCTGGCAGCGGTCCTACGAAGTCAATACCGATGGCCTCCCATGGTCTGGTCGGCACGGCGAGGGGGTTGAGCAGTCCGTATGGTTTCTGGTTGCTCGGTTTACTCCTTTTACAGGTACGACACGACTCGCAGTACGACTTCACGTCCTTTATCATATCCTTCCACCAGACGTGGTCTCGCAGATAGATTAGGGTTTTTCTTGCCCCGAGGTGTGCTAGAAGTGAGTGCGCTTCTGCTATGACAATCTCCCGAGCGCTGCGCCCCTCTATGCGAACGTTCGGGATGCACATGAGTTTCCTGCCGTTGAGCACCAGAAACAGCAGCCCTTCGCGAGCCTCAAAGTTCCGGAATTCCTTAGGCTTGTCTATGATTGGTGCGAAGCTTGGATCTTCTCCGTATCTGTTTCTGATGGCGTCCCTCAGGTCTACGCCTAAGTTGGTATGGTTCACGATGTATACGAGGGTCGCGGGCAAGATGTCGTCGCCCTCGCGCTCCTGTTCTCGCAGCACATCCAAGTCTGTCGGCTTTCCTTGTGTTTCCTCCGACACATTTTTCTGTCTTGTGGCGACCAATTGCCGTGGCCCCGTAATCTTTACATGGTCCCTCATCCGAGCTGCAAATTCTCTGCTCGTTTCCGGTCTTTTGGTCTCCGCCGGTGGTACGGTGTTTTTGTTCGCAGCGCGGGGTGGCCTTGTCGCTGCCATCTTGCCCTCCAGGCCAACGAGCAGGGGCATTGATATCAGGTGTGTGCCGATATCATCGTTGTTAATCACATCGTGATACGTGTACTCACTCCTGGCCCTTACTGTTCCAGGACCGTCGTTCGAGTAGACTCGAGATAATGCGTCGCTCAGAATGTTTTCCACTCCAGGGACGTATACGACCTCAAACTCAAACTCGGAAATCTTTTCGATCCACCTGGCCTGGCGGCCTGATAGGTTCTTTTGTTTGAGCAAGTGAATGAGTGCTTTATGGTCCGTGAACCATCGGAAAGGTGCGCCCTGTAATAAATCTCGGTGTCGCAGCATAGTTTCCACTCCCGCGAGCATTTCGATCTCATGTACCGCGTAATTCTGTTGTGCAGAATTCAGCTTGGCTGAGAAGAACGCGGCGACCTTTCCTGTCCGCCAGTCTTCACCTTGGTTTATTACTCCTGCGATGCCCGTCATGCATCCATCCGTAATCATGTTGATGGGTGTGCATCCCGGGCCGTATTCGAGGGGTTTTCGGTAATGTCCTTTGCAAATCACAGCTAATCGTTTCACATCTTCAAAGGCTCGCTGCAGGGTGTAGTCCCATCTGAAGGGAACCGTGTCGCCGGTCACAGTATGTAATATACCCATTGGTATCCTTACTCGGTCTATGTCGTCCGCCAAGAAACTGGCGACACCCAAAAACCCTCGCAGTAAGTCTCGATTAGTTGGTGTCTTCCAATTTACTAATGTATCGACTTTATGCGGGTCCATTCGTATGCCATTTTTATCGATGACGCGCCCCAGAATGTGTAATTCCGAGCACAGAAACTGGAGCTTGTTTTTGTTGAGGTAAAATTTCTCCTTTCGAAGGATATCAATTACTAATTTGACATGCTCTACATGTTCAGAAAGAGTGTCCGAATACACAACTATGTCATCCAGATAGACGTCAAGAAACCGTCCTATATGAGGTGCGAATATGTGATTCATCAGTGCCTGATAGGTTGCCGGGGCATTGCAATCTCCCATCTGGACAACGTGACTGACCATATTGCCGTCAGGTGTGCTACATGCCGTCTTCCAGACGTCTTCTGGTTCGACCCGCACGCAGTCGAACGCGTGCAGAAGATCGAGCGCCGACATGTACTGATGCGCCGCTGCCCGCCGGAGTACTCCGTCCATTACTGGTAAGGGGGATGCGAGTTTTTTAGTGTTCGCATTTCTATGGCGTAGATCATACACTGACCTGAGCTGTCGCGTCCCTGGTTTGTATATGAACATCATGGGCGCCGTACTAGCTGCCGTCGATATTTCCCATCGTCCCGTTTTGAGGTACGCGTCTCGTTTTTCGTTCCATTGCGCTCTAAGGGGCTCCGGACATTTTGACGGTCGCCATGGGCCAACCAGGTTCTCGTCTATTAGCGGTATCCGGTGATTGATGGCGCGCAACGGCGGAAATTCCATCTGGGAGATCTCCTCACAGCACAGGGGACTCGCGTACTCCAATAATTCGTCGCGAACTGAATCGAGGTTCGATTCATACATTCCCATAGCCCTTGATGCTAGTTTCACTAAGCCGACACCCTTCAAAGGTTCCGCGGTCACTGAACCGATTACTACTCTTGGCGGGTTTATCCCAAAGGTGACTTTATGTTGGAACAAGAAAGGTGTGCCCAAGATCAAGTCATAGCTGGAGATGTTAATGATATCGAAGTAGCGATCTTCGTTGATGTTTTGGTACGTGAAGCGCGCACGCCCTCCGAAATTGACCTTCGAACGGGATCCCTGTACCGCCAATTGGACTTGCAGGGGCATGTCAAGCTGTATTTTCTTTACCGACAGCTGTTCAGCCAAGGAGCTGGACATGAAATCTCCGAGCGAGCCCGAATCGATCAGGGCTCTCGCAGGGTGGCCGTTGATGGTCACCACTACTACTATGGGTTTCGGGATTGTACGGCTCGCGTCTTTTGTTATGGCGGTATTTCGTTGAATAGCGGGTAATGTACCGGGTTTGATCTGCTGCCCGAATAATTCCACTACGTGGAAACCTTGCTCATTTTCGGTGAGTGTAATTGCGTTCAACGATTCCGCTTCATCTACCATTTCATTGATGAAGTTTATGAGTCCCAGCTCGCTATCTTCTTCGTTTATTTCTTCGAGAGGCAGGATGCTCAGCGGGTGCTGATATTGCGGCACGAAGGCTGCGTTGATTTGCAGGTAAGCATGTTTTAATTGTTTCCAATACCACTTGACAAGATTGAAACGCTCGTTTCTCAAGCACTCTGTCGGAATGACGCGATGGAAGTCCAACAATTTGTCGTATATCGAATGGATGTCCCCATTCGCGTGGTCACGCCATACCTCGAATCGTGTCGCCCCCCAGTGCTCCGGGTTGTCAACGTCTCCCGGATAGGGAGCTCCTGACTGCAGGACCTCCTCAGCTCTTTCGGCCAATGGGTCTCGACGCTGCTCTTCTGTCAGCTCTTCCGTTGCGTCAGGGCTATATTCTCCCGCCTTCCATAGTCGTTTGCTCATTTGTTGGGTGTACCACTGTACCACGTCAAACGCGCCGTCTTCTAGGAACGCACTCGGAATTAGTACGTCCTCTATCAGATCGTCATAATCCATCATGTGGTCGAAGATGACATGGCGCCCTCCAGCCACGCGGTATATCAAGAAGCGGTCGCTCGTGCCTTCGGTCCAATCCCCTGGGTACGGTTGATTGTCCGTCAAATCTTTCGTCGCTCGTTCCGCGAGGGGGTCACCCATAGCATGTATGTATGGTCTAGACGGGTTGTCATGCTCGATGTCCTCTTGCATCGTTATCATCCCTAATTCGAGGGTCTCAACTGATTCTGTTGTCTCGGCTAAGCTTCGTAACTTTTCTGTTTCATCAATGCGCATTTCCAGGCTGAAGTTAGCCACCCCGGGGGGTCCGTTTCCCGGGCTCTTTACTTGTTGGTTATCCGGGCAGTTGCGCGCGGTATGTCCAACTTCGTAACACTTGAAACACTTGTTCTGTGCGCGAAGCTCATCCTTCCTCTGCTTCGATAGATGATCATGATTGTTTGTTTGATTGTTCGTAGGCGGCTTGGGCCGCCGCTCTGTTTTGCCTCCGTTTGGGCCCGTCCTGTGGACTGGTTCTTTCGACCGTGCGTCGTCTGTTCGACTCTGCTCTCGGTTACCGAACCGTTGTCCCGACGATGCGAAACGTCTGGAGCCCGAACCGCCACCTGTGTTCTGAGACGGCGACTGGTTAGGCTTCTTCGGGTTTCGGGAAGGCCCCACTTCAACTGCCTCCGCAATCTCATGGATTTCAGCGGCTTCGACTATGTGGTCCCACCTCGACTCTTCCGGATTCAGCCGTTCTCTCCACAGGGCTTTCTGTATGTCCGTTTTAAGGCCATACCAGAGTTTGTTGACTCGTTCGCGTTCGTCCGTGAACCCAATCGAGGTAAATAACTCATTCAACTCGGACACGAACTCTTTCACGGTCCGTTCGTTCTGATAACATCGTTTCAGCTTCTTCCGTTGTTGGGACCGGAAGTCAACCGGGAAGCAATAATCGAAGAGCTTCTCGAAGAAGGTGCGAAATTTCCACTTCTCCGGGTCATTTGATACTTCCCGGGTAAAGAAGTCGTAGGCTTTTGCTTTCAAGAAGTTTGACCCGATAACGGACACCCGCCGATTGTGGGGTACTAGTCCGTCTTTTACGTAGGCCTCGCTCTGAAGCATGAAACGATGGAACACTTTCGCATTGGCTTCTCCGTCGTAACTTTCCGGCTCTGTGGGGCGTATACGCGATCTCGCCGCCCCTTTCTTAGCTTTCTTATGTTTCTTTGATCTGCTCGACGTCTTCGTTGACTTTCTTTTCTTCTTCCTAACAGGTTCACTTTCGGAACCCGTCGTGGAGTCTGAAGAGTCGGTGTCACTTGAAGAGTCGCTTGAGCTCGATGACGACGAATCCTCGTCGCTATCCGAATCCGAACTCGAGGATCCCGAGGATCCTGAAGAATCCTCACTAGGTCCATCGCTTATGTTCCGGAACGCGACGCCCAGGTAACTGCTCGGGGTTATCTGAGTGCTTGGGCGCATGTCCCCTTTCTCTTGTTTTCTAGCTTTCTTGGCTTTCTGAGCCTTTGCTTTCTTTCTATCGTATTTTTTCTTCTTATCCGCTTTCGCGGCCTTTCGAAGGTCATTCAATTCAGCCCGAAGGCTTTCAATTTCTTTCATCAGTTCCCGGTTAACCGAAGCTGATTGTCTGTCCGTAGCGACAGGAACATTCCCTACGGGTGATACACGAATAGATTCGTACTCCTCGAGCGCGGCTTGTTGTGCGGCGACCTCGAGTTCCTCCGCTGGGATGCCCGCGGCACCCCAGTTCCTCGGATCAGGGTTCTTTCCCTTGGAGGGGCCAACTCCTCGGGCTTCGGGGCCTTCCTCGACCCTCGTCGCCTGCTCGCGTCTGCGCAGCAGGTTTAACTGGGTGGGATCCATTCCCTCCTCAGCTTGGCGCACCGTGTCGGCTTGCGACTTAGTGAGCTGTTCCGGCCCTTCTAGGCTTCTCGCCCGGGGGCGCCGGTTGGAAACTGTGTGCCATTGGCCACCCAGTTCCCGTAGTTGTTCTTGTTTGCGAGCCTCGGCCGCCCTGAAGCGCGCTTCGTTCTCTCGCTGCTCGTCTTCACGACATTGAGCCCACGATCGGCATTCCAGCCGATTCCGCTCTTTGGTGATGTCGTTCCAAGACGGGACGGTCTCCTGGTTCTCTTCCCCGGGGGAAGGACTACGCGGCTCGCCAAGGCCGGATCGCACCACGCTGCTATAGGACCTAGCAGGCGAGTGGGTGGAAACCGGAGCTTCTACGAGCTCGGCAGAGTCCAGCTCCATGTCGGCCGATGGGGGACTGATATCGGCAAACGATTCGGCGATGGGGGACTCACCAGAATCAGAGATGGGACCTGTCGAAATGACGGTAGACGGGCGGAGACGGAGGTTGTAACGTACGGTAGACATTTTCAGAATTTGTTGCCTAGTAGGAAGTCCGGGTTGATCAGACCAGGGGGAATCCAGCGAAGCGTTTAGATGTAAGAGAGAGACAGAGAGATAGGTTTAAGAGTCAAAAATATGTGACGAAAGGGTGACTTGTTGAGTTGGATTTCGGCACACGAGAGGGAAAGGAAGAGGACGCTCTGAATGACTGGGTAAAAACCTGTTGTATTCGAGAATCGCTACCGTACGTGTACTACTGTAGGCTACTTATATAGGTGGACAGTCAGTAATGATAAGTAAGCAAGTCTCATATGTGACAAGGCGAAGTTAACTGATGTCTAAGAACTAAAGGTAATGTCCATGGCAGAGTGCCAACTAACAAGGCGGGACTCTGAAGAAAGGGAACGGCAAAGGAGTGTAGGAGACGGAACGGATTTGCTGTATTGATGACGGGGATCTCGGGGCCGGTAGTCGGTACCGGTCTCAGGTCCGCGACACTCGGCCACCATCATCATCATCTCGTCCATCCGTCGTCAACAAAATTCTAAACGTCGCTTGGCTCGGACAAGCATCGGACTCGAGCTCGAATACTCATACGGGCAACATACGGGAGTAGAGTTGGCCATCGCAAAGGATGTAATTCATATAGTACCCACTGATCCGCACTCTCAAATGTATTGTAATACTTGAAACAGACTTGTTCAGTGCGTCCTATATCCTCTCTCCAGCTTGCTCTCCTAATCGTCATTGATTGATACGATGTTTCATCTCGATAGAATCATCAACGTTATCGAACCTGTGGTAATCTTTGATGGTTCGATCTTCGCACGACGCAGACAGGCTGGTTTCCCTTTTTTTTACCGCAAAAAACCGCGCGTTGGAATCTCAATACATGACGCAAAGACTACGAAAGCTCGAAATGAGCCTTAATGGCTGTTTCTTAGGTGGTAGGATGGGTTTTGGAGACAGACAGACAAGTGGCCTCAATGCTTCGGGAATGCGACGCCGATATACTTAGCGGCGTCAACCCAACGTCAACCTCTACATACACCGCCATACGTGCGACGGGTCCCTGACATATTTCCACATTGATCGTTGTGTATGTTTGGCCAAACATGTCCAGCCACTTTCATGAGGGCTGTCAGATATCGAATCATCAATTCCTGGACCTCTCCCAAGAACACATTGAGGGCCATTGTCGGCCAAAGGTTAATAAGATGTCACAGATTAAGGGACATACCCGCGAAGTGTTCATTGGACCTTCATTTGACCTTAATACCACCATGGCAAACTGTATGGACACCCTTGTGGCCAGCTCGCTGATAGGACATGTCCAACTTGTCATTAGCTCGTACACAGCTCTTATAGAATTGCAGGCCTTTGCACACGATCAGATAATGCACGAAAATAGCTGGGTCCATATATTAAAGCACAGTACACGACGGTAACAATATATCAAGAACATTAGCTCGAAACTAGGAGAGGGAGGACATTAATGATGGGAGAAAATTAAAGAAATGTAAAAGATAACGGAGGGTATACTTGAATGTGGACCAATCAGTCCAATGCAGTGGCTTCGGACTGCTCCTGGGAATCCAAAGTATTCTCGGCGGTGACTGCCTGCGCAACCAAGCTCTCGACATCACCCCGACCGTGTAATAAACGGTCTGCAGTCAACATCCTCGAAAAGACGCTGAAAATAGCAGTGAGCTAGTGACATAGACTGATGGAGGCAACATCACATACTCGGAGATCTTCTGTGCATCGTTCCCCTTGTTGACGCGAATCTTCTCAAGTTTCTTGTCAACCTTGGGCCAGTAAGTGCGATCGACTTTGCCTGCCGGCGACATCATATCGATGAAAGTTGACCGCTTGAATTGAATTAAATCAGTCACAATGTTTATATCGGAGCATTATGAACTTACCAAAAAAGCCAGGCGGCCACACATCTTGACCGAGGGTTTGACCTTTGGCGCAATCTTAGACCGGAGTGCAACGATTTGGTGGCAAAGGGTCCCGATATCTGTGGAGTCTGAGTAGGCCCCATTTTCGCCCTTGGTACCAATGGATTCCTCAATCTTATTGGACATAGGGTGTCCGTTAGAAATGAGCATAAACTCATAAATGTACACTTACCTTTGTCTTCACCAGGTTTCTGAGTGTAACGAAGCAATCACGAGCTTTTGCAACAATTACTTTGAGCTTGGAGGGGTCCTCCATGACGTCGCTGGTCAGGCCCCAGCCAGGAAATCTTTGCAAAAAATCCTGTCGGTAGAATTCGAAAATTAAGTATTTGCCGATCCGAGAGATAAACGATGACAAACCGTGAGCTGCCTGACTTCAAGGAAGATCACGAAGACATATTTCTCAATTTTTGCCTAGTCAATAAAAGTTAAAAATCATCGTGATCGTGTGTTCGAAAACTCACATCGAGAGAGGTTGGGATTTGGTACATGGCCTCAGCAGGTTGGACGAGCTGGATAAGCTCCTGGCTATGCATGACCATAGCGGCAAGGAGAATGCTCTGCTGGGGGCCAGTCATCTAATGACGATGTGTCAATTAGCGTAATTTATGTACTACTGTACTTGTACTCACCTTCGCAAATTCCTGTAGTTCTTCGACATTGCTCCGTTTGAGACGGATTCGGCGAGCAACCGAGTTTGCATATTGACTCCAGTCCTCTGATGCGCGCTTGCGGTGAGTCGCTACGGACGGTGTAGAGAAAGTCGAGAGAGACAGCTCTAAGTTGTCACTGTCTTCATCGTGTCCCTCCAAGGCGTCGAAGAGGTCAATACTGTTGGGACACGCAGCCTGGTCAGGACCATCCTCAATACTTGGAGACAGAGAACGAGCTGGAAGCGGAGGTGTCTGCAGGAAGTCATCAAGGGATGACGCAGCAGAGGGAGTAGACATCTGAAAAGAGTGAAAAATGCAAACAAGTATGTGCAGTACGTGCACCAAGAGAGAACAGTAAAGAAAGAAAAGTGAAATGAGAGAAGAACAGTGTGGGGAGAGTGGCGTTCTGACGAAATTGCTTTCCCCAACCTTAGATCACGTGGGCTGGATCTCAGAAAACACCTCCGATGCCACCTGCACGATCCAGAGAAGGTTGGTGAGATTGTCTTTGCACTGGTATTATGTCTGAGCATTCCGACAAGTATAGATTTTCTTGAAGACGTACCTGATAGTGAACCAAGGCAATTCTTATGCCGTGTGTGCACAGATCACCAAGCAATCCATGTGCGATCAGCCGTGACCTTTCTTCAGACGTCGAGGGTAGGGCACTTGAAGACAAAGGGACATGCAAGGGCACTTGAAGCAAGAAGGAAAGCCGAAGCTGAGCAAAGTGAAAGGCATATGATTGCGCCCAACCCCTTTGAGGCCTCACGAACGGTAGAATTCTGCCTCGTTGACAGATTTAACGGTGCAGACGAGAATGATGAACCGATGGAGATAGACTCACCAGATCTGCTCTCGAGTGTGTTTCTTCAGGATGGCCATCTGGTCGACAATTTTGGCGAGGTGGTGGTATTTTCGGCCGGCGAAACAGGTTTAACAGCTGAAAAACACAATCAAGTGCAGCTGGAAACGCAACTCAATGATGCAGAATTCCTCGGCGAGCACGATCTGTTCTGCATTTCCGACCCCACATTGGAAATGGGCCTCGAACATGAGGTTGACGAGCATTCTGCAAGTGAAAAATGCCGCCTCGGTCAGTGATTCCCTGTAACAAATGAAAATAAGCTAACGAATTGATACAGAAATCGATTCTGATGAAGAAATCGAAGCTGACGCCAGCGAAAATATCCTAGCCGATGACTACGAATGGGCCCCACATGGTTCAAAGACAGTAAGTCATTCCGATGAAGAAACACAAAATAACTCACATTTTGCTTTGACAGATGTTCATGCTTGACCTGTTGGATAATCTTCCTCGATTACGCCTCTCAGACGACCATTTACGGACTATATTGTGGGTCATGAGAGAATGTCGAACTCCAGATGTCCCAAGTTTTTCGGCTCTTCGAAAAATGCAATCGAAGTTAACAAAACAGGTGAAAATTGAGTCGCGCCATCATACCTCGTCTCTTGGAAACCATTTCTACATGAATCATCCTGCTAAACTCTTAGCTCTGGTATGTTTTGTGCTGTATTCAAATGAGAGTAGATTTGACGTACAATTTGATAGGACTGGGGAAATCCCTTGGTCCGAAGCTCGTTCCGGGTATATCCTGAAGTTGAGGGGCCCGTGAAGGAGTTCTGGCAAGCAGAAAAGTGGACACGTGAAGTTGACCTCGATGAACTGTCTCCGATGTGGGCAAACTGGAAAGACCCATCAACTACCCATCGACATTATTATGTAAAAGAGCTGGCTCAACTCAAGGATGGAAGCTTTGTAATCCCACTCCGATGGATAACAGTTGACAGTGTTGTCCATGCTGAGGGGTTTGATGTAAAGTACGACGACGAGGTGCGTGCATTGAGGTCTTCTTCTAAGTGTCGCTGAGAGATCAGTCAGCGTTGTTTGCCGTTCATACAAATATCATCAAACGTCACCTTGCGTCAAGTCTTCGGAGGAACGTGCTTGATCTTGGGATTACGCATGGGCCCTTCAAATTCTCCCGTATGTTGTCATTCCCTAATCCCATGGTTAAAGATCACAATAAAGTTTATTTTGAACAGAATACTCACCTGCGTATGAGATGCCGCATCCTCTAAGAGACATCTCAAAAGGAAAACCATTATTTCGTCTTCGAGTGATGGTCTGGAGTGATGATGTGTCAGGAAATGTCAGCAAGCAGTACAATGCACATACCAATGTCTACGTGACCAACGTAAACATACCACATCGTATGAGCGCGCAAGAATATTTCGTTCGCTTCTGTTCCACATCGCCACACGCATCATCCTCAGAACAGTTTGTGGCGCTATCGGATGATTTGTAAGTCCATTTATTCACTTAACATAATAAATCCACTCACCACCCAGTAATTTTAAGCAAGGCTGATGTATGGAACGAGGCATACGACTGCGAACTTGAGCAGGAGATCTTGTTCCAAATAAATCCTCATCTCCTACCCGCAGATAATCCACAGCAGTCAGAGACGTCATCTCACATTGGAGTCAAAGGAAATTATAACTGCCGGCGAGACTTGGTTGGAGGTACCGAGGCAGAGAAGGAGTCTGACAAGGTCTACCAGTCCTTGTATAAGGTCAGCGGCTTTAAGCATTCAAACATGTCAAACACTAACGTCGAATTCAGATTGGAACGCCTCGAACATCAAAAGAAACAATTCAAATAATCAGATGGCAAATCTGGACGGCATGTGCAGGACACCAGGAACCATTGCAAACAAATTATTCCCAGTCCGGCGTCAAGGATAAAATCTCGCAGTATTGGATTGAAGAGCTTCTTGCAAGGGCAAAAGCTTTGCGCGCACGTCGCATCTCAGATCCAATAACAAGAGATGTGAGGTTGAAACGCACATCACTGAAAGGCGAAGCACGACAACAGGTGAAGCTAAGCATCGAGCATGAGATTCAATTGGAGCTCTGGAATTGGGTCATCAAACAACCGCCGGAATCGTATGCCTGCCTGGAAGAGAATGATCGTGAGTTGTGTGCTTCCCTCTTGAACGAATACTGAGTGTCTAATCTGTCCTGTTGCTTTAGCCAGTCGCTCAGATGTGCGCGCAGGAGACCATTATAATTTCCTGTTGAATACACAAGGTCAGCTGAGATCAGATAATGGCGCATTGTCCAGATAATACTCACCTCGATAATCAAGGAATCGACCCGCATCAGGACACTCCAGTGGAGATTCTTCACACTTGGCTTCTTGGAAATGAGAAATACCTCTGGCACGATACAAATAAGCAGTGGGACAAGAAAAAAGACGGAACATTTGCAGTCCGCCTTCAGTCGTCTTCCATCGACGGTCTCACGCTCCCTCCACCACGTGCAGATTATCTCGTCCAGTACAAGAACTCACTGGTTGGCAAACACTTCAAGATCCTGCAGCAACTTGGGGTGTTTCATGTGTACGACCTGTGCTCCAATGATCTCTTCAGGTTATGGAAAGCGGCGGGTGAACTAGGAGCCTTGATCTGGTGCCCAGAAATCGTCGACATGCCGGCATATTTGGTCAGTCCGTCACTTCATTGAGTTTTTCCGTTGACAAGGATGTCTTCTGTAGGCCGATCTACAAATCCTCCTCGACAACATGCTTGACATTTGGGCCGAAATTGATCCACATCGCATAATTTGCAAGTTGAAGCTTCATGCGCTCACCCATCTTGGTGAAGATGTCCGCCGGTTCGGGCCCGCCATTCTCTATTCGACGGAGGTGTTTGAATGTTTCAATGCGATATTTCGCAGGTGCAGCGTTCTCTCAAACCACCTGGCACCAAGTCACGACATTGCGATCACCATGGCAGGCATGGAGCGGTTCAAACACATCGTCAGTGGAGGTTGGTGGAAAGGACCGGATGGGTGCTATGTTCAGGCAGGAGAAAGCATTCGAACGTTCTTGGTGAGGAATCCTGACCTTCAGAGACGACTTGGCTGGGCAGGAGCATCAGTATTACACCCTGGTAAGTCATTGGATATTTCTTCTATGTCTTCCTTTCTTATTTTGTCATTCAATATTGCAGGGGCCGTTAAACTCCAGCCGCGTACAAAAAGGAAGTCTTCGACCTGGCAAGCAGCTATCGGTAATATTACAATTGAGGAACCGACTCCTTCTGGAGCTACTTGGGAAGCCTGCAAGTACCTGGTATCACGATCGGGTGACCCTTGTCGAGTCGACTCTTGGGTATTTTTTGTGCGTGAGGAGGTGAGCGAGCTCTGTCGTTGTCTGAACCTTTAGTCCTCTCATGTCTGCAACTTTGCTTAGAGGACACTGGTGGGGCGCATTTTCAGCTTGCTTGCGCGATCTGGTTCATCGTCGACGGCGACGGCGGCGACGTCGTCCTCCACCGATGTCGTTGTCATCATCAAGCCGTACAACGTAGACGAGCAGAAGGATTCTGTGTTTGACATGCCCGTGCTCACACCGTCTGATGCGGGACACTTGTTCGTTGATCCCAAGGTAAAAATCACTAGCATGAGACACCATCAATACTCACAGCATGGTCCGATACACAGGAATTATTGTTCATTTGCAATGCGCAGCACGATTGCAAGCTCGGCGCCTGCAAAGTTTCGACGAATTCTCGATTCAGGCATCAAGAACGGCAGGAGACTACGATTCCGCACACGACGATCATCCATTCAGCATTAGATCGCTATATTCTCAACACACACGCCCTCCACAATGCCCACCTCATCCGCGAAACTCTCCCACGAAGTCTCACAGCTCCTATCCCTTACAAAACAGATCGTAGTCATTTCCACAAGGGACTGGCGGCAACACTGCGTGTGACCGGGCCTGCAAAGCGCGCGGCATCCCAGGCGAAGGCAAAGGAGACTCGAAATCGTAAGAAGGCTGCCAACGCACGCCTGGCATCATCATCCCAGTCGAGACTGGAAACGATAGTCGAGGTCGATGGTGACGAGGGAGATCTTGGGCTGTGACCGTGCCTGCGACCGTGCCTGTGAGCTGAGATACTTACGGACGGCTAGGAAACACATTGCTCAGAGGTTCCCATAATGTCTTATTGACAGTCCATAGATATTCGTACGACATTCAGTGTAACAGGTCTAGGCGATAGACAATCAAGCCCTGAGGAATACCAAGAGTTGAGATCAGTGACAGCTCGGCTGTCAGTCTGTGAGCGACATCAGACATGTTTGGTGGTGTAGTACATACTGCGGTTTAGTTGCCGGTCCTGGCCGGTAGCCAGGGTTCATGGAATGCATGCGAGTGTTGTGCACCCACGCTGTACCTTTTGAACAGGTGACCATTCCACTGCCTCGCTTGTATACTTTGCTTAATGAACAACCAGTTAAAACACCTGACGCGGTCCTTTTTGCTTGTGCATCTGTCTGCGCTGAATTTTTTGCTGAGGAATTTTCCTCGCCACGGTTCTATTTACCGATTAGCACCGTGTCAGATATGGGTTAACCGACAATTGACCTATCACAGCAACGTTTTGTTCACCGTGATCCACCGTTCGACCATTCCCCAAACCTCTTGACTCCTCGGACGCGAGCTATGTCCTCGGTGGATATCTATAACAGTCCCCAATAGTCGTGCAGATTCGACATTGCCACGCTCTCTTCCTCGTCCCTTCCAGGTGATCTACGACGCGGATCTGACTACGGTTGAAGGATCAAGTAAAAATTTCCTCCATAAACCGTTCATGTCCGATACAGGTTCATGGTAACTGCGTATCCCAGCAACTTTGGGGCATCGCTCACGGCCTTTCTGCGAGAACCTGACAAAAACGGCGATTATGGGGAGTGTTCCTTGGCATCAATCGCGATTTCAGGTCCCCCGCATCCGAAAGGTGGCAGTGCGTTCTATCGCCCTTTGGATCCGAGCCCTGTATAACGGCAGCGGCTTATTATCTGTCAAAAGCAGTCCGGTCAATGTCGCCGTCTTTCAACCATCCATCCTCAGAAAATCCCCAGCAATTTTCTGATTTCCAGCTATCCGCTACCATCATGTCCAATGCTTACCCCTACCTTCACGCACTGGCACGTAGTTCGAATTCGATTCCGGGCTCATTGTCCATTTGTAACAAATCCACGTCTGTTGAGGCCCCTCCATCATCGTTATCGCTGCAAGCACCATATCCAACGCGCCTTCCCGCCCTCCACCGCCCGAGCTTCGTCACGTTCTCGTTCATGGGCCTCAGCCCTGATATCACGAATTGCACCGTATTCGGCCCACGATTCGCGACATGCTACAACATTCTCACTATTCCTTCGACGCCTGGGTTCACCGTCATTCAGGATATGAACGAAAGGAACGTTGCAGCTATTGCGTGGAAGCAGCCTGCGTTCGTTGAGATCGGAGGAATGGTTACACGGCAGAAGACGCGACAATGGCTTCGCCTCTCACCGAATGGAACGTGCGTAATTTACTTTATACACTCCTCCGCTGCCTCCTCAACTTAACGAACAATCTCAGCTATCGGACCATGGAGGTTTGTGGGGTCCGCTATTTCTGGGTTTCGCGTGAGAGCGTTATTTCTGTGAGATATCCCTTTCGTCATTCGAAGATTCCAGATGTTCATTGTTACTCGAGTAGCTCTATTCGAGGAGTTCGTCATCTGACGAGCCGATAGCGCGAATCACAGAGAAGGATGGCGTTTTCGTGTTGGACATTATGCCAGATGTTCTTCAAGCTGGGCTTCTTGAACTCTGTGTCGTCGCGACAGTGTTACTGCGGTCGAAACACGATATTGATCATGATTAGGTGTTTGCCTTGTCTCGTCATGGTCACCGCTTCAGCATTTCAATTGAGTTATGATACCGCCGGCATCTTTCATCATTCTCTAATTATATCCTCGCTCAGAGAGCGCTCCTGTTGAGTTGATCAAATTCCTCAATTGCTATGTCGATATATGCTGCACTGCCATATTGTTGTGCGTGTTTCCCTACTTCTCTCTTCGGAGCGCTCACAAGAGCCTTGCCAACCGTCTCAGACCCGCGCATGCGATGTCCCATCCTGAGTGAGCAATCATTCGAACTGATCCTACGACGCGATCAATCACTTCTTTTTGACAGCCTCTTCCCGACATATTCGGGAGAGTCTGAGGCTGTCACTGAGATGTGAGCACTATAAATTCTCCACACGTCCCCAATATTCCCGTAACGCCAACCATGAGCTGGATACTTGACCCAATTATCAGTTTGATAAAGTGTGTCATAGCGCCCCCGGGCCTCTGTCTCCTTCCTTTACTGCTTCCACCGGTCAGCTATGTTCCAGATGTATCTCAGGATTCACGTCCTATCCCCTGCGCAGCTCTCCAGACCCTTCGCCTCGAGAACACGGTCATCACTACAGCCACGCACATCCCCGGAGACAAGGTGTTGATCAAAGTGCCTGGATCATGTAGTGGCGCCGCGCTGGTCACGGCGTCCATCTGTCGCGTCCATTTCATCGTGAATACGACTAGCACCTCGAGGGTGCATGCAGAAGCGTGGCTACCAGATGAATGGTACGGGCGCTTCCTTGGAGTTGGAAATAGGGGCGTAGGCGGCTGTGCGTAGCGCCATTCGCGGGTTACTTTCTTTGTTGCCCGAATCAACTGACGCCTACGTCTATGATAGGTATCGACTATGACATGATTGACTATGGCTCGTCACTCCATTTTGCGGCCGTTGGCTCCGATAATGGTCACGACGGCAATGACGATCCATCATTCGCCGAGCCCGAAGTCGTCAACGACTTCGCTTTCCGCGCTGTCCATGTCGAGGCTGTTATTGGCAAGCAGATCGTCGAGGCCTACTACGGGCGGCCACACAGCAAGTCTTACTACCTTGGCTGCTCCACCGGTGGACGTCAGGGCATACAGGCTGCGCTCAGATACCCAGAAGACTTTGACGGAATTTTGGCAGGAGCCCCTGCAGTGGATTGGAACCACTTGATGGGCTGGATGGTGATGCTCGGCATCTATATTGGTGCCCCGAATGCGGCGACAAGCCCGAGTGTTATTCTTTTTGAGCTCTGGGAAGTCGTCGCCGCCGAGATCATGAAACAGTGTGACGCGCTCGATGGCGTGGAGGACGGGATCATCACTGAACCCGATGACTGTCACTTCAAGCCGTCGGTCCTGCTCTGTTCCCAGGATAAGACCACCGATTGCCTCACCGAGCCCCAAATTGCAGCGTTGGAGAAAATATATCAACCTCTTCTCGGATCGAAGAAGGAGCTGTTGTACCCCCGCTATGATCCTGGGACAGCAGTCATGGGAGGTTGGCTGCTCTACTTCCGTGGAGATATCATGCCTATGTCAGACGTCAGTTCCTGCTCATCACCCTTCACCGTCGAGCAGTAAGGCTTAAATCACGAGGACTTTCACCTCAGATTTGGTACAAAACCGTCGTCTTGAAAGACCCAAACTTCGACTTTAGCAATTTCAACTTGAGCACTATCGCACTCGCTGAAAAAGTTAATCCCGGCGGCATTTCCACGTTCGATGGCGATCTGTCTGCTTTCAAGAAGCGCGGCGGCAAGCTCATTACCTATCACGGTCGCGCAGATACGGTAGCTACATCTACCTAACTTTTTTACGTGCGATATACTGAAAGGGCCCATCCTCCAGGGCATTGCGTCGGGAATTTCCAAGCGCTATTACAACCTGGTCGCCGAGACTATGGGCATGCGAAACCTGGACTCTTTTTATCGCCTATTCCTTGTCCCTGGCATGTCGCATTGCATGGGCGGACGGGGCGCCGCGTATTTTGGGCAGTTCGGCTTTGAGACAAACGCCGTTAACACGACAAGGGGCAATATTTTGCTTGCTCTGGTTGATTGGGTCGAGAATGGCGCTGCGCCTGATACGATCGTTGGAACGGCGTATGATGGGACACAGAGATCGCACTGTCGATTCCCTCAGAAGAGTGTCTGGGACGGGGAGAAGTTCAACTGCCAAGTCTAGATTGTATATCATTTGTCGTTCAAGTATGGTGTTGGAAGAGAGCAGTTCTCATACAAAATTGGTGGGAAGACGCGCCACAAGGATTCACGGTTAAGTGAACCGAAAATGCCGACGCGTCGCGTCCTATCATGTGATTTCTTCCAGTTCTACTTCAACTACCTAGTACCCGAGATGCTCTGAACTCCAGTTCTCTCTATCGCCTTTACTACTCTTGTCATCATCTCTAGTGCTTTAGCTTCCATACCTGAACATCGAAAAGAATGGCCAATTTCAGCACACAATGGATCAAAGTGTCTGAACCATCTCCTCATGTTTTCCATGTCGAACTTGCACGGTGAGTCGTGGCCTTTCCAATTTCTCTTTGGACTTTGGAGCTAAACTCCTTCCTAGGGATCCGGTCAATGCCTTTTCTTCCGAGTGAGCAACCCTGGATTCTGACTTTGCCTTCATCACTGACAATGCTCTTACGTTAGGTATTGGCGCGAATATGGGCGACTTTTCGAGACGCTGACAAAAACACATGCATCAGGGACAGACATCCGAGCTGTAGTTATCTCCTCTGTGTTTCCGAAGATCTTCACTGCGGGCTTAGACTGTACGTTCTATCGATTACCTCACCAAATACCCCACTCATCTTTGTACGCAGTAAAGTCTGCAACCGATCTCGGTTCGTCCACATCTGACACCTCGCAAGACTCAGCACGCGCGTCTCTAGCTATGCGCAAGGTCCTTGTCGAGTTCCAGCAGGCCATCAATGCTCCCGAGAGATGCCCCTTCCCCGTCATCGTCGCTCTGCACGGCCCTGTCATTGGGCTCGGTGTCGATCTGATGTCAGCATGTGATGTGCGTTACGCCGCATCCAATGCCTCTTTCTCCATCAAAGTATGCTTTCCCTACTGATATAGTGAGCTTCGTTCATAATTAAACCTAACCTCAATGCTTCAAGGAAGTCGACATCGGCTTAGCCCCTGACATCGGCACGCTCGCCCACCTGCCGAAGATCACCGGCAACCTGTCTCTCGTACGTGAGCTCACATATACCGCTCGTTATTTCTCGGCAGCGGAGGCAGAGAAGTTGGGGCTCGTGTCAAAGGTCGTCGATGGCGGGCGCGATGCGGTCGTCGCGGCTGCCTTGGAATTGGGGAAGGTAATTGCGAGCAAGAGCCCCGTCGCGGTGGCGAGCGCAAAGCATCTTATAACACATGCCAGGGACCACAGGTTTGTTCGCCATCGTCGCCCTCGTTAAAATATATTGTTAACTTCGTTGTGATTCCTTTCAAAGCGTGGCTGAAAACCTTGCGTACACGGGTGCGTGGAACGCTGCCGCGCTCATGACTAAAGTGCGTACAGACTGTTATGAATTGGAACTATAGACTCAGGCCTGTCGGCACAGGACATCTCGGAGAATATGCGTGCAATGAAGGCGAAGGATCGCCCTCGATTTGCAGCATTAGGAATATCTTCAAAGCTGTGATCACCGTGGATTTGTTTGTTCTGATCATGTCTACCATTGATCAGCCCCAATTTCGCAGCGGTAGCTCATGGAATGTAAATGATCTGTTGTCCATTGACCAATATCGAGCAAGGAGCGAAGCAATCAGCTGGTTGTGGACCAGTGAGTGGAGTTAGCAAGGATATTCATCCTTCGCAGCCCACCTCTGCACCCAACAGTGCCTTGCATCACATCTAACCCAGCAGCGCTTATGCTTGAAGTCTCTCGAGGATCTCAGGTAATTTCGACCTCATTTCAATTCCTCCCTTGACTTCCACACCTTGGGCGAAAGTGAGTGCAAACCACTTCAAAAATCTCGAGCGCACCGCATTGCGGGCTGTCTCGAGATCAATGTTGGGATCGTTTATGAATACCCAAACTGTAATGCACAATGGGTGCGCAGAATTGTAGCATGCCGCGGATAATGCCCGATCCACCTTGAGCGCCTGGAGTGTGTGCTCCAGGTCGTTAAAGGAAATGATGCTTCCCTGAGAGCTGTGAAACTCGTACTGAAACATGACAACGATGTTCCGGAGCATGTTCGGTAGGCCGCATCCGGTGACCAGCGCGTAGACGATGCTCAGCTGTTGAACCCAATCGTACTCGACGAGGATGAGTGTTTGGAGGTGAGTGAGGTCTCGCAGATTAAGAGGGTGATACCATGGGGCATCGGAAACGTGCGGGCCTTCTCAAATTTGAGCGTGTGTACAGGAATCTGTGCAGAATAAATATACATACGGAAACTGTACGCCGGAAGTTCCCAGACAAAACATTCGATGGTACTGCTAGCCAGCTGAAATATTTGTGCAGTGACAGAAAGTAACTCTTGTTCCGAGCCGTTTATGGTAAACGACCGGATGTGGGAGATGTCGAGAGGGGATCGTGCCGCGGTAAGGTGCTGGAAGACGCTCTGGGATGATTTGCCACCTATCATGAGGGTTTCTAGTCGGTGTGGTAACGACGAGAGTGCAGAAGGCGGAATAAGTTCAGCGCAATGAGAATAGTTAATCCCAACAAGGCTCAAGTGCTTCAGTCGAGGCGATGGAATCAAGAGAGATGTCACAGTTGCACCAACTGCGGGAAGAAAAGGTGTGAAGGTTCGGAGCCTCGACGAGTTTCAAAAGTACCTGGCGCACGCGATCCGGCAGCGGGTGCGCCCGAGACGGTGGGCGGAAGGCGTCGAAGAACAGTTCCCGCAGTTCACCCACTTCTGCTTCTGCGACAATATTGAGAAATTCCACGAGATGTTGATCGGGCGTTGCCATGAAAATATCGTGAACCTGGACTCTTTTGATATAGTAAACGATATCAGGATTGTCTGAGATGACTTTATGGAGTTTTTGGTATTGGTTTTTGTTGGTCGCGCGAGGCCATTGAAGCGAGACAACGGAGAACAGCCGTTTTCGAACGGGCGTAAGGAATGAGCGAGAGACAAGAGCACATTGTCGCACAGTCACGATATCGTCGGGCAAGGTGAGCTGCTGGACGATGGAATCGACAATATCCTGATGGATAACAGGAGAGAGCTCCGAGAGCATTAGAGTTTTCAGTGCAAAGGTTTGCACGCTGTTGACTGCCGTCGTCACGATCGATGATCGATGATTGCCCGTCACGGCAAACAGCCCCTTGACATCACTAGCTTAACACATAGTAGTTGTCTATAGATAGAGCTAGGATGTACATAATTGGTGTATAAACAAATAATAGAGATGATAGTGCCGACTGCCAAAGCTGAGCAGGACCACAACTGGAAGTCCGGTCTTTTCCAGTTGGTGCGACTGAACCTGAAATCACTAATCGGAGTACATTATGACTTGCACAAATCATCCCGAAAATCCGTTCAATAGAAGTAAAAGAAAAAGTCGAAGTAATAATCAAAGCGATTGAATTCAGACGGCCAGTCCAGCCCGCAGTACGGCGATTGCGAAGACTGGCAGCTCGACGTGTACGACTGCGTTAAAATTACCCGTCTGGGCAGGTGGTGCAACAGTTGATGACTCTGTGAACCCATTAGGTGCGGTAATGGAAGCGATGATTGTGCTTTCACTGGGCCCAGTCGTCGTCGACGCTGAAGAATTGCCGATGATCGCTGCGACACTGCTTCCGCTTGCATTTCAACCTCACTCGCCGGAATTCCGGTTGTCATGACTGCAACCCCTCCCCCCACCCCGGCGTCCCACCCTCCGTCCTCGGGCTCACACTTCCCTCAAACAGGGCCGCACTCTCGAATCACACGCAAAATTTCGCAGACTTAACGCACGGCTTTCTTTTTCGAAGTGGCAAAACAAAACAAGGCCCTGCCCAGTAAAGGAGGAGGAACTTGTAAGCCGAGTAGATGCCTGCACCGGGGTTGTGCAGACCAGACGAACGTTCCAAGAACAAATCTAGTAACTGGAAAAATAATAATTAAGTATTGCGAGCAAAAAGAGCAAAAGAGCCGGGGATGAGATGTGCAGGAGGTATGGGTGAGAGCAGGATATGTGTAGTGTCTGTGAAGTCCATGCTTGCCCAGCCAGTTTCCTCACTGATAAGGGAGGATTATGTCCAATACGCCCATTTCCAGCAGCATCGGCATGCGCCGCTTGGACAAACCAGCAAGAGCCGCCTTACCGCCTGCACACAGCAGGCCTATTTCTACCCTCTTCAGCTTCGTGTATACCCCCGGTCGTGTCAGGGCCTGATCAAGAGCTGGCCAGATTGCATATTCGTCGACGATGTCCACGTCGCGCGGGGTGCTTTCCAGAAGGCAGATGCCATTTAAGTCAATGTAAACCTTGAGCTGCTCGGGCGCACAGGCATCGCGCGGGGTCGCGCCGGCGAGTGCTTGCGCGAGAAGCGGCAGTGGGTCATTCGCGCGTCCACGCGCGAATCTCGTGCCGATAGTTAAGAAACGCAAGGCTGGGAGCGCGCTGAACGAGGACGGGAACCTAGTGAATGGAGTTGGGTGACCTTGAAGTGAATTATGGCTAGTGAGCATCGGTTTTTTTGGGAGAAGCAGCACGCACGATCTGTTCCTTTGCCGAGACCATACCAGTCGACGCCCTGTAGGGATTGTCCTGCCGCCTGGATGATGGTGCCTGTGAAGCCATGGTCCCCAGACATTTCAAGGTATTTGAGGCGTGACAGCTTCAAAGAGGAACATGGATCTGTCAGTGTGGTGACAAGGTGCCTCCCACACATCGTGTTGAAGTAGGAGATCGCGTACGACGCGCCGGCATCACGTGGAACGCGCGTGATAAGGCGAGGAGAGGAAAAGAACACACTGGAAGGAACGGAAGTATAATGGTACTGTACAGTACCACCGGATACGGTCTCTGCTACGATAGAGACATACCTCAGTCGTTTCCTACACACGGCTGAGGTATGTCACTCACTTATTCAGATCACGGACTGCGCCACTTACTTGTTACAACTAGACTATATTGCAACAGGTACATACACAATATAGTCGTTTCCTACACACGGCTGAGACTATATTGCAACAGGTTATGGGCCCCGTTTGCACTTGAAAACCCCAGCCATTTACCCAGGAGACACTCACAGAAATAACAGAGACCCGAACCATAAATAAAACGAAACCGATAAGACATGTCTAACCCGCCGCTATTCCTCCTCCCCACGGAGGAAAAATTCAACGGCTCCAACTGGAACGGTTTTAAAACCACCATCACCCACGCCGCCAGAGCACGCGGCGTGCTTGGGTACCTGACGGGCGAGATAACATGCCCACCGGCCCCCCAGCCCATGGACTCGCCGATGCCAACCACGTCATACTGGGGCTCGACGTCCCCCACATACGACGAGTGGCGCCAGCGCGATGCGTACGCACAGGGCATGGTCACCCTGAACATCATTAACCCCGTCGGACAGGGCACAGACACCGACGGCACCAGCGCAGAGACGTGGGCATCCCTTACCTTGGTGCGCGATGCCAGGTCCGACCTTGCCCTGATCAACGCCGAGAATGCCCTCAGCGCAATCCTCCACACTGAGGGCGCAGACATCGAGAACCACTTCGCCGAGATGCGCACAGCATGGGCAAAGGCAAACGACCAGGGGGCGAATATAACCGACGAAAAATTCCGTGTACACGTCCTGAGGTCCATGCCGAAGGAATGGAAGGTGTTAGTAGGGTCGATGCTCGACCTCAAGACATCCACTGAGGTCATCACGCGACTCACCAACCTGGCGATGCTCGAGACACCCACTCCACTTGCCCCAGCTAAAACGACGCACGCCCTCGCTACACACACTCACACAGGCCGCACGTTACGCCACCCTGACTTGAAGTGCTCGAACTGCGGCCGCGACGGCCACACATGCGATAAATGCTTCCGAGCCGGTGGAGGGATGGAAGGTCAGTTCCCTGAATGGTGGAAGGGAAGCCGGACCACGCAAAAAACACCTACCACGGCCACTGGAAATGCTCCTACCAGTAGTACCCCCCTAGCCAACTCCGCGACCATCTCGGCAAACAACAGCGAGGCTGCGACACGGTACCTGGCGTTCGCGACGCTAGCACCGGCCATCAAATCATCAACGCCTATCACGTATGCGGACTCCGCGGCGAGCGAGCACTTCTTTGTGCGGCGTGAGGACTTCGAGACCTACACAGAGCTGCCCCGGGGCGAAGCGGGCGCAACAGCAGATGGGGGGGAGTTCCAAATAGTTGGGAGAGGCAGGGTCAGAAAAACGGCGATCTATGATGGGAACCGCATCGAACTCACTTTTGAACACGCGGTACATGCCCCGAACCTCGCCCACAATCTTGTATCCATAGGTCGACTTGACAAAGGCGGCTGCCGAGTCATTTTCGGCGGTGGCGGCGCGATCTTCTTTGCACCTGACGGATCAGCTTTCATGCAAGGAATGACCCACAACGAGTCCATGTACCGCCTCGATTTCGTCCCCAACAGCCCATCAGCCATGTCAGCACGCTCACTGACGCGCCCCGTAGACCTCGAGACATGGCACCGACGCCTAGGGCACGTAGGCGAGAGCATCCTGCGCCAGATGATCAAGGAAGAGGTGGTAACCGGCCTTGATGTCACGAAGACGTCAGTGCTGGGACGATGCGTGGACTGTATCATGGGCAAACAGACCAGACGCCCCTTTGACGAAGAAGTCGTACCTGAATGCGCCCCCAACGAGAGAGCCAGCTTCGACCTATGGGGACCGGCGAGAGTACAGACGACGGGAGGGAGGAGCTACATGATGCTCGCATGCGATCACGGTGGGGCCGGGGCAGAGGGGTACTTCCTGGCGGACAAGACGAAAGAGTCAACGGTGGAAGTCCTACAGATCTACCACGCAGAGTCCGAGCGTCAGTCAGGAACCAAGCTCAAAGTTATCCGGACTGACGGCGGCGGCGAGTTCATCAACTCCGCGTGGGCAGAATACTGCCAAAAATCTGGAATCATCCACGAGACAACCGCCCCCCACTCCTCGGCAGCAAATGGTGTTGTGGAAAGGATGAATCGCACCATCCTGGATCGAGGAAGAAGCATGCTCACCGACGCGGGACTACCATCGCGCTACTGGGGCGAGGCTATGGCCACAGCCATCTACCTTTCCCACTACATCCCGAGCTCCCGCCACCCACACAAAACACCCCACGAGACCAGGACGGGAAAGAAACCGGACGTAGCTCACCTCAGACCCTTCGGATGCACTGCCTATGCCAAAATCCCGAAGGAAGATGGCGGAAGCAAACTTGACGCCCGATCCATCAAAGCCACACTGATCGGCTACTTCAGCCGCGGCGATTATAAACTCCTCGATCGATCAGACGGACGCATTTTTAGATCGCGTGACGTCATCTTTGAGGAAGGCCAATCGCACCGAACTGCCCAAGCCCCGAGGGAGGAGGAGGAACCACTCACCCATGCCGATGACATCTTTGATGCAGACACCACCTCCACCATCTCCGCCGACGAAACCCTAAATAACCCCATAGCCACGGATGACGCACCCACCAGCGCTCCGATCACTGAGCTGAGACGCTCTACGTGCAGCAAAGTCCCGTCAGAAGCAGCCACCAACGCGGCAGCAACCGAACACGATGTCGCGGCTGGCGCCACCAAAAGGCTTGACTGGGCACGGGACAACAAAAAATCCACCAACACAGCGCTACTGACCGTTACGCCACGAGACATCGACACATGGGTACCAAAATCGCACTCAGAGGCAATGACACGACCTGACCTATGGCTGGAACCAATGGATAAGGAGATGGAGCGGATGTATGATCGGAAGGTGTGGGAACTGTACCGAGACCGGAGGGGGCACGCACAATGAAAAATAGATGGACCTTCGCGATCAAATACGGCGCAGACGGGAGCGTGATAGGACGCAAGGCGAGACTCGTAGCAAAAGGCTTCTCACAAATCCCCGGCGTCGACTTCTTCGCGAGCTACGCTTCCGTGGTCAAATATGAATCACTCCGGATCAACCTTTCCCTCGGTGCAATCGAGAACTTCGAGATCTGGCAGCACCACATCCTGGCAGGTTGATATATCAACTCCTCTCACTACAAGCTATACCATGATACATTAAACAGCTTTAAGTAGAGCACTCTCTAATATATCATCCAACTGTAGCTACCTGGCATAGAAAAGCTTAAGCCTCTCCACACCGTCTACGGCGCCGCCATGTGTTCCAAATTGAGACATGGCGGCATTGATGTGATCGTACCTCAGAATCAATCCGTACACTTCCTCCGCTTGTTTACACATGGCATTTTGCCAACAGAAAAAAACTATGATATAAATGATTCTAGAGAGATATTTACAACGATACCTATACAGTATCATGACCTTCTTGCCGCTGCCCAGTAACCCATCACCCGTCTGGCTGTCCTTCTGCTCCTGCTCAGGCTATCCCACATGTCTCCCGGTTTCCAAGCCCCGCCTCGAAAAATTAGCCCCGCCCATATGCACCAGCTGCAACTCGCAACACCTAGCCTCCTCCAAAGAAGCGCCATCCCGACAGCAGTGACTCCCGCCCGCCCCTCCCCCTCCCCCCCCATTCCCACTCCCCCCAGCACCTCCACCCGCACCCCCAGGCGCACCACCTCTAGGCCTCGGCGTGGGCCGATCCCCCCTCTCCCTCTTCGTCTCCACCGCAATCCTCAACTGGCCCACCTCCCCACCCACATCGATCCATATCGGGGACGCCGCGATAGCCCGGCGCGCAGCATCAAGGGTCGTAAACTCGAGGAAGGCGCATGCTTTTGAGCGGACGATTTCGAGGTGGAGGGAGGGAGGGGTGGGTATAGGGGACGTGGGGGGGCGCCGAGGGGGAGGGGGGCGCCGCAGGGGAAGTGAGAGTGATCCGTAGTTGGATCTAGAGCCATGATTGGCTGTCGAGCGTTCACCATGTACCGGCGGCGACGGGGTGAGCCATTTTGATTGGCACGGCTGAGCTGGGAAGATGCTGTCAGTGCTCTGAATAAAGAGATTACACACCTGGATTGTACATTGGCGGTCGTCGGGTCATGATGCGGGTCTGCAAGGTGGGTGGTGCAATCAGGGTGCAAGAATGTGGTTCGAGTTCAACGATATACACATGCAAACAATCAGGTGGCTGGTCAGACGGACGTTACCCGAGTTGCAGAACATTCAATAGCACCCCGTAGATGCCTACAAGTAGATAGATGTCATGCTAAAACTTGATATTTGTATTTTTGATGGACAGAAATGTTTTACGCGGCCTGGAGAATAAAAGTCAGACAACCGAGTAAAGGTCAGAGGACAGCATCGTAACTTACTATTATGTGCTTAACAGTGGACCATGGTTTGACCGTGGTACTGAGGTGACCGACAAGTGCTATGACCTTAGCAGTACTAATAGTTGCTATATCACTTACAATGTCAATCCTGCACTGTTTTGCAACCCACCTGTGCACAAAGATGGAATATGGAATATTTAGACGGTTATGTCACCTGATTCAATGTTGAGTCACCATGTGTATCGCAACATGATCCGAGAGCCTGCAGACAGTAAGGGAAATGTGTAAGGGTGTACATTCTTGTGGGACAAGTGCCTAGAGTAGCGTAGGTGAGTCAGGAGCTCGCCGGCATAGATCAGGGTGACAAGAATGTGCCGCTTTGAGGTGTGCACGGTGCTGCCGGGTGATTTGATATTCTAGATAAAAGCGATTCATTAGAGAGTGTGGGAAGTATCATCATCGGTAGCAATGAAGTGCAAGAGCATTTATACCAATGTTTTATTCCATTTGTAACAAATTTGCGAATCTCCAGGAAGAGATATAAATAGCTGATATAAATAGCTGCTACCCAATTTAAGATCCAGGGTCAGATCGACAACAAAGGTGCACAAACAATGGCGGCCAACATCCGACGCAGACAGCGAGCGCGAGGGCGGGCAAACAGCGTGTCTTTTTGGGCGTGCAAGTATTATCACGTGACTTTGTCGTTAGAACAATTAATGTATCAAGGTCTCGCCTCTCATCACAAGCGCTTTATATATCAATATGACCGTATAGCCTGCTGGCAGATAGACTATGCGAGCGCGTACCTGAACGCCCCGAACCAAGTCCCCATACTGATGGAGCAACCCGAGGGATACGAACTCAGACCCAGCGACGTCTTCAAAATAACCCCAGGATCAGGAGCACGGATAGCAGGGGACGAAGAAGAGACCGACGGAACGCGGGGTTTGGTGGCGCTGGTAGACAAGGCCATCTATGGGACGATGGACGGAGCACACAACTGGTGGAAGGCACTTGATGAGGACATGGCGGAACTGGGGTACAGGAGGTCAAGGGCAGACCAATCGGTGAGGTCTAGGCTGAGGGATGGGGAGAGGACGATCTGCGCGACATACACAGACGATACGACGGGACTGTCGACGTCGAAGGAGGAGGGACGAAGGGCAAGGGAGGAACTTGGCAGGAACTTCGAGATAAAGGATCTCGGGGACATCACACTCGTGGTAGGTATCCGCATCCACCGGGACCGTGACTCGCTACTGCTGACCCTCGACCAGGAGGAGTACATGAAGCGAATCCTAGCCCGCCATGGCATGAGCGACTGCGCGCCCAAATACACGCCCCTTCCCCCCGGCATCGTCCTGTCGAAGAGCCAATCACCCACCGACGACGCCGAGCGAGCCTTCATGGCTGACAAGCAGTACAGCGAGGTACTCGGCGCCATCATGTATGCCCAGGTTGGAACACGCCCAGACCTCTCCTTCGCTGTCACCTGCCTCAGTAGGTTCGCGTCGAACCCAGGAAAGGCACACTGGCAAGCCCTCACACACGTCCTACAATACATAAAAGCGACCATGCATTACAAGCTACGGTACGGAGGCCCGTGATACACGGACTACACCCCCTACGGCTACGTGGACTCTGATTACGCCGCCGACATCGACACTAGACGCTCGGTTACCGGCCAAGTCTTCATCCAGGCTGGAGGACCCACCAGCTGGGGATCCAAATTCCAACCCACCGTCGCGACGTCCACTACGGAGGCGGAGTACATGGCCATGGGGCGCGGCATCGAACAGATACAGTGGATGTTCTCGGCACTCTCAGAGATCGGACACGCGCAACCTAGACCAGCTAGAATCTTCGCAGACAACAACGGCGCCATCTCCATCGCCGAAAACAACCGGAACAGTAACCGCGTCAAACACATCGACGTCCGACACCACTTCATCCGCGAACGCGTGGAGGCCGGAGACGTCGAAATCCAATACATACCAAGCAGCGAGAATATTGCAGATCTCCTCACCAAGGCGCTTCCCCGACCGGCCCATCACCGCATGTGCGTATCACTGCGGTTGTGCGATGCCTAGCGTGTACCGCGAATCAGGGGGAGTGTTGAAGTAGGAGATCGCGTACGACGCGCCGGCATCACGTGGAACGCGCGTGATAAGGCGAGGAGAGGAAAAGAACACACTGGAAGGAACGGAAGTATAATGGTACTGTACAGTACCACCGGATACGGTCTCTGCTACGATAGAGACATACCTCAGTCGTTTCCTACACACGGCTGAGGTATGTCACTCACTTATTCAGATCACGGACTGCGCCACTTACTTGTTACAACTAGACTATATTGCAACAGGTACATACACAATATAGTCGTTTCCTACACACGGCTGAGACTATATTGCAACACATCGGAGAATCCGATATTTCAAGTGACTCGAGATACCCCACGGGAAGTGGTGAAGAAAGAGATGCATCCAGAGGTCCCAAATCAAGAGGATGCTCATCATCCAACTCTATTTCTATGAACTTCAGGTCCTTCAGACATACGAATTGCCCAAAATAGCCCATGGGCACATTTGCTACAGCTTCGAGAGTGATGGACGGAACTGATAGATTGAGAATTGTGGATCTCAAATCTGCAGGGAGTGTGTCCCACGGTAGGGGAGGCAGAAAACGATTGCGGAGGGTAAAGGCGTGTAGGTTATGCAATTTCTGGAGGAGGGGTGCCAAAGTATGCTCGAATGCCACCCAGTCGCGATCACGAAATTCGGGAGAGACACTGGAGATGATTGCGACCCTGCGGATATAGGATGCGAACGATGGGTTGTGAGCGATCAAACGATAAAGTCCACGACTCTGTCCCGGATGGCAGAGGCAGATATCGGAGAATAAGAGTTTGCGGCAGAGCGGGAGGAAAGATCGGGAAACCAGGGAACACTTTCTGAGACTTTCGATATCAGAAGATATCTCGTCTAGTATAGTGCAGATGATGTCTTCAGGGATGGGCAACGAGTGCACCATCGTGGTCTGTGCCAACTTGAAAGCCGAAATCGGCCCGATCGGATCGCGGGTCGTTGGACTGTACATGGAAATATTGCCCGTCGAGTGCTCATAAGGTCTAGATATCGAAGTACATTATCACTTGCACAAATCATCCCAAATCCTGGTCATATATATTCCGATATCTAGACGTCGACAGAAGCAAAAGGAAAAAGTCCAGGTGACCCTCAAGGCGATTGAATTCAGACAACCATCCAGCCTACAGTGCACTATATAGAGAGGGCGATTGCGAGAACCGGCAGCTCGACGCTGCGTCAGAAATACCCGTCTGGGCAGGTGATGCAACAGTCGACGACTCTGTGGACCCATCAGGTGCGGTAGTCGTTCTCGGGAAAGCGATGATCGTGCTTTCTGGCCCAGTCGTCGTCGACGCTGAAGAATTGCGGGTGCTCGCTGCAACACTGCTTCCACTTGCATTTCCACCATCACTAGCCGAAGTTCCAGTCGTCGTGACTCTCGGCGTCCCATCCCCCGTCCCCGGGAATCGCATGCAAAATTTTATAGAACTAATGCACGGCTTTCTTTTTTGAGGTGACAAAACAAAGGAAGGCCTGCCGAGCAAAGGAAGGGAATATTGAAAGACGCGTACATGCCTGCACCGGGGAGACCAGACGAACGCTTCAAGGACAAATCCAACTGAAGAAAAAATACCGAAGCACTGGGAGCAGAAGAGCAAAAGAGCCGGGGATGAGATGTGCAAGGAGATATGGGTGAGAGCAGGATATGTGTGGTGTCTGAAGTCTGGGCAAGCCCAGCCGGTTTCCTCACTGATCAGTGAACATCATGTACAATACGCCCTTTTCCAGCAGCATCGGCATGCGCCGCTTGGGCAACCCAGCAAATGCCTGTCGACTACCTCCCACCTGCAGGCCTACCCCTACCCTTGTCAGCTTTGTGTATACCCCCGGTCGCGTCAGGGCCTCGTCAAGAGCTGGCCAAAATGCGTACTCGTCAAGGGTGTCCACGTCGCGCGGGGTGATAGCGAACTTCCAGACGCCGTAGAAGCTGATGTAAACTTTGAGATGCTCGAGCGCGCAGGCATCGCGCGGGGTCGCCCCGGCGAGTGCTTGCGCGAGAAGCGGCAGTGGGTCGTACGCGCGTCCACGCGCGAATTTAGTGCCGATAGTTAAGAAACGCAGGGCTGGGAGCGCGCTGAACGAGGAGGGGAACCTAGTGAATGGAGTTGGGTGACCTTGAAGTGAATTATGGCCAGTGAGCATCGGTTTCCTTGGAAGAAGCATCACGCACAATCTGTTCCTTCGCCGAGACCATACCAGACGACGCGCTGTAGGGTTTGTCCTGCCGTCTCCATGATGGTGCCTGTGAAGCCGTGGTCCCCAAAAAGTTCGAGATCCTTGAGGCGTGACAACTTCAAAGAGGAACGCGGATCTGTCAGTGTGGTGACGAGATGCCTCCCACACATCGGAGAATCCAAGATTTCGAGTGACTCCAGATACCCCACGGGAAGTGGCGAAGAAAGAGATGCATTCAGAGGTCCCAAATCAAGAGGGTGGCCATGGTCCAACTCGATATCTAAGAGCTTTAGGTCCTTCAGGCATATGAATCGCCTGAAATGGCCCATGGGCACATTTGCTACATGTGCGAGAGTGATGGATGGAACCGAAAGGTCGAGAATTGTGGATCTCAAGTCAGCAGGGAGTGTGTTCCACGGTAGGGGAGGCAGAAAATTCTTGCGAAGGGTAAAGGCGTGTAGATTATGCAGCGCCTGAAGGAGGGGCGCCAAAGTATGCTCGAACGTCACCCAGTCGCGACCACGAAATTCAGGAGAGACACTGGAGATGATTTCGACTCTGCGGATGTAGGATGCGAACGATACATTGTTGGTGATCACACGATAAAATCCACGAGTTCGTGTCGGATGGTTGAGGCAGATGGAGGAGAATAATAGTTTGTGGCAGAGCGGGAGAAAAGATTGGGAAACCAGGGAGCACTGTTTGAGACTTTCATTATCGGATGAGAGCTCATCTAGAATAGTGGAGATGATGTCCTCAGGGATGGACAACGAGAGCACCATCATGGTCTGTGTGAAGGTTTTCAAGTTGCTTTGAAAGCGCCAGGTTAGCGGCTTGAATCGGCCCGATCATGCGCAGGCGGAGGCGGGTAAAACATCCTTCCCTCATACTTGCGAGTTTAAGAAATCAATGGATTTGTATTATCGTTAAAAGAATAGGCATTTCGTCAATTGCCCACAAGGACTAGATATCCGTACATTATTATGCAACCCCAATTGTCCTGGAAATCACGGTGAACAATGCTAAAGGAAGAAAGTCCATGTAACGCTCAAAGCGATTAAACTCAGAAGGCCAGTCCAGCCTGCAACACACCATAGAGGGCGATTGCGAGGACCGGCACCTCGACGCGAACAACTGCGCCTGAATTGCCCGTCTGAGCAGGTGGTGCAACAGTCAACGACCCTGTGGACCCATCAGGCGCGGCAGTCGTTTCCGGGGGAGCGGTAATCGTGCTCTCGTGCCCAGTCGTCGTCGACGTTGAAGAATCGCCGGTACTTGTTGCGGCACTCTCACTTCCACTTCCACTTCCACTCCCACCATCACTTGTCGCACTCGCCGAAGTCCCGGTCGTCGTGACTGTAACCCCACCCCCCGGCGTCCCACCCCCTGTCCCCGGGCTCACACTCCCCGCGAACAGAGCTGCACTCTCATATCGCACGCAATCAGAGCTGCGCGGCACACGCGCCGTGTATGGGATGGTCGTGATGGCACCCAGGCTCTCTGGTGGCTGCCTGTACGTCTGGACCTTGCCTTGGGCGTCTGTATACACACCAGGAAAGTCTTGATTGTCACCCTTGCAAGCCTCGAATACCCCGGGCTGTGCGTTCGAGGGCGCGTTGTAGGCACACCCGATGCGGTCGTAGATGTGCTCGCAGAACCTGGCCGCGTTGGGTCGCGCGGGGTCACAGGCTTTGAGGCAGAAGATGTCGGACCCCATGAAGCTGTTGGGCGCGGAGGTTGGCATGACGCAGGCGGAAGAAAAGGTCGAGAAACGTACTTGTGCCACTCGATGACCTGCCTGAAGGCATTCTTGTTATTGGTGTACGCGTTCGAGTACATAAGCCCACCAAGTGGGTTCCCGCGCTACATATTCGTCATGAGCCCAAGGTCCTTGAAAGGACCCAAGCAAGGAGACGCACCAGATCCGCCCCGTGGGGATCCATTTCCCCACCCTGATCGCCCGACGCGATGTTGATCCTCGTCTGATCAATGAACCCCACAACTTGCACATAATCCGGCGTCTTCGTGAGTTGAACGCCTCGGATAGCACCAGCCGGGATAACGCGCGTGCCACGCCCTGGTTTCGTACACCATGCCACCATATCACCCTCGACGTCGCCGACGATCGAGTTTGGGTTGATTGGAGCCCAAAGACAAAAGTCTGAAGGGTAGCATTGTTAAGACAGGGGTTCCGATAGGATGAATAAGAAACTGCGCACCGTCGACGGAGTTCAGGAAGCCCGTTTGGCAAAGCGACGATTGGCCAGCAGTACTGGCATTGCATCGATTGTAACCTGCCTGCGTGCCACGCACGAGGTTATCAGTGTCGACCTTGTAGGGCTGTGAAACGATTCCAAACAATTAGCAGTATTTCTTTCCTTGAAGTAGAAACCGAGCAGGTAGAACTGACAATGCCATCCGGGTACGAGAAACGCTTGTTGACCAACGGGGTGAACGCCGTTGCAGTGGATAGGACACATGCGAAGGTAACCGCGCGGACCGCCCATGAAACTCTCCCTTTTCGATCCATGTCAAAGCAAACCCCGTATTGACGTAGTTGAGGGGATGGATTGAGTTCAAGGATCAAGGAACGGAGAGCCTCTGCTTATACGAGAACGAGCTCCGTCCATCGATGATAGATCATTCATGCGCAAATATGATATATTGAGAACGTCAGTTTTGGTCACCGGATAGAGGTGAGACAGGAGGATAGATCCTGGGCAGGCGGACGGGCAGACTCTGCCCGCGTGTGTGGGTAAGTGAAGCAACCGGAAGTTTAGACTGAGAGAGAGAGTGGATCAATCTGGCAATCGGGATCAGTCATATGATCAGACCTAGGAGGCAAGCTGCACACGAACTTTGAAGCTTGCGCAGCTTGGAGTCTTGGATGCTCAGGATCAGTGGGGGTTGATGAAGCTGTTGGAAATCAATATATCATATCCATCCATCCATCCATCCACATCGCAGAGATGGCCGGCAAATTACTGGCGAATGCACGCATAGTGTTTGAGTGACCTTTCTATTGATAGCATGCACTTATGGCCTTTGATAGCGTATTTTTAAACCAGGACGCCAGAACCTGATTTGGAGGAGGGGGCTCATGGTTACTGTCATCGTTTCAAATCCATGATCGACGAGCTCGAGGGGGCCAATTTCATACTGAGCAAGGTAAACTTTAAACGACCAGAGCATTCAATGTCCTTCAAGTTCCTTTGATAAAAGAGAGATACTTGAATTTGAGAAGTTCGAAGACGTTGTAATTGTCAGGATCTGCATGGAGAAAGGTGGGAACAGAAAGGCGGGAGGTAGGTCATTTCATCAAATCCTGCGCATGCGGCTGAACGGGGGGCTCTTGTCGGGGTTATATATCGGCAACTCGCCCCCCTCCTAATCTCTTCAATACAAGATACTTACGTCGCTATGAGCGTGTTAACATCCAGGGTATCGTAAAATTCGTACAACGGCGACCAAATCACATCCTATATTCTATTTCAAAAATCAGCATCCCCATCCTCCTCATCCCAATCCACACTCTCCAGCGCCGCCTCTCCCTCATCATAGAGCTTATCCAATCCAGTAAGAGTAGGCAAATACTTCGGGTCATTGAACGCCTTCAACATCATCTCGAATCCCTCCTTCTCATACGTCTGCAACACCTAGTTAATGACACGGAACGTCAGCATCACCAGAAGGACCACAGTGATAAACGGTTGAAGACGAACAGTCTCGCTGCACCCAGTGCACCGATCGTACGCCGCGCCGACGATGTGCAGGTTCCGGAACTGGGCCAGGTATCCCCGCAGCTGGTGAGGGACAAGGCCTAAGACGCTTCCTCCGCTATCTTGGTGGTGGGAACTTGGGTCTTGGTTTGGTGGCGGGGCGGCAGCGTGGAGTCTACGAGTCGCGTAAAATTAAACAGACGTTAGGGAAGATGGAATCACATATATACCCATCGGGATGTTGTAGGAGGGATGCGAGCAGCTCTACGGCTGTAGACGACGCGATTGAAGCTAGGCCTGGGCGCGTCACGGTGCACATTTGGTCGAGAGTTCGATCCGTCAACGACTGCACCAGGGCATATGAGCGTTAAACATGGGGTGAAGCATCCATCAAATGAAATACGTACGTCTGAAGGGGCGACGATGTCATTGCAGTAATAACATCCAAGCCGCGCGCCGTTGGGTCGGACGGAGCTTCCGCGCGGACCATGGCGCATCACAAGGAATGTATCAAACCCGAGGGCAGCGTTGATGACGATCTACAATGCCTTGATTTATTGCCCTCGAGATTATAAAAGAAATTGTGCATACCTTGCCTTTGGCAGCAGCGATCACAGTAGGCAGCCACCTACTCTCACGCGAGTCCATGAGGAGGAACACGACATCATGCTCGGCGATAAGTGCCTCGAGTTTCTCCACTTCCGCTTTGGTTTGAGCGACTGACGCTGACGGGACGGGATGGCCAGGCATGGGTATCGACAGCATATGGCCAGATGCATTCTAAATCACGAGCCTTGTGAGCCTCGTGCTGAACGAAACATGGACACAACACAACATACAATACCGGGATAAATCTTTTTTAATCGCGCGGCGGCACATTGCGCCTTGGGCTTCCCGCCATCCAGGCAATCTTCAAACTCAAACAGTGGTTGCCGAACAGGGTTTGAAAATGAGACGTGTGCAGAGTCCGCCAACGTTATCGTTCGAACACCCCATCCCTGTCGTGAAATTCATCAGCATCTCCGATTTTATCGCGCGCAAACGGCTTACCATCAGTGTCCTGGCGACGTAGCATCCAAGGGTTCCAGCACCGAGAAGAAGACACTTTGTTGTAGAGATCTTTTCGAGATCGAGGGAAGGCAGGATGCGCCATCGCATCAACTTCAGGTTGAGGTCCACCGCTTGGTTCGCCAGTCTACGAAGATAATTTAGACGTCGGTGTTTTCTCACTGATAGGACAATGGCATGCCTTGTGGGATCCATCATAGGCGCAAGGTCCGCCACCCGAGGCCCGAGCTTCCCCTGCGGATTCTTTTCCCAGCCAACCGCGCTCGGTCGCACCTTTTCGTCGGATGGCACACCGCCCATCTCCAACACGCCAAATCGACTTCTCCAGGAGGAAGAGTGAGTCTCCGTGTCGCGCCAGCAGAGTACACGAACGGTCGATGTCGTCTCGGGATATAGTGCGCGGAGATATGCAAGAAGGTTGCGCAAGGGCCAGCCAGGGTTTGTAGGATTTGCAGAGGGATCTATGAACGCTATTGTTCGCGATGAGGGGGGTGTCGATTCAAAGAAAGTGGAATAATCTTCCACTGGGGATATCTTCGCGTCGTTACGGACAAGGAAGAATGGGAGAGGAGAAGGATGTGAACGGATTTGTTCTTGGATGGATGACAGCTGAAATGGGAGTTAATTGACGCCTTCAAGCCTTGCTCATGACGTACGTCCTCCGCAGAAAATTCGTCGATTGCATCCTTCCAACCCTCTTCCGCTATCTCCCAAGCTGGCTTGGACACAAACGCGGGGAAGGCGAACCAGTAGTAATACTTGTACTTCTTAAGGTCTGCATACGTTATAAGGAGGAAGTGGTTCAACAGCGCGGTGTCGCGCGTAGCTAGAATATGGTCCCAAATCTAATGTGACAATCGGCAAAAGGATTGATTGGCAACATACATCACATATGAATAAGAATCAGCGTACCTTAACGGCTTCTTGGTTAAACAGAGCTGTCTTATCTGCAGCCTTGAACTCTTCGATCGTGTTGTAATTCTTGAAGGTGCCAGATGCTGGTACCGATCCAGCAGTCACTCTATCTCGATCAGAAGTCACTACCCTCGCAGAACTGAAGAGAAATTGCGAGCGCACTTGTAACCCTTGTCGAAGGACTCTGAACCCACACTTAGGTTACACCCCAACGCGATCTCCTTGCCTGATTCGCGATCGGTGACTGATCTACCCACAGAATATGATCCCGAGATGGGTAGTGCTTCATCTGACAGGCGAAGCACGTCGACCTTGAGGCTTGTGAGTTCATGCCAGAAAGACGGCTGGATTAGAGAGGAAAATGGCGCGAACTGGACGATTGGCATGGTTGTCGCTGCTGTGAGGTAGCCTGATTCAGAATACACGCATGAGGAAGTAGCGTTTGTTCTTGTTTTGTTTCAATGAGGAACGCGCTAAGCGCGCGCTCAAGTCGCGCTTTGAGTTCGCGACCAACATCTCTCAGCACGTCTTTTTGGAATCGTCTTCCGTAAAGTTCCATTCTAACATTTTTCACTCCTCTTCACGGCTCCACGCAATGATCATGCATAGAAATCCGTCCGTACTGTTCGGCGGGGGAGGACTTTCTGGGCCGACTCGGTCATTCAACCGAAGTCTCCCGTAGTGATGAGGTGAGCAGCTCATCAATTCCCCAGATAAACCCTAGAAGAAGCTGCGCTTGATGCCTTGAAACAACTGCGAGCACCAAAGACTGCGCGCGTCGCTCACCTTCGGCTGCGTTACTGCGCGTGGGTCCATTAAAAGGGGCAGAGACCAATCGTTCGAGCCAATTGCATCTATATTCTCCTTCGACTTGCTTCTCAAAGTTCACACTCTTCTCTTTAAGATGCCTCTTGTTTTGATGACTTTCACAACCTATCATGGTACATAATATAAGGCTTATATTAATTCTCTCATTAGGTTACTGGCGTCAACGGATTCGTGGGATCTAACGTGGCCTTGCAGCTCCTTAAAGCTGGCTACAAAGTTCGCGGGTATGTAATCAACTCGTTACCTGTGGATTCATCGTTGCGACCCGTTCCAAAGCACCGTCCGTGGCAAAAAAATCGACAACTTCAAGAACAATATCAGCGACAGTTTTCCTTCCCTTGAAGTGGTCAAAGTCGACGACGTCAGCACGAGCGACCTCATCGACGTCTTGAAAGGTAATATTTCATCGTAAAGGACGGCCCACGTCGATTGAGCTACTTGTACTCTCAGGCGTTGATGCTATCGTTCATGTCGCCGCTCCTTTGCCATTCGGTGGCGCCAGTCCCAAGGAAAATCTGATTGTGAGTTATGCTCAGCGATGTAAATACGACTTGCCTCAGACTGATCCATGCGAAGATTGCCGTTGAAGGGTATCTCAATGTCCTTCGCCAGGCTGTTTCCAATGGAATCAATAAGGTCGTTATAACAGGAAGTTGGGCTTCGACTCTCGATCGTACGTTCTCCAGGCGTCGTGTTTCCTTGTATCAAACTTATTCTCGCCTTCAGCTGCACTCAAGCAAGCTTTTGAAGGTCATGTCAGTACGGAGAAAGGTCGGGTTGCGCAGTGATGCATCATATTCTTCACTAGCACTGACACTTATTTGCCAACCTCAGACTGGGGCAACGTCACCGAAGAGGAATTTCTCGTCAACTCACAGAACCCGATGTGGGCCTATCTTGCTGCTAAAACCCTGGCCGAACGCGCTGTCTGGAAATTCGCGGAGGAGGAGCCTTCCCTCGACCTTTCAATCAGTATGTGCATGTCTAACGAATTCAATATGTTTTTTTTTTTCGCTCATCCACCTCCAGCCCTTCCACCATTCATCTTCGGGCCCTTCGCGGCAGGCTTCCCCGCCCCACTATCTCACTCCACCTTGAGCTCCAACCAACACATCTACACCCTCTTAAAAGGATCCATCCCACCCCCTCTCCCGCCCTTATTCTGTGACGTCCGCGACGTCGCGCGGGCCCACGTTCGAGCCCTGAACGTGCCCAAGGCTACTAATCATGTGGAAGACAAACGCTTCCTCGTCTCTGGCGGCTTTCTGACCTGGAAAGACGCCGTCGAATATTTGCATCAGCAACGCCCCGAGCTCAGGGCCCGCCTCCCGGTCGTGGACATGGATACGTTCCCGCCCTTCCCTGGGACCCCTACTTCCATCGATACGACTCGTGCGAAGGAGGTGCTTGGTGTCATGATTTGTCTATTCTGAACCCGTGATCTCCGCCCGTATCTCTATCTCTCGCTTTACATTCCTTCGTACCTCGTCTCACTCGACTCCCTTATTCCTTCTTGTTCCCTACGACATGTCTACTTACTTCACAATACGGTACTCCCGCGCGTTACGCTCATATGATCCAGAGGCTCTCCTAACTCCTAACTATTTGTATGTATTTAAGCCATGTATTCGCGTAGTGAATCATTACTTTGGCTTGGTTGGTTTTACCTATCCTGACATTAAGCCAAAGTAATCTTACAGCCAAGGTCCCTTGCTCCCTCGAGCAAGTCGTCGTCCTCGCTGTCACCTTTACCGCTCTCATCATCCTCATCATCCTCCTCACGCGACCAACCCAAATCTACCCGAAACCTCCGGTCGATCTTGATCGATCAAACAGCCCTTACTTTACCGCTTACGTACAACGTAGGTAGATCAGGAACCTTAGTCAGTAGGCACAAAGGGATTGCTCCGAGGCGATCCTCCAGAGGATAAGAACGGTTGGGACTGTGCACTTCAGTGGGCCAGTCTTTATTCCACCAGGAAATATCGCGGAAACCCCGTTGATCTTGGGGAAGGTACAACTGCTCTCTGGTTTATCAGTGTAAACTTGCACTGCTCGTGGCCGACGAAGATCCCATCAATCTTGCTTCTTGCACGTGCTGTTCAACGGACGTCTGACCGGCTGGTCGGATCGTAGTTCTCACTTGCACGCGTGTACCAGCATCACCCAACATTTCCCATCATCATCACCATGACCACTCCTAACCCCATCACCATCCTCCAGAATGGCGTTACCTCAATCCTCGACGGGATCAACAACCTTATTCCCGTCTGGGCAACCACAGCCGCCAATCTCGACTCGACAGCTCAGGCCGTCGCTCAACTCGCCTCCACCGCAGGACAGCTTCAAAAAGTCGAGGTATCCGTTGCCCAAACCACTATCCCTCTCCCCGAAGAGTTTCGAGGAGTCAAAGATAAAGCTGCGTATTTTATCCTCGCCTGCAACCAGTACTTTACGCAGACGAAGATAACCGAGGACAACATCAAGATTGCCACCGCCCTCGGTCTCATGAAGGGCGACAAGGCAAGCAAATGGGCCGAAAATCAGCTTCGGCTCATTCAGAGCAACCACGCTGACGCTCTCACCTGTTGGACCGACTTCGGGGCCGAGTTCGAGAACCATTTTGGCGATCGAACCCCCGACACGACGGCTACGTCCAAGATCAAACTCCTCATTCAAGGGACGAAACCGGCGGACGAGTACAACACCGACTTCAACAATCTGAAGGTCGACACCGGGTGGAACGAATGCGCTCTCCTTGACTGTTACAAGACTGGCCTCGACCCCGAACTCCTCATGTCAATCTACCGCTGCGACCCGATGCCAGTCACGTTGAAGGAGTATCAGAAGAAGGCGGAGTTGTTGGACAAGAAGGCGAAGGAGTTGAAGATTCAGGTGGCACAGGGGATCAGCGCGAGGCGCTTTGCTAAGTCATATCAACCCGACGCTACTACTCCTTACGCTCACGCCGCCAGACCCGTCGTCGGAGCTCCTCGACCGGCCCCACCTGTCCCCAATGCCATTCCCGCTGCTGTCCCCCGTCGTGACCCCGACGCCATGGACGTCGACCACGCCCCTCGCCGCCCACCCATCACCTGCTTCAAATGCGGCAGGGTTGGTCACATGGCACGGAACTGCCCCTCCGTCGTCGTCAAGGTCGTCGATGTTGCCGAGATGACGGATGAACAGAAGCATGCCGCCGCCGCGCAATTGAAAGATCAGGGTTTTTGACAGGCCCGCCACGTAGCCGAATGGACGGGCCTACTTGTAGTTCTAATCACACCCCATGCACTCCACCCACCACTCCCCCTGTACACTATAGTCCTGAGATTTCATCTATGTCTTCCTCCTACGGGTGTGCACCAGAACTTAAGGCTGTTAAACTTCCCTCCGACGCTGTAGTCATTGGCTCGGCGGTCACTCACTCCACCGAAGTTAGAGTTGAACTTCGAAGGCCTGACACTCGAGAAGCAATCAAAGTGGACGGGTTGCTAGACTCGGGTGCTACAAATATGTTCATGGACCGAGAATTTGCGGTCGGGAATGCTTTGACTATCAACAAGCTCCCGCGCGCAATCCCAGTCTATAATGTAGACGGAACTAGGAATTGGAATGGTTCGATTTCTGAGTCCGTGACGTTAATAATGCGGTATAAGGATCATCACGAGAAAGTACACTTTTATCTCGCGAACCTTGGTAAATCTAGTATTATTATCGGACATAATTGGTTACAAAAGCACAACCCGGAGATTGACTGGGCAACTGGAGAAATAATGATGACACGATGCCCGAGTTCGTGCGGACGTAACCGGATTGAGCGGCTGAAGACTGAGTCGAAGGCGAGAAAGACTGCAAAGAAAGAGCGTATGAACAGAGTGGAAGAGAAATGCGATGAATGTGATGACAAGGAAGCGAAACCGAAAAAGAAATTCAGGTGGATTGAAGAGGGACGTCAGTACGTCCGTTTCTTCCACCCGGACGTCGGTATCTTTGAAAATACCTACTTCGTTGACAAGAGTCGGGTACCGGCGGCTGCAGCACTGCGAATTAATGCAACGTCGAATATCTCGCAACGCATCGCAGAAAGAGCGAACGAGAGGAAGCAGAAACGTACCATTGAGGAGATGGTCCCGGACCATTACTATAAACCATTCAAGCTTGTCTTTGACAAAGACGGCTTCGACGAATTGCCTCCTCGGCGCTTATGGGACCATGCAATTGACTTACAGCCCAAAACGGAGCCCATTAAGCTGTCGAAAGTCTATCCCATGAGTCCGGAAGAACAACGAAATCTTGACGAGTTCCTGGAGGAGAACTTGAAGACGGGGAGAATACGCGAGTCGAAATCACCGTGGGGGTCAGGCTTCTTCTTTGTGAAAAAGAAAGATGGGAAGTTGCGTCCAGTCCAAGACTACAGAAAGTTAAATTCGGTCACGGTAAAGAATGCATATCCCTTACCGTTGATATCGGACATCATTGCCAAATTGAGGAAAGCGCGAGTTTTCTCGAAGATGGACGTTCGCTGGGGATTTAACAACATCAGAATCAAGGAAGGGGATGAGCACAAAGCAGCGTTCCTTACCAATCGGGGTCTATTCGAGCCTACAGTCATGTTCTTCGGACTGTGTAACTCGCCGGCAACGTTTCAAACAATGATGAACAATCTGTTGAAAGATCTTATATTGCGGGGTGTGGTCATGGTGTATATGGACGATATACTGGTGTATACGGAAACATTAGCGGAACATCGGAAGGTGGTCATGGAGGTCTTGGAGATATTGGAAAGAAACAAACTGTACTTGAAACCCGAGAAATGTGACTTTGAAAAGAAAAAGATTGAATACCTAGGAGTGGTGATAGGCGACGGGAAGGTGGAAATGGACCCAGAGAAACTTGAAGCGATCCACGGCTGGCCAGCGCCACGGTCAGTGAAGGAGACCCAGTCGTTCTTAGGTTTCTGTAACTTCTATCGGAAGTTCATCGAGGGGTTTGCCACGATTGCGCAGCCGCTGTACTGGTTAACGAGGAAAGATAACCAGTTCAAGTGGACCGAAACTTGTCAGAAATCCTTCGAAACCTTAAAAACACGACTTACCTCTGCCCCGGTCCTCACGTTAGCCACTGACGATGAGCCGTACAAAATTGAGGCCGACGCGTCGGACTACGCCTCGGGTGCTGTGTTGTCCCAACGGCAGGACGGGGAGTGGCATCCGATCGCATACTATTCAAAGAGCTTCTCAGCGGCGGAACGGAACTATGAAATACATGATAAAGAAATGTTAGCGATCATCAGGGCATTGGAGGAATGGAGGTACCTGGTTCAGGGGAGTCCGCACAAGATCGAGATTTGGACAGATCATAAAAATCTCGAGTATTTCCTTACCGCAAGGAAACTAAATAGGCGACAGGCGCGCTGGTCTGGCTCCTGGCTGACTACGACTACACCTTGAAACACAAGCCTGGGAAATCCATGCTAAAGCCCGACGCACTTTCAAGAAGACCGGATCATAAGAAGGGGGTGGGACTAGATAATAACGACGTTACCTTGATCACACCCGAGCACATTTCCGGTCTTCATATTCGGTCTGCCGTCACTCTTGCCACGGAGGGTGATACAATAGTTGAGGAGTTGAAGGGAAAGGGGCCAATAGCAATCAATTATGAGGACAAACACGCGAAATGGGAACAAGAGGACGGACTCACGTTCCGAAACGGGCTCATCGTGGTGCAAAGTGATGAAATTAAGCGGAAGATCCTAGAGCTTCATCATGATTCTCATATGGGAGGACACCTGGGCAGGAACAAGACGAAGGAGTTGATTACGCGAAATTACTGGTGGTCCAAAATGACGGAGTACATAAACAAGTATGTTGATGGGTGTAGGAAGTGCCAAACAACGAAAATATTTCCACAAAAACCACAAGGCGCGCTCTCACCGAACACCATTCCGTCCCATCCCTTCCAGGTTATTTCCGTCGACTTCATCACTGGGCTTCCAGACTCTCTCGGTTACGATTCGATCATGGTCGTGGTGGATCGATTTAGTAAACGAATATACGCCATCCCTTGTAACAAAGACGTCGACTCAGCAGGCGCAGCACGCCTTTTCCGAGACAACGTTTGGCGTCACGAGGGCCTCCCCCAGACGGTGATTAGCGATCGCGGAGGGCAGTTTGCGTCTGAGTTTACCAAGGAACTCTACAATCAACTTGGTATATCCCGGAATGTCTCTACCGCCCACCATCCCCAGACTGACGGCCAAACTGAAAGAATGAACCAGGAAATCGAGCAGTACCTCCGATTATTCATCAACTACCATATGGATGATTGGGCAGACTGGCTTCCCCTCGCCGAATTCTCCTACAACAACAAAGTGTCGAGCGCGACGGGCAAGTCCCCCTTCTTTGTCAACAAGGGACGCGAGGTTAACACTGGGACGGCCCCTACTCGGAAACCTGGGAGAGTCGAGTCTTGGGATGAGTTTGCGTTACGGATGAAAGGCGTTAGGGAGGAAACGGAGGCGGCATTGAAAGGAGCGGCGGAAGACATGAAGAGGTTTTACGACCGGAAACACCAGCCGGAGGAGTACCAAGTCAAGGACAGGGTCTGGCTCAACGCAGAACATGTCTTCACTGGACGACCGAAAAAGAAACTTGATTGGAAACGCCTTGGGCCCTTCGTCATCGAGAAGAAGTACTCTACAACCGCGTATCGTCTCAAACTACCCCCCACCTGGCGGATGCATCCCACCTTCCACGTTTCGAAGCTCCGCCGGTACAAGCCTGACGAATTCAACCGCCCCACGCCTCGTGTCACCCTCAACGTTCGTGGAGAGAATTGGGAGCCGTCGAAGGTCCTTGACTCTCGACTGCGGGACGGTCGTCTCGAGTACCTTGTTACCTGGAAGGACCAGGCTACCTCCCGCGATACTTGGGAACTCGAATCACGCATGCAGAACGACGCACCCCGAATGATCGTCGATTTCCACCGAGAAAATCCTCATGCCGCCCGACGCATATCCTTTATCGAATTCGATTCCCTTCCTTTCGTTCCCATTCCCGAACCTCTCACCGACGTCGTTGCACCTCCGTCTTCTCGCTCGGGGAGCTCGCCTTAAGCAGGGGGTAATGTCATGATTTGTCTATTCTGAACCCGTGATCTCCGTGTTGCGAGCGTTCAGGGAAGGGGATGACCGAACACCGAGAAACTTCCGGTGAGCTGAATAGATCTGACAGGGACTAGGGTCCGGGGGTCAGATGTAGAGAAGTAGCTAAGATATATTGTGAGTAGCATACCTAGGGTCCGGGGGTCAGATGTAGAGAAGTAGCTAAGGGAGACTCTACATCTACGGATGGATAACGGTATGCGTATCACGTGATCAGTAAGAGATAAGATGTCCGGAAAGATATGTAGTGGTGCTGAGGAATAACATATAACGGCGACACTCCCACCTGATGCAGTGCCAGGACTACATCACCGGAGGATTATCGATGGGGTCGCGAGACCACTCGCCAACTATACCCATGCGACGTCGGAAATGGTCGACCAAATCGCGCGACAGTGCCTTCGTCAAGATGTCGGCGGTCTGCTCGGCGGTGGAGATGAAAGCTGGCGCGATTTTGCCATCGGCCACGGCCTTGCGAAGCCAGAACCAGTGGCGGTCAAGGTGCTTAAGCCGGCCCATGTGTTCTGGGTGTTTGCTAACCGAGATGGCAGACTGGTTATCGACGTTCATGATGGACGGACCCGTCTGTGCTGATCCGATGTCGGAGAGGAAGTTTCGTAGCCAGCATAACTCGCGGCCAGTTTCACTTGCGGCGACGAACTCTGCCTCGGTAGTCGATAGCGCGACGATGCTCTGAAGGCGGCTGAACCAGCTGATGGCGCCGCCTGCGACGAGGAGGAGAGTACCGGTCGTCGAGCGTCCATCATCGACGCTCCCACCGTGGTCAGCATCGGAGTAGGTTTGGAAAAGGGAGCCGGATGGTGCGAGTGCGGCGGCGGCGGCAGAATACTCGATACGGTAATCGAGCGTACCTCGGATATAGCGTAGTAAATGCTTGACAGCTTTCCAGTGTGCCGGCCCCGGATTGGTGTTGAAACGGCAAAGTACTCCCACCGCAAATGCTGTGTCCGGGCGCGTACACATGGCTAGGTACAGGAGCGCGCCCGTCGCCTGGATGTAAGGGACTGAGCGCATCTCGTCCTCCTCTGCGGGGGAACTTGGGCGCTGTTCCTTAGTGAGGCGCAGCCCAGCTTCCATAGGCGTGGTGACAGGCTTTGCGTTGAGCATGCCGAAGCGGGCAAGGATCTCGACGGCGTAGGCACGCTGGTCAATCCATAGTGTTCGCGCAGGGCGGTCGCGAGTAACACGGACACCAAGGAGGCCGGTGGTAGGCCCGAGGTGGCGCAATGTGAAATGTTCACGTAGCTGCTCGATGGTGCGCAGGATGGCTGGCATCGACGCGGATGCGATAGTCATGTCATCCACATGCACCGGTATGATGATACGCACCTGATTGCGGAGGTACACGAAGACGCAGGGGTCCGAGACGATGCGCGCGAACCCTAGTGAGAGGAAGACTTTGTGGAGGAGCTGATGCCACAGGTACGCGCCTTGTTTCAGTCCGTAGAGCCCCTTGCGAATATGGGCGACGGGTACACCGTCGCCAGGCGCGCGCGTTGTTCCTGGTAGCGGCTGCGAGTGGAAGCCGTCCGGGAGTCTCATGTAGATCTCCTTGGCGTCGACATTGCTGTGGAGGAATGCAGCTGTGATGTCAACAGACTCCAGATGCAAATCCTCAGAGCCGGCAAGGGCGAGAATGGTCCTGACGGCGTTCCAGCGAGCCGTTGGCGCGAACGTCTCGTCAAAATCGACGCCCGGGCGCTGACTGAAGCCTTGCGCGACAACGCGCGCTTTGAAACGGTCAACTGCGCCACTCGGGAGGTGCTTGACCTTGAAAACCCAGCGCGACCCGATGGTCTTCTTACCTGCAGGCAGGAAAACGACGCGCCAAGTCCCGTTGACAGCGTGTGCGTTCATTTCTTCGCACATTGCCTCATGCCATTGGGCAGCGTGTTCGCTCCCCATGGCATCGCGAAACGACTTTGGGTTGCCGTCGTGGACTCCCACCTTATACGCGCTCTCATCTTCGGTGAAAGCAGCAAATGCCATACCGTATCCCCCAGGGCTAATGCCGTGCTCGACGTATGCGCGCCCGGCAGCTGTTAGCGCATCGACGGACGCCAGGTTGACTACAAGGTCGACCTCTTGTTCACCGGCGGCATCGACGGCGCCGACCTCAACATCCCAGAGCTCGGGTTCCACAGCGGCTGGGTCAGGCGCGTCGGGCACTTCAGCGTGCATACGGGTATCCATGCGTGCTTGCGCCTTCTGCTGCAGGCGCTCATCGTGCAGCCGGGACGACTCGACATATGCGTGGTTGGGGTGGAACGCAGGTTTGCGTTCACGCAGGCGGCGAGGCGAGGGAGGCTGGGCGACAACCTCCTCATTAGGAGGCAGCTCAGGGATTGCGGCTGGTGGGGGTACTACCTGTTCTACTGCCCTAGCAGGAACGGGCTCGACTCCCACCGCTCTGGGCACTTCCTGGACGACGGCGGGAACTGGTGGCACCTCGAATTCGTCAGAGTCGTAGGGCTCGTCATCGTCGGAGTCAGGGAAGTCGCTGGGAAGTGGGGTGGCGCGAGGAGTGGCGCCTGTGGTCTTAAGACCGGGGAATTCGGTCTCATCGAAGATGACGTCTCGAGAGACGTGCGTTTTCTGTGTGATGGGATCGTATACCATCCACCCTGCATAGTTATCGGGGTATCCGATGAATATACCCTTTATGGTGTGACCATGGAGAGATTTGCGCTTTTCGCGTCCAATGAGGACATAAGCGCGGCATCCGAAGACGCGGAGGTGCGCAATGCGCGGCTTTCGACCTTTGAACGCCTCAAAAGGAGTGATGTTATTGGGGAGAGCAGATGTCGGGCAGCGATTGTGTACATGACGGTACACACGAAGAGCGTGGCGCCAGAAGCTAAGAGGTAAGCCAGCTTCTTGAAGCATGGCTGTAACGGCTTCTGAAATCGTTCGATTGAGGCGCTCGGCGACGCCGTTTTGCTGGGGTGTTGCGGGGGTGGTCCATTCTGTGCGGATCCCTTCTGCGGCGCAGAGATCCAGCAGATCTTGGAGTGTATACTCCCCGCCATGGTCGCTGTGTAAACAGCGGATTTTACGCCCGGTTTGGCGTTCTACGAGGGCTTTGAAAAGCTTGAAAGCGGCAAAAACTTCACTTTTCTTGCCCATAGTGTAAAGTTCGAGCCACCGAGAACAGTCATCCATGAAGGTGACCCAGTATCGGTGCCCAGCGCTCGACACGGTCATAGGACCGTGGACATCGCTAAAAATGCGATCGAGTACGCCTGCTGCGCGATCTGCAGTCTGGGGAAAAGGACTGCGATGCTGTTTCCCACTGATGCACGCCTCACAAACTTTGGGAAGTGGCGCACGCGAGTCGATGTTCAGATCGGCGGTTAGATTCTCCCGAATCAGCTGGTCTAAACGTTCTTTACCGAGGTGACAGAGGCGACGGTGAAGGAGCGAGCGGTCAACGAGTGCGGCTCGGAACGCGCTGTGTGCAGATAGGGTGGGGGATTGGTTGATAGTCGTACCGTTCAGGTAGCCGGTAGTTGAGGAGTCGACGGTGGCAGTGAAGATGAGGTTCTTCATATCTCCTTTATAAAAAGAGACGGTTCGCGCGCGGATAACCACGAGAAAGCTTTGATGCGTGGTAAGGGAGAGGACCGACAACAGACTGTTTGCGAGTTCAGGTACAAAAAGTACATTGGTGATGATAACGTCGCGCAAGCGTGCCCCACTCGCGTCTGTCCCATCCGGCCTGAACAGAACGGATCCCTTCCCCTCCGAATAAACCACTTTCCCATCAGCGAGATGGATTGGAACCCTCCACGGCTTCAGATCGTCGCCGAACCACGTGCGCTTGGGGGTCATATGCGCAGAGGCCCCAGTGTCTGCATTCCAGCGATTAGCGGCGGAATTTTCGGAGGATTGGGAGGAGCGACAAACGGCGGCGTCGGCTTTGATGGCGGGGCCATCGCATCCCTCTTCCGTCTTGGCAGAGGCGCCTCTCTTGGTGCGGTTACGGCCTCGATCCGATTTACCGCTCGACCTCTTGTCGTTGCCCTTCTTCTTCGCAAGGTCGCGTGCATCGCTATAGAATGGGCAGTTCATCATCGTATGTTCGCCATCGCACAAGAAGCACTTGACGATGCGGGCGGCTGCGGCTGCAGCTGCAGCGGCGGCGGCGATTGCAACGGTCTCGGCCTCTTCGTTTGCTGCACGTCGTTGCGTCTCCTCGGTGCGGAAGGCCTCTAGGACCGAGTCCTTGGTGAGCGTCGTGAGGAGCAGGACTGAGGAAATGAAAGAGTTGTATTCCGCGGGGAGCGCGCGGATCATCGCCATGATTGTGAGCTCCTCGTCGAGTTTCTCGAGGGTGTAACCGACGACTACCTGTCCGTGTGCATTTGTGGTGTTTTGGGGGCGTAGGGCTTTGATCCGAAGCATAGCGCCCGTGACGCGTGTGGTGAGATCGGTGAGCGTTTCGTCTTCTTTCTTTCGGATGTTGAAGAGATCGCTGAGCGAATTGAAACGGGAATTGGGGGCAGATTTACTGTGGATGGTGTGGAGCATCTCCCACATCGCGGAGGGGTCGTCACGAATGGCGTCGACATGTATCTTGTTGGCTTCGTCGAGCCACTGGTAGATTTCGCCGGCAGCTTTATCGGACCGGTATTCGAACGCGGTAATAGCGGCTGCGACAGTGGCGTCTCCGACTACGGGTGACGGGCTCGTCTCCTTGCGAAGGACAAGGCGGATAACGCCGAGGTACATGAGACGACCATACATGGACTTCTCCCAGTCCATATACTTGATCGTCCCGAGTTTGGCCAAGGGAGATCGCGAGGAAGCGTCGTTGGACATGTTGTCTGATAAGATCAGATAAGAATCTGAGAAAATGTCGGGCTCAACAGGTAACTGGAGCTTGACAGATGTCAGATGGAGCCGGCTGCGACGCTAGAGCGGAGCCTGGGCGAATGGAAGTTCTACGGTGTTTATAGTCGGGGCACGGGGCCCATAACCTGTTGCGAGCGTTCAGGGAAGGGGATGACCGAACACCGAGAAACTTCCGGTGAGCTGAATAGATCTGACAGGGACTAGGGTCCGGGGGTCAGATGTAGAGAAGTAGCTAAGATATATTGTGAGTAGCATACCTAGGGTCCGGGGGTCAGATGTAGAGAAGTAGCTAAGGGAGACTCTACATCTACGGATGGATAACGGTATGCGTATCACGTGATCAGTAAGAGATAAGATGTCCGGAAAGATATGTAGTGGTGCTGAGGAATAACATATAACGGCGACACTCCGCCCGTATCTCTATCTCTCGCTTTACATTCCTTCGTACCTCGTCTCACTCGACTCCCTTATTCCTTCTTGTTCCCTACGACATGTCTACTTACTTCACAATACGGTACTCCCGCGCGTTACGCTCATATGATCCAGAGGCTCTCCTAACTCCTAACTATTTGTATGTATTTAAGCCATGTATTCGCGTAGTGAATCATTACTTTGGCTTGGTTGGTTTTACCTATCCTGACACTTGGTATGGAGAAGTATTATGATTGGAAGGAGACACTTGAGGACAGTGTTGATGCTTTGCTGGAAGCTGAGAAGATTTGGGATTCCACCGCTGAGGAGTAGGGCCATGGTACGTACATGTGCGACTCGGATACTTTCGTGATTGTAGAAGAGGACACTTTTGGTGTTACTGCGCTGGCATCCACCTGTCGCAATTTACTTGGCAGGGCCTTTTCAAATTGTTTTGTCACTTCAAGAAAGAAAGCATGCTCTCAGTCGACGCTGAAGAATCGTCGGTGCTCGCTGCGACACTGCTTCCACTTTCATTTCCACCACCACTCGCCGAAGTTCCATTTGTCGTGACCGTAAACACTCCCCCCACCCCGGCGTCCCACCCGCCCCTGGCTCACACTCCCCCGCAAACAGGGCTGTACTCCGAGTCTCGAATGGCACGCAAAATTTTAAAAAAACTATCGCACAGAGAGCACGATCATCGCTCCCCCGAGACAACGACTACTGCACCTGATGGGTTCACCGAGTCGTCGACTGTCGCACCACCTGCCTAGACGGGTAATTTTGACGCAGCCGTTACACGCGTCGAACTGCCGGTCCTCGCAATCGCCCTCTCTCTATCGTGTACTGCAGATTGGACTGGCCGTCTGTGTTCAATTGCTCTGAGGGTTACTTGGACGTTTTTTCTTTACTAGGGTTTTGAGATGATTTGTGCAAGTAATAATTGTCATGACTCGTCCTGTACGGACGCGTGATTCACGCGCACGCCTCTCTTTCCTCAGACCCCCTTCCACTTCCTTGGCTCGGACACCTTCGTACCTCGTCTCACATGCTTCCTTTATTCTTCTTGTTCTCTACGACATGTCTACTTACTTCACAATACGGTACTTCCGCGCGCTACGCTCATATGATCCAGAGGTCCTCCTAACTCCTAACTATTTGTATGTATTTAAGCCATGTATTCGCGTAGTGAATCATTGCTTTGGCTTGGTTGGTTTTCCGTATCCTGACATTAAGCCAAAGTAATCTTACAGCCAAGGTCCCTCGCTCCCCGAGCAAGTCGTCGTCCTCGCTGTCACCTTTACCGCTCTCATCGCTCTCATCATCCTTATCACGCGACCAACCCAAATCTACCCGAAACCGCCGGTCGATCTTGATCGATCAAACAGCCCCTTACCTTACCGCTTACGTACAACGTAGTAGATCAGGAACCTTAGTTAGTAAGCACAAAGGGATTGCTCCGAGGCGATCCTCCAGAGGATAAGAACGGTTGGGACTGTGCACTTCAGTGGGCCAGTCTTTATTCCACCAGGAAATATCGCGGTAACCCCGTTGATCTTGGGGAAGGTACAACTGCTCTCTGGTTTATCAGTGTAAACTTGCACTGCTCGTGGCCGACGAAGATCCCATCAATCTTGCTTCTTGCACGTGCTGTTCAACGGACGTCTGACCGGCTGGTCGGATCGTAGTTCTCACTTGCACGCGTGTACCAGCATCACCCAACATTTCCCATCATCATCACCATGACCACTCCTAACCCCATCACCATCCTCCAGAATGGCGTTACCTCAATCCTCGACGGGATCAACAACCTTATTCCCGTCTGGGCAACCACAGCCGCCAATCTCGACTCGACAGCTCAGGCCGTCGCTCAACTCGCCTCCACCGCAGGACAGCTTCAAAAAGTCGAGGTATCCGTTGCCCAAACCACTATCCCTCTCCCCGAAGAGTTTCGAGGAGTCAAAGATAAAGCTGCGTATTTTATCCTCGCCTGCAACCAGTACTTTACGCAGACGAAGATAACCGAGGACAACATCAAGATTGCCACCGCCCTTGGTCTCATGAAGGGCGACAAGGCAAGCAAATGGGCCGAAAATCAGCTTCGGCTCATTCAGAGCAACCACGCCGACGCTCTCACCTGTTGGGCCGACTTCGGGGCCGAGTTCGAGAACCATTTTGGCGATCGAACCCCCGACACGACGGCTACGTCCAAGATCAAACTCCTAATTCAAGGGACGAAACCGGCGGACGAGTACAACACCGACTTCAACAATTTGAAGATCGACACCGGGTGGAACGAGTGCGCTCTCCTTGACCGTTACAAGACTGGCCTCGACCCCGATCTCCTCATGTCAATCTACCGCTGCGACCCGATGCCAGTCACGTTGAAGGAGTATCAGAAGAAGGCGGAGTTGTTGGACAAGAAGGCGAAGGAGTTGAAGATTCAGGTGGCACAGGGGATCAGCGCGAGGCGCTTTGCTAAGTCATATCAACCCGACGCTACTACTCCTTACGCTCACGCCGCCAGACCCGTCGTCGGAGCTCCTCGACCGGCCCCACCTGCCCCCAACACCGTTCCCGTTGCTGCCCCCCGTCATGACCCCAATGCCATGGACGTCGACCACGCCCCTCGCCGCCCACCCATTACCTGCTTCAAATGCGGCAGGGTTGGCCACATGGCGCGTAACTGCCGCTCCGTCGTTGTTAAAGTCGTCGACATCGCCGAGATGACTGACGAGCAGAAGCACGACGCTGCGGCGCAGTTGAAGGATCAGGGTTTTTGAAGGGCCCGCCACGTAGCCGAATGGACGGGCCTTCTTGTAATTCTAGTCACACCCCATGCACACCGCCTATCTCTCCCACTGTACAATGTAGTCCTGAAATCGATTCTGTTTCATCACTACCCGGGCGTGCACTAGAATCTAAGGCTGTAAATATTCCCTCCGATGCCATGGTCATAGGATCGACGACCAACCACTCGACCGAAGTTAGAGTAGAACTTCGGCGACCCGACACTCGAGAAGCAATCAAAGTGGATGGATTGCTTGACTCGGGTGCTACGAACATGTTTATGGACAGAGAGTTTGCCGTTGGCAACGGCTTGCCTGTTAATAAACTCCCGCGTGCAATCCCCGTTTACAATGTTGATGGAACGAGGAACCAGAACGGCTCGATTTCGGAGTCAGTTACCCTTATAATGCGCTACAAAGACCATCATGAGAAAGTTCACTTTTACTTAGCAAACCTCGGAAAGTCTAGCATTATCATTGGACATAACTGGCTACAGAAACATAATCCGGAGATAGATTGGACAACAGGAGAGGTGTCGATGATGAGGTGTCCAAGTTCATGCGGGCGTAGCCGGATTGAGCGGTTGAAATCAGAATCTAAAGCACGAAAGACAGCAAAGAAAGAGCGAGTACAGAAAGCAGAAGTGAGGTGTGACGAGTGCGACGGAGACAGAACAAAGCCGGAGAAGAAGTTTCGGTGGATCGAGGAAGGGCGTCAGTATATCCGCTTCTTCCATCCTGACGTTGGCATCTTCGAAAATACATATTTCGTCGAGAAAAGTCGGGTACCGGCGGCTGCAGCACTGCGAATCAATGCAACGTCAAACATTTCGCAGCGTATTGCAGAAAAGGCAAACGAGAAGAAACAGAGACGAACTATTGGGGAGATGGTTCCAGATCACTATTACGTACCGTTTAAAGTTGTTTTTGACAAAGACGGCTTCGACGAACTACCCCCAAGACGTTTGTGGGACCACGCAATTGACCTACAGCCGAAAACAGAACCCATCAAACTGTCGAAGGTCTACCCCATGAGTCCAGAGGAACAATGGAACCTTGACGAGTTCCTAGAGGAGAACTTGAAGACGGGGAGGATACGAGAGTTGAAATCGCCGTGGGGGTCAGGTTTCTTCTTTGTAAAAAAGAAGGATGGGAAATTACGTCCAGTTCAGGACTACAGGAAGTTGAACTCGGTCACGGTAAAAAACGCGTACCCATTACCGTTGATATCAGACATCATTGCGAAACTGAGGAAGGCCCGGGTGTTCTCAAAGATGGACGTCCGCTGGGGATTTAATAACATCAGGATCAAAGAAGGTGATGAACACAAAGCGGCGTTTCTCACCAACCGAGGACTGTTCGAGCCCACAGTTATGTTCTTCGGACTGTGTAACTCACCGGCGACGTTCCAAACGATGATGAATAACCTGTTGAAGGACTTGATATTACGAGGTGTCGTCATGGTATATATGGACGACATACTGGTCTATACTGAAACACTGGCGGAGCACTGGAAAGTGGTCATGGAAGTGTTGGAGATATTAGAAAGGAACAAATTATATTTGAAACCTGAAAAATGCGACTTTGAAAAGAAAAAAATCGAGTACCTAGGAGTGGTGATAGGCGACGGGAAGGTGGAGATGGATCCTGAGAAGCTCGAGGCAATTCACGGCTGGCCTTCGCCACGGACAGTCAAGGAGACACAGTCGTTCTTGGGCTTCTGTAATTTCTATCGGAAGTTCATTGAAGGGTTTGCCACGATTGCACAACCACTATATTGGTTAACGAGGAAGGATAACCAGTTCAAGTGGACCGAAGCCTGCCAAAAATCCTTCGAGACCCTGAAAACACGGCTTACCTCTGCCCCTGTCCTTACACTGGCTACCGATGACGAGCCGTACAAGATCGAAGCTGACGCTTCAGATTACGCCTCGGGCGCCGTGTTATCTCAACGGCAAAACAGAGTGTGGCACCCAATTGCATACTACTCTAAGAGCTTCTTGGCAGCCGAACGGAATTATGAAATACACGACAAAGAAATGTTAGCAATTATAAGGGCGATCGAGGAATGGAGGTACCTGGTTCAGGGGAGTCCACACCGGATCGAGATTTGGACTGACCATAAAAATCTCGAATACTTCCTTACGGCAAGGAAGCTGAATAGACGACAGGCGCGTTGGTCTGCGCTCCTGGCGGACTATGACTACACCCTGAAGCATAAACCGGGGAAGACGATGCTGAAACCCGACGCTCTGTCGAGGAGACCAGATCATAAGAAAGGGGTGGAACTCGACAATAATGATGTCACCTTGATCTCACCGGAACACCTCTCCGCTCTCTATATTCGGTCCGCCGTCACTCTCTCTACAGAAGGTGACGCTATAGTTGAAGCTCTGAGGAAAGAGGAGCCAGTCCTGATCAATCACGAGGATAAACATGCAAAGTGGGAACAGGAGAATGGACTCACATTCCGAAACGGGCTCATTGTAGTACGGAACGATGAGATCAAACGTAAAATCCTGGAACTGCACCACGATTCTCGTATAGGAGGGCACCCGGGCAGGAACAAGACGAAAGAGTTGATCACGAGGAACTACTGGTGGTCGAAGATGACGGAGCATATAAACAAGTATGTCGACGGATGCAGGAAGTGCCAAACAACCAAAATATTTCCACAAAAACCACAAGGCGCGCTTTCACCAAACACTATACCGTCCCATCCCTTCCAAATTATATCCGTCGACTTTATCACTGGGCTTCCGGACTCTCTCGGTTACGATTCGATCATGGTCGTCGTAGATCGATTCAGTAAACGAGTTTATGCTATTCCTTGCAACAAAGACGTCGACTCAGCAGGAGCAGCCCGCCTATTCCGAGACAACGTCTGGCGTCACGAAGGCCTCCCTCAAACGGTGATCAGCGATCGTGGGGGACAGTTCGCATCCGAATTTACCAGGGAGCTGTACAATCAACTTGGTATAACCCGGAATATCTCCACCGCTCATCATCCCCAGACTGACGGCCAAACTGAAAGGATGAACCAGGAAATAGAGCAGTACCTTCGACTCTTCATCAATTACCACATGGACGACTGGGCAGACTGGCTCCCTCTTGCCGAGTTCTCCTACAACAACAAGGCATCGAGCGCGACGGGCAAATCTCCTTTCTTTGTCAATAAAGGTCGTGAGGTCAACACCGGGACAGCTCCCACTCGGAAACCAGGAAGGGTCGAGTCTTGGGACGAATTTGCGTTGCGGATGAAGGGCGTCAGAGAGGAGACCGAGACGGCACTGAAAGGAGCGGCGGAGGACATGAAGAGGTTTTACGATCGGAAGCATCGGCCGGAGGAGTATGAGGAGGGCGACAAGGTATGGCTCAACGCTGAACATATCCTTACGGGGCGGCCGAAGAAGAAACTTGATTGGAAACGCCTCGGGCCGTTCACAATCGAGAAGAAATACTCTTCGACAGCCTACCGCCTGAAACTACCTCGCACCTGGCGAATGCACCCCACGTTCCACGTTTCTAAGCTTCGCCGACACACACCCGACGAGTTCAACCGCCCCGTACCCCGCGTTACCCTTCATGTCCGAGGAGAAAATTGGGAACCGTCGAGGATCCTCCAATCTCGACTCCGAGACGGCCGCCTCGAGTATCTCGTAACTTGGAAAGATCAGGCCACCTCTCGCGACACCTGGGAACTCGAAGCCCGCATGCAGAACGATGCACCGCGGATGATCGTCGACTTCCATCGAGAAAACCCTAATGCTGCCCGACGCATCTCCTTTATCGAGTTCAGTTCCCTTCCTTTCGTCCCCATCCCTGGGCCTTTCACCGATGTCCAACCACCTCCGCCTTCTCGCTCGGAGAGCTCGCCTTAAGCGGGGGGTAATGTCATGACTCGTCCTGTACGGACGCGTGATTCACGCGCACGCCTCTCTTTCCTCAGACCCCCTTCCACTTCCTTGGCTCGGACACCTTTGTACCTCGTCTCACATGCTTCCTTTATTCTTCTTGTTCTCTACGACATGTCTACTTACTTCACAATACGGTACTTCCGCGCGCTACGCTCATATGATCCAGAGGTCCTCCTAACTCCTAACTATTTGTATGTATTTAAGCCATGTATTCGCGTAGTGAATCATTACTTTGGCTTGGTTGGTTTTCCGTATCCTGACAATAATGGGCAAACGACCCGCGATCCGACCGGGCCGATTTAGGGAGCGCCGGTTGGCGGCTTTCACACAGACCACGATGGTGCTCGTTTTGCGCATCCCTGAGGATATCATCTCCACTATACTAGACGAGCTATCTTCCGATATTGAAGCTCTCAAGCAGTGTTCCCTGGTTTCCCAATCTTTCCTTCCGCTCTGCCACAAACTCCTATTCTCCGACATCTGCCTCTACCATCCGACGCGGAGTCGTGGAATTTGTCGTTTGATCGTTGATAACCCATCGTTCGCATCCTACATCCGCACGGTCGAAATCATCCCCGGTGTCTTTTCAACTGAATTCCATGGTCGCGACTGGGTGACATTCGAGGATACCAAGTTGGCACCCCTCCTCCAGAAATTGCATAATCTACATGCCTTTTCCCTCTGCAAGATGACTTCGCCTCCCATACCATGGAACACACTCCCTGCGAACTTGAGATCCACAATTCTCAATCTATCAGCTCCGTCTTTCACTCTCAAAGCTGTAGCGAACGTGCCCATGGGCCATTTTGGGCAATTCAGATGCCTGAAGGCTCTGAACCTCATAAACATCGAATTGGACCATGGGCATTCTCTTGATTTGGGACCTCTGGGCTCATCTCTTCTTTCACCACAGCCCGTTGGGTATCTGGAGTCACTCAGACTCTTCAATTATTCACACATCAATCTGACGTGTGGGAGGCACCTCATCACTGTGTTGACCAATTCGCGTTCCCTTCTCAAGCTGTCCCGTCTCAAATGCCTTGAACTGTTCGGAGACCTTGGCTTCACAGGCACCATCATGGAGGTGGCAGGACAATCACTACAGCGCTTCGTCTGGGCGGGTTTAGGCGGCGAGGCAGATTGTGTGTGCTGCTTCTCCCAGACTAACTTACACTCATTTTACTTCCAGATCACCCAATTGAAAGTCCATTTACTAGGTTCCCCTCATCGTTCGGCACACTCTCAGCTTTGCGTTATCTGAGCATTGACACCAAATTTGCCCGTGGACACGTGTACGACCCGTTGCCGCTTCTCGCGCAAGCACTCGCCCGAGCCACCCCCCGCGATGCCTGTGCACTTGAGCATTTCAAAGTTTACGTCAACTTATATGGCTGCTGGCTTATGGAATTCACCCCGCGCGACGTGGACAGCGTCGACGAATATGCAATCTGGCCAGCTCTTGATCAGGCCCTGACACGACCGGGGGTGTACACGAAGCTGAAGAGGGTAGAAATAGGCCTGGTGTGTGCAAGCGGTAAGGCGGCTCTTGCTGGTTTGTCAAAGCGGCGCATGCCGATGCTGCTGAAAATGGGCGTATTGGACATGATGTTCCCTGATTGGTGAGGAAAATCGCTGGGAAAGTGGGCTTCATAAGACGTCCCACATATGTCCTACCATCTTGAATATCTCCCCTACTGTCCACCGATTCAACTTTGATGGGTGAATTTCAAGGTCCTGGAAGGTAAGTTTGTATACGATCTTAGCTAGCGGTTTGTTACGTTATTTGTGGGTTACAACTTACAATGGACGTCGGCGTTTTTCCTTTTCGCAGGCGGTGAGCCCAGTGATGAGTTTGTAGCAGCAGTTGAACACCAGCGAATACCGTGGTTCACATTGTCAGTCCTGAGAAAGAACAGCTGGCAAAACTTAGAGTACTACGTACTTTAGTAAGAGTAGCTAGTGAGCTACTCGCTGAATGACTATTTTGATGGCAAATTTCCCTCTGATATTGGCGCCAATAACGAACGAATCACTATTTTGCATAACGGGCGTGAAACTCTCCTTCCCATCTGCTTGGGTGTAGCCTAGTCATTACCGTATGCGCATTGATTGTAGATTGTATGTAGTCAAGGACACCGTGAAAAAAACCACCCATTTGTCCGAACTCTGCATCTAAGGTCTGCCTACAGATGAGCACTTTCTCTGATGAAGTCTTTAGAAGATAATACTTGCAGGGAAATATCACAACCACAGGTTTATCAAAATTTACCTACTCACCACTGTCGCCCGACACCTCCTAAAACTTTGAGCAATGAGCCCTTAGCAAGCACAATTAATATCGACTCGATGAGCAAAATAGCATATCTCTTTGTTCATCAAAATAGTGATTCAACGCATCAAATAGTGATTCGAGACATCAAAATAGTGACTCGCAACAGAATAGTGATTCGCGCGAGTAGCTAACTAGCTAAATATTAGGATTCCCCTATTAAAGTTGTAGTACCTCCAAAACTTATACTTACTAATATCGCTGGTTACCGGTTATCAACGACACACGACAATCCCAGACTCATCATGACGCAACCGGGCCTGTCGTTAGCTCTGTCTGCTCAAAATACAGCGTACAAAGTACAAGGGATAGAAAATATTGCGGAGAGAAATATCGCACTGATACAATAGTTAATCATAATTTCCGACAAAAAACAAAGCAGAAAGAAAGAGGAAACAACCCCCAAAGAAAAACAAATCGAATCGAAGCCAACCCCGAGGTCAAAAACAATCACCGGTCCCGGTCCCTTTCCCGGTCTCTCGAAGGGGTAGTCCCCCTCCTCGGCGTCCCCGGCATCTTTCTAGGCGTAACACCCGCCCCGGGGGGAGGCACCCCCGTGAGTCGGCGTTCCCCAACCACCCCAGCCCTACTCTCCCCCACCCTTTGCACCTCCCTCATCGCCCTCCTCGCCGCGTCCCCAACCTGCGCCGGCGGCCTTGCCGCATCCACCCTCGCCATCGCCCTCAGCAGCTGCAACGCCTCCTCCGCCTGCCGCCTCCTCGCATCTCCACCACTCGTCCCGGTCCGGACATACCGTCCCATAATATCACCCTCCCCTCCAACATTCGGCCCCTCCGAGCGCACATCCAGCGCCCGCCCCAGCACCTCAAACCGCCGGTCAAGCGCAAGCCTCAAAACCTCCGCCGTCGTCCGCGCCTGGCTCATCAGCACATACAAATGGTCAAGCTTAAATTCCAACTCCCCAACCCGCGAACGCAGCAGCAGCGCATCCCCTGCCTCCCGCTCCGCCTCCGCCTCCGCCTCCACCGCGCTGCCCGCCTCAGGAGGAAGCATATCAACGTCCAAGTCGTAAGACGCGTGTTCAGCAGCAGCCGTAGGCAGCCACCGCGAGTTGGGGTCTGCTGCGCCCTTCCTCGTGCTGGGGCCTGCGCCGGGTGTCGATGTCGACGGGGGCGCAGGATCGGGATTAGGGCGCCGTCGTCGTGTGCGCGCCACGACTGTCCGTGCCATGCGGACGCCGGCCTGGAAAGGCGGCGGGAGCTCGTGTTCGTGCAGCTCGAACTTGGAATGGGTCGCGCGCTGTTTGCCTTGCGCCTTTGCGGACGGTATGCTCGGGCCCGCTGCACCGACTTCTTCTAGTGGCGGGGTGGCGGTGGTGGCGGTGGTGGTGGTGCGGAGGAGGAGGGCCGCCCGGCGTTTCTCGAGGCTGGTTCGGACACGACGTGCGTACGTATCGTACGCGTATCCAACTTTCTTCCACGCTTCTTCTTCTTCCATTGCGCTATACGAGAATGGTCAGCCAAGGGGGGTTCGTGGTCGGATAGTGAAGCCAGCCAGCACATACCTCTTGATATGTCCCCCATACACGCCCTCCCACGCGCGATTCGTCACATTCTGGGCATTCTCCTTCTTCTCGCCCTCGCTTTCTTGGTTCGACCCACCAAACAGACTCAGATCGACGTGTCGTTCCGCGAGTTTTCGGATGACGTCGTCCTGGGCAGCTCGTAGCGTGTGAGCCGCCTTTTCCGAGAGCACTGGAAGGGGTGTCGGCCCAGGTGTAGAGGCCGCGCGCGCCGAGCACCAGATGAGGAGTTGACGGACGCGCTCCGCGTCCGGGAGGTCGGCATCAATATGCTTGTAAAAGGAGGCGTCAGAGACGGCGTTGTGCGGGTGGGCTGTTGAAGGCGATGTGTCAGGCATGATGAAAGGTGCGAAACAAGGAAAAAGAAAACAAAGGCCGAAAGTATAACGCACACATGACGCCCGTACTCTGAAAACAGCTACTGATCCTCTTCCCCCGCCCCCCCACAGAGCTCTTCCTCCGATGTCCACTCCCTGTCCCACTCCCCGTACTCAAACTCCCGTTGGGAGGCGTTTTCGCATCCATGCTCATGGACCCATTCGAGTTGCCCGCAACGAGCTCAGCCATCGCCCCCGCCCTCAGACGCTTGTTCCGCTGGATCTGCGGCGTCTCGTCGCCCTCTGGCGGCAGTGGCGCCGACATGTCGACGATCGTCTCTCTACGTTTGCCTGTACTCGTGCCCGAGCCCGAGCCCTTCGTCGTCACTGCCACCCCGTTCACAGTCGCGCCAGGAAACCGATATTTTGGATGTAGGCCTGAAGAGTCGTGGTCGTCGAGGGCATGTGCGGGACCGCGTGAGGAGCGCCGGAGCTCTGCGGTTTCGTCTTGCATGGCGCGGACGGCGTCATCGAGTGCTGGGTCGGCGTCGGGCGTGTCGTGTCGTGAGATTGGGTAGGATGATGGCAGGAATGAGGATTTGGAGGAGGGCTTGGATGTGAAAGGCAGAGGCTGGGATTTCGAGGGAGGTTGGGGTTGGGAGGACTTGAATTTCTTGGACGGCGGTTTCGTGGAGGCAGGAGCGTTCGTGGTGGCTGGTGGTGCGCGGACAATGAGGAGGCCTCCAGGTTGCTCTTCCGCATTTAATACTATTAAAAAATGGGTTGTGGGAGATGGAAATAAGTGTGGTTTTAATAGTAATAATGTGATAGACTCACGTTTCCGCTTGTTCGACGCGCCGGCCTTTGCCTGATCATGGAGAAAACAATAAGGTCATCGGTCCAAGTTTCAGCACGTCGCACGTACCTCGCGTTTTGCCCTCTTGGCTGCGTTCAGAAGTGGATTGCTGGTGGTTGTCATTGCGTCTGTAGCCCCACTCGCCTCGCCGTCCGGTACTTTGCGTTTCGCTTTCAAGTTGTTCTGCAGCATAGATCTGGCGGATGCTTGAAGTATACAGATCATATACCACCTTCCCCGCGATAATGAAGCTGGAGCAGCACGAACGCGTCGGGGCGTGCCAGATGATGGCAGAACGAAATGAACCGGCGGAGTTTGAATAGTACCTTCCCACGTTCCCTGACGATCAACAAACAATATTATCATAAACTCCCAGTCGACGTTGTAGACTGTGGCGCAATAAAGACGTTTAAACTCTCAAGTGGCGCCGAATGACTCGCTGTCTTACTGCAGTGGAATACACGCCACATTCCCCATTAGACAATGTTCAAAATTAATAGTCATATCACGTGACTGACGTGGGTTTAACGTCTTTCTGCGTGCCATCCTCGCGAAATACTCAATACTAATACACTCTTAGCGATACAGTCCTCACCGTTGTCGCCAATGAGTCTGATGCTTGCCTAGCCGCTTCATTGTAGAACAAGCAGTCGGATGTCGCTGATCCATGCCAAATACCGCGCCGCCTTGCATTAGCGCTCAGGGTCAGCACATGGACATAATTCCCGAGTCCATCAGCTGAAATCGACCTCTAATTCATGCGTGACATTTTGAGATGGCGAGCGGACGAGTGAAAATGGTAATGGTAATGTACTTGGTTGACTATGTTATAATATTGCGGTTGATGGCCACGTGTCAATGTGTGGGCGAAAGTGCCTGGCAGTCGGCATCAAATTCATTTACGGATAATTATCCCATCTGTACCGTAACCACCATCCTCGACTCCATCGCCGCTTGCGGCGACCAGCGACAACGACCGCCTACGCCACAATGCTGCTGGCGGACGCAGAGGCCCAGCCGCAGTTGCTCACGCTAGCTTGTAGATTCAGTACGTTGTCCTTGTCTGCTTTATTAATCACTGGCGTCTCACTGAATGCTTGTCTTCTCCCCCAATATAGTCCCGTACGACCAATGGCTAACAACGCACGCTGACCCTGCCTGGAAAGTCAAACAGGTCAAGTTATGGATCCTGTCCAAATGCCTTGGCGTTCCTCTTGACTCCACACCGCATCCTGCAGCATCTACAAATGCTACCAACTACGACCACACGTCGAGCACGACTCCTCCAGGCCAACGCTATCGTCCAGCGTCACCAATTACGTTCGCGCCTGACCCAAGGAGACGGCCCATCTCTCCGATTCTGTTTGCGAAAGGGTCCAAGGGGAAAGAGAAGGAGAAGGAGAAGAAAATAAAGACGAAAAGCTTGGAAAAGGAGGTACAGAAGATTGCTGGAAATGCTTTAACGGAGGAAATATCTACATCGAGCCCCGTCGATGGGTACGAGGAGGACGACGAATGGGATACCGCAGACGAAGGCGGCTCCCCTGACGAGACTGAACCCTACCGCTTTTCCCCACCTCCGCCGCTACCTCCACCCACCGCTCCACCACTTCTCCCCGGCCCATCACTCCCACACCCTCCCACCTCCGGGAAGTGGGCAAAATACAACACCACCCCAAGCACCTACACATTACTGCGCTTCTCGACCGGGCAGATCATGGAGGACGACCTGGCGCTGGCATGGTACGACCTCGCGCCCTACGAGCTTCTCGAACTGCACGCGCACAGCGACGTCTGCATCGTGCCCTCGACCTGGGGCACCGCCCCCTCCGCCAGCACCGCATCCCCGCCTCCCGCCACGCTGTCCGAACAAGGCCACGGCCCGAACACCCAGCACAGCAGGACCACGAGCCTGTATTCGCTGGCTCTGCCCGCCGCCGCCCCGTCCTCCTCCTCCTCCGCGTCCCATGCAGACGCCCACACCAACGCCCCCCCGGCGCGCATGTACTTTCCGCCGCTTAACCGCCAGATCCTGTCCCAGTACATCCAGCCGTACTGGGAGGGCCATGTCCGTGCCCTCCGCGTCGTGTGGCGTGCGCCGGAGCTGGACGTCCCGGTTGCGAATTTCGCTAATGGGTATGGGTATGGGTATGGTGGGCTGGGGGTGCCGTTCATGGATTCCAGGACTTCGGCGTTGGGCATGGGGCCACCCCTTGCTGCGTTTGGGAGCCAGCAGCTTGGGAAGGAATATGCGGGGATGAGGGGGGCGGGGGGATGGGACGCGAAGCTTGGTGGGCATGGGCATGGGCACGGCGGGATGGGCGGGCTGGGGACGACGACGGCACAGAGGAAGACGAGTTTGGAGTGGCGAACGAGGTGGGTGGTGATCAGAGAGGGCGTGTTGAGTTTGTGTAGGGATCGTGATGTGAGTTCTTCTTCCCCTTACGCTCATATCCGGCATAACCATACGTTTTCCCCGCCTCGCCTCGATCTTTTTATCATTTTTAATGCTCAATCTAAATGACGTTTTTCCGGTACATAGGATCCAACCCCAACCCACATCCTTCCCCTGGAATCTCTTACTGCTCTTCGTGGCGCCGAGCACCTCGCCAAGTCGCCGTACTTTGCTCAGACCCAGACCCAGACCCAGCGCAACCACCCAAACTCCCCACACGCTCCAGCATTCACGTCCCAGGACCAGCATCATCAACATCACCCACCTCCAAAATCTTCCAAATCCAAGAAGAAAGGCAAGGACAAGGACAAGGCCAAGGTCAAGGTGAAAGCCAAGGATGGCGAGGATACCCCCCGGCACACCGCATCCCACTCCCACACCCACTCCCACTCCCGTTACTCGACCTCGACCTTCCCCAGCGCCTCCTCCACATACGCCTACGCCTCCGCCTCGGACACAAACTCAAATTCGGGCTCGGACTCGGACACCGCCTCTGCGTACCCGCACCCGCACCCGCACCACGTCCACGCGCGGCATCAGCATCACCGGAAAGACCCCAGGCGCGGCGGTGGTGGAGAGGACGAGACGACGACGACGGCGCCGCCGAAGCTGATTGGGGGCGAGGCGATTGATGATCTGCGCATCGTGTGCATCAAGTTTAGGAGCGCGGATCGGCTGAAGAAGGACTTGAGGGTTCGGGAGGATGGTGTTAGGGTGTATGGGTATGCGCCTGGGTATGGGGAGGACAAGGACAAGGACAGGGACAAGGACAAAGAGAAGGAGAAGGAGCGCGAGAAGGAGAGGGAGGGGCGTGGGGTGGGGAAGGGGAAGGGGATGTCCACGACGAGCACGATCACGGCTGGGAAGGGCGGCAAGGATAAGAAGGGGAAGGATAGGAAAGGGAAGGAGGAGAAGCAGAAAAAGAAGGGGAGAGGGAAGGGGCTGCTTCCGTGGGAGCGCGACGACAGGGACAAAGATAAAGAGAGAGGGAAGGACAAGGACAAAGACAAGCGCGACTGGATCTCTGCGTTTAGCGTCAAGAAGGATCGAGACAAGGACCGCGAGCACAAGGAGAAGGAGAGAGACCGAGACCGAGACCGAGACCGCGACCGCGGGGGTATGCTCGGGGGAATGGGGATGGGGCTCGGTCTGGGCCTAGGACTCACTGTTGGCGTTCAGGATGCGAAAGAGCGGTTTATGCGCGAGCGGGAGAGGGAGAGGGAACGGGAATGGGAACGAGAGCGGGCGGCGCTGTCGGAAGCGGATGCGGAGGCGAGTATAACTTTTGCGCGCCGGTCCGGGGAGGGCATCACCAGCTCTTCGGAGGATGAGGCAGGGGTGGGGATGGAGGAGGATGGGGCGGTAGAGGAAGAAGAAGGTGAGGGGGCGGATGACCCTGGGGACAACGATAACGATGGAGACGGAGAAGAGAAGTTCCGTAGGGAGTTGGAGGAAAAGGACAAGGGCAAGGGCAAGGGCAAGGAAAGAGTCTTGAATGATGGTCGTCCGGATGTGGAGGAGAGCGCAGATGCAGATGTAATGAACGGAGATGCTGACGCTGATACTGACACAGAAAACGATTCCATCTCACACGCGCCACACGTGGAGGCATCATCCGTGTCTTCGCATGCCCACCCGTACTCCGAGCTGATGCGCGCTGCGAGCGATGTGGACGAGGCAGAAGCATCAGCATCCGAGGCGTGGTCTTCGCCTGTCTTTGCACACACAGATGGGAGCAGCGATGTAGGAGGGTCCGACGGCGAGTGGTTTGAAGTTGGTGGCGCATCAGGGAAAGGCACCGACGGATACCGTTACGGCTACCGCTATGGGTACCGCTATGGGAGTGCTGAAGCAGCGCGATGGGGTGTGGGCCCATCGGAGGGCGGTATCGGCATGCGGGCGGAACAGGAGTCGGTAGTGGAAGAAGAAGATAGGCTGGAGAAAGAGAAAGCCAATTTGAAGAGAAGGAAGGAAAAGGAGCGGGTGAGGAGAAAGGAGGAAGAGAACGAGAAGGAAAAGGAAAAAGAAAAGGCGGAGTGGATCGTTCTTGACATGGGAAGTGACATTGGTAGGTGGGAGGAACTTTTTTTCGTGAATACCGGGCTCATTCTTGGGGTCGTTATTCTCGTGGACAGCGTTCTCGAGTTTCCTGCGCATCCTGCATCGGCATTTATCCCCACCTATGCCGTCGTCCTTTGTCTCCGCCGCACCCATCTTCTCTTCCCCTACTCCAACATCCACACCTACGCCCACTCCAACACCGACGCCGTTCCCCAGCCCTACGTCTCCTCGCGCACCAGGTGTAAACTCGCAGCACTTCCAATGGTCAACACCTTCAATTTCCAACCACGATCTAGATGAAGACGGAGGCACACTTACCTTGCCTTCTTCCTACACGCGGTCACCAGCCAAGCACACCACCACCTCCCAGGACTCAGAGCAGCAGCCCCTCTCACCAACCTCTGCGTCCTCCCAAAGCGATCGATTCCGTTACGAGCCTCCCCAACACCCAGCCTCCCTTGCCACTCTCTCCTCGCACCCTACCACAAGCACCGCCATGACCTTTGGCGTGCTCCCATACCCAGAATGGCGGACAGAGGTCGCGGAGCGTGCACAGCGCGCCGGCATGGGCGACGTGGGCCGTGCCATGAAGTGGGTGCTGTGGCAGTGTGGGAAACAGCTGGACCTCGATCTCGAAGAGGTGCGCAACCGGTACAGGGAGGACCAGCAGGTGACTGCGCAGATCCGGAAAAAGAAGCGAGAGACGTCGATGCTGAAGAGTCGGAGGAAAAGCACGACGTCGCATACGGGCACCATTACGGGAGTGGGTGGCAGGGCTGGAGTTGTGCCGGATTCGCTCTCGCCATCTACGTCCGCAGCGGTGTACGATTCTGATGTGAGTGAGGAAACGGGTAAGATTATTGGGATGAGCGATAGTGAGGAGGGCAGCGAGGCGGAGTGGCGGGGTTGGATGGCAGATCTGCATCGGCAGCATCAGGCGCAGGCACAGCGGAAGCGCGATGAAGAGGAAGAGAGGAAGGAGGCGGCTGCGGCAGCTGAAGAACGGGCTCTGAATGAGACGGATGAGGAGGTGCTGGAACCACCAAAGAATCCGGAAGAAGACCGCAAGCAGGTCAGGGAGAGGAGAATGATGCTCGAACCTAGCGCTGTGGTTACAACTATGAATTCCACAGCGTCAGCGGTGCCTGCTTCCCGTACGTCTTTCTTCACGTCCTCAATTTTTTGTGGAAGTGAGGTCTCACGTTGTGTTTCTTTCCAGTTTCTACCTCGTCGGGAACCCTTTATTCTCAGTCATCATCGGAGTCGCTGTCCCGCCGCCACCGCGCGATGAGCTTCTCCCCCGTAGACCGCTCCTCCTCCCCCGCAGCAACATCCACACACTCGCATCACGGCCACACCCATTCCCAATCCACCTCGCCGCTGGCAAACCAAGCCACGCGCAAACACATCCTGCCCGCCGGCACGAGCCTCTCCCACTCCACATCCATGTACGCCTCCGGTCTCCGGTCAGGCGCCGCCGCCACCGCCACCAGTGCCGAACAGAATCAGAACCTACGCCGGCCCAGCATGCCCATCATCACCGCAGACCAGACCTTCTCCCTCCTCCAAAAAACAACCATAGCCCCCCACGCATCGATCCTGCTGCGCTCCTCCCCCACCGTCTCGAACTTTTCGTTCCCGCGTACCCCGACCACTACTACTACGACCTCGCCGCCGCCGTTCTCGCCGGGCTTGGCGTCCCAGTTCCCGGTTGAGGAAGAGGTGATGTCGTTTGCTCCTTCGTCTGCCGCTTCCACTTCCACTTCCACTTCCACTTCCACCACTGCGATGCCGATGCCGATGCCGATGCCGCGCCGGGCAAGTTCCGCGGGGCTCGGGAGCGGGAGCTCCGGAGGAGGGGTTGGGTCGCTCGGGCGGTCGGCCAGCGTGCTGACGCGGGGCGGGGGTTTGCTCTTGAAGAAGGACGGCGCGAAGGAGGCGGAACGGGTTAGGGAGAAGGAGAAGCGGGCGCGGGCGCGGGAGAAGGAGGATAAGGCGCGGGGGAAGGAGAGGGCGAGGGATTTGGAGAGGGAGGCGAAGGAGATGAGGAAGGCGCAAAGGCCTAAGTTGTTGCTTGCTACTGGTACTGGTACTGGTGCGGCGGGTGCGGATGCGCACTGGTATGGGGATGGGGATGGGGATGGGGGCGCGCAGCCTGCGACGAGCCAGGTTGCTGCGACTGGGACTGGGACTGGGATGGGGAGGTCGATCATGCGGCGCGTCAAGTCTGGGTCCAGCCTCAATGCCGGAATGGTGCGGGAGGAAGAGCGCGGGCGCGGCGGGATGATGATGATGATGGCGTCGTCGTCGTCGCCTATGAAAGAGGAAAGCTCTAGTACAGCTGCTCCTCAGACGGCGACGACGACGAAGAAGAAGAGGAAGACGGTTCTGGTGCATCGGATCGTTAGAGGCTTGGACTCTGCGATGGATCGGGTGGATGGGAGTAAGTAAATAGGGCGAAAAGAAAAAAAAAAGAAACGTTCTTTGGCCATGGATGGATGCTTGGATTTTTTGTGTGTATTTTCTATAATTTGTTGTTTTTTTCCGACTGCAGCTGTAAATGTATGCGAGTTTTGCTTTTGGTTTCGCTCTTCTGAACCAGGTGCAGATGCTTTGAACGTGTGTGTGTGTGTCTTTCTGTATGTGACTTTTTTTTACTGATCGCGTCCAATGGACTATTAGTCATTGTACACGACGCAAGAGGCTCAAGCAGAACTCTCCGACGTTACCCACCTCTCAGGACGTTTGTTTCTAGCCATTCCCAGTGATGCGCAACTTGAATGTCGAATTTTTATATGTGAGGATCGGCGATGTAGGTCGCTGTTCCACGACTCGCTTTATGGAGATGGGGACATATATAATTGTACTGCCTGGAACAGATTGGGACGTTGAACGTTGGTGGGGCGCGTCCCAATTAGCTCGAGCACAAATTTTTTAGAGTGTAAACCAGTCGCAGCCTTCAAGAACTTCCAATGGTATATCGAATTTTTATGCACAACGCGTCTATCTCACATTTATATTATTTATACATTGGGCGCGATGACGCCGTCCTTGACTGCGACCCAAGAGTCACGGGCGGTGATATCGTTCCACCATCTAGTGATAGTATTCCAAAATGAGCACACGCCTCGAATGCGATAAACGGGTAGGAGGTGCGTGTGGCTTACCTGACAACGTTGGGCCTTGACTCGTCGCTCATGATGTTGCTTCCGGCAGCCGCGAGCAGTGCGCCGTAGGGAAGGTGGAAGATATCGGCGAGGGTGAAGTTCTAATACCCATAGACAAATAAATAAATAAATAAATGGCATCAGGAATGTTGTATTGAAAAAAAGGGAAACGCACATCGCCAGCGACGTATTTCTGTTTGGAGAGGATGACTTCGTACGCATCGAGCCTCAGACCGAGTTGCTTGATGAGCTCCTGGAAGACAGCTTGGTCGGGGGTCTGGCCAAAGAATCTGTAACCGCGATCATGATCAGGTACGACGAAAAACAGAAGATAGATAAGGAGGTTCCTCACGGCTTGAAGATGACCTCAGCGACAGCCTTGGCCGCGTAGGCGTCAAAGTTGCTGGCCTCGACCGAAGCGGCCTGCTCAAACAGAGCCTTCCCCTTGATGTCGTCGGGGATGAGCTTGGTGCCTTGGTTGGGGTATTTCGCCTCGAGGTATCGGCAGATCGCGCGACTCTCATACAGAATAAAGCCGTCGTCATCCTATGAATGATGACCCATTAGTGAAGGTGGACGCTCCTCGATACGATTACGCACGATGTAGGGGATCTGGCCAAAGGGCTGCTTGGCGACGAAGGCGGGGGACTTGTGTTCGCCCTTCATGAGATTAACCTCCACCAGCTCGAATGGGATCTTCTTCTCGCGCAAGAAGGCGCCGACACGACGGGTGCAGGTAGAGTTTCCAGTTCCGTGGAGTTTCAAGACCATGGTGAAGGCTGTAGTAGTGAGTTGGTAGAGGAGGTTGGTGGAAGGGAGCTGGTGGTGTAGATGGCCATTTGATTGTCATATTTATACCACTGGAAGTACAGAAAGAGATCATCCAGAGCGCCGCTATTGGATACTGTTATCGCCTCGGGTGAGTAAGCAGAAAGAAGCTTGGTGACCAAGAGAATCATAGAACACGTACTCTTTCCCAGTCATCAACGCATCATCGCTGGGCTTCTGACCGTCTTTATCGGCTTGATTTGGACGATAACTTCTAAGATGGCTATCATCGACAAAATCAGCCCTCGAACCTTCGAGAAAGCTCATTGTCCATGTGAAGGGGTATGCGAGTGACAACAAACTGTAGTTTTCACCGCATACTAACGACGTGGCACACGTCGACATCACAGAAAATTCTGGCAATGTCTCGTCGAATTCTCGGTTCACAAGCATCTAGTAAGTGTCAAGCTCGGATCATTACGACGGCGCACACTGCAGATGTACATATGTGGGACACAGACATGTAGTCCACCCAAAAGCCACAGTGCTCGATTCTCGGAGGGTTCCTGGTAGGTCTTAAGAGGCCGAGCCTATATAAGCTGCGAGCGGAATGAACCTCGGCGGTAAATCTTATATCACTCTCAGATGAGCGACAGGCGTACTCCACTGCTAGAGCACCATAGGTGCTGTCTGACCGCATGACCCTACGTAATGAGAGTCGAATATTGAAGTGACAATGATCATAAGAAGACGGTAGCCATCCATGATCTGCGGATGGAAGGTTTACATTAGGCGCGCAGATGATGGATGGATGGTTTGCACTAAGTGGAGGGGGGCAGTTGAAGAATCATAAAGAGAACGAAAATGACGGTGCGCCGTTCTCCAGCCCAAACAAGCTTAAGCCAGAGCTCTTAGGCGTCCAGCCTGCTCGACGAAAAATCATGAACTCGTCGAGCCTGCTTCTTATGGAAGAGCGCCTCAGTTGGAAACTGTGCGACTGTGGGCGGCGACAACGTCGCTCGCACGATCTGAAGTCTATCACGTTCGCGGGTTTGAAAGTGGGATAAGTTTGAATCTAGTTTTTCGGCGGTGCTGCATCATGATACAAGTCATGTTCGTCAGTACTAACAGAGTAACAAAACTGTGAATTGAATGCTGTTCAAGAAGATCAAGAACAAAATGTATATCATGACCGCGTCCCCTGCCTGGAAACATAAATATATTAAGGAGAAATAGCATAGCATAACATAAACCGACATCGCAATCCAAAGAGTATCCATAAACATGCCTTGAACGCGACTCACGAGACCTCCTCCATATCCTCATCTTCATCTTCTTCTTCATCCTCGTCCATGCCCTCCATCTTGACATCGCCCATCTCAAATCCACTGGGCCCCGGCACGTTTTCGCCCTTGATCTGGCGCCACAACAATAAGTCAATATACACGTCGCAGAAAGAGTACATCAGACGCACCCCCTCCTCTTTGAAATTGTCCTTGAGCTCCCACAGCCCATTGTACTCTCCGCTCCGGTGCAGGAACGCGACCTCGGAGAGCACCTCCTTGAGATACACCTCCGGCTGCTGCGTCTTCTCCCTCAGCGGCTTGATGCCCCACCGCGGCGGGTCGCGGAACAACAAAAAGATCTGGTCCAGCAGCTGGTTACGCGGCATCCGCGCCATGCGCTCGAACGTCCCCTTCGCAAACTTGGGCTTCGTTTTCTAAACGCAAAAAAGAAAAAGAAAAAAGTCCACCCTCGTCAGCCCCCAACCCAACGCACCAAAACCGCAGCAAGGCAGGGAGGCAGCAACTCACGATGAGATCCCCAAACGCACTCCCCGCGCCGACCCCAACGCCGCTACTGAGCCTATTGACCCCGCCACGGCCACCGGGCACGCCCGCATCGTCGATCATCCTGATCTGGCGCACCGGCGTGTTATACTTGCGGTGGCGCTCGCGCATCTGCTTCCTATAGCTCTCGCTGAAGGCCGGGCGGAGGTTGCACTCGTGCTTGATGCGGCCCGTGAGGATCGTCGTGCGCGCGCGCGTGTTGACGGTCGCGGCCGCTGCGCTCGTCGAGGCGCTCAAGGAGGCGTCCTTCGGCCGTTCCGCGACTACGATCTGGTTCTCCACCGAGTCGTTCACCATGTCGAGCTCGTAGCAGTCGGGCTCGGCCCCTGTCGCCACGAAGGATGTCGCGCTTTGGAATGCGGGGCGCTTGGCCTGCTGCTGCTGCGGTGGTGGGTGTGGGTGTGTGGTGGGGTCGTTTGGATCCTGGTTGGGCGGGAGGAAGAGCACTATCCTAGGCTTTTTGTTGATGGGGTTGAGGGCGTTGGTGTACACCCGGATGCTGGCCAGGTGCACGTCCTCCTCGTTGATGGCTGCCCAGCGTTCCAGGAGGAATTTGGGAATCTGCCACCACCCCACAATGTCACGGTATGAATATGATGCTTAATGCCTTGCGTCGGCGCGGGGTCATAAGACGTACGTACCTTGACGAGCCATACCCGTCCATTGCCCTGGTCCAGCATGAGGTGCTCATCCGGGTCCGGCTGAGCGTCCTCGTCGTCCTGCGTCTCAGCATCGAAAGGCTTTTTGTCGTCGTCCACTAAACCATCCATACTTTAATGCCTTTTTCCTCCCCACCCCGTGTGATGTGTGGCGTAAGGCAAGGTCCTTGGAGACCGAAACAGCCTAGGTTCTGTGTAGGTCTGCGGTCGAAGCAAACAGTGATACAACGCAGCGCCATTGTTTGGCCTTGGCCCCGTTACCAAATAGGACGAGCTCGGCAAGCGCAGCCGACTCCCGAGTTCGACGACCGATTTGCCTTGTTCTTTCTTCATCGAGTATGTATGTACTCGCTAGTCAATATATATTTGAGGATAAAGAAAAGGCGACAAAGTAACCGGACTGCCGATACTGTAATGTATGTTGGAATAGATCCGTCCCGCCGCCTACTTGAATAGCTCAACAATCGGCAAAGTTTAGTTATCATCTTCCCATCTGAGCATAACAGGGATGCAGACTCAGTAATCAAAATTACAAGGCCAAGGCACCCTTTTAGATCCTATGTAATAATTCCTACTTGGAGATCGATTACCATGCAAATGGCCGCTTGTCACTTGACAATAGACTGATGACATTGACATCTTCACATCAGCGATGTACTACGTATACATCGTCTGGGTCGTCAGCAGCTCAGAGTCACATATATACAGGGCATGCAAAGCTGAGCCCGCCACCCTTGATAATTTTTACTCTTGTCGGCGCTGCACAGCGCACAGCGCACCAACACTCGTCCAGGTCATTCAATTCCCATCTCCCGAGTCCCAAGTATGTATGTGTAAGTACTAGTATACGTTTCGTAAATCACAAGACAAAGCCCAAACTAACTCGGTGCTTAAACTTATCAGCCACTGTGAAGGAGCGGATTCAGATTCATGCTCACGCTGAACGACGGACGGCGTCCCGTTTCAGGCTAGATTCATGCCAGGGGAGCCTGGAGGGACACGTCAATGAACGCGCGGTTTCGCTTTCGGTTGAGTCGTGAATGGGCGGAAACGGAAGCAAAATAAGTATACCCGTCGGAACGCGCATCCAAGTTGACACCCGCGTAGTCCGTATTGGGAGACGCGTTTGGTAAAATTAAATTGATATACTTAACTTGAGAGTGGCAAAATACGTCTACAAGCTGTATTCTTATATGCCGTAGGACACAGGGTGTGCTATACACACACACGCGGGCACAAAGTCGTACGAGTAAGTAAGTAGTAGTGAGCTTCCCCAACGAATGAGAAATTTCATAATTCGTTCAATGGGATCCGAACGCATTAATATAAAGGGAGGCGCGGCCTTGACGAATGCAGAATTTGCTACCATTAGCTCAGGACCCCAGATTGTATTTGGCTAGACGTTGGACATGAGGGATTACGCGTAGCCTGAGGTGAAAGCAAAAGCAAGGCAGCCGCCGAGAGTCGGGACGCAGAGCAATCTCATGTCTGTAGTAAGTAGCAGGTGCGCACGGATCCTGTGACCCGAAAGCTGTGACCTTGAGCTTGCACAGCTCGAACGTGTCAAGCATACGTGGGCGGGGGCGCATTCCGAGAGATACTCAGGTCCTGCGCGGATAGCCGGATGTCTGTTGTCTAGCAGGCCAAAACCGGCCAGCCATCGTCCGGTCGTTACCCTTGGCTTATGAGCTTAAGTGCTATCCCGAGCGAGATGTTTATCTTGCGCGGAGAGCCTGAGAGGACCGACAGGCACGTATAAGTCCGTTTGGGACAGCCTGCGAGGGTGTTGTACACGCGTATGGTCGCGAGGAGAGGCCGGGATGAGGTGGGTCGCTGGCGCCTGGAAACGCGTCACACGAGGCCAAGTCAGGGGGTCTCATATCGTATATTCCGTGGACATGGATGTCCTCGAGTCGGCCTGCCCTGCGTGGATGAAACACACTATGGGACGGATCAAAGCTGGGGTAGGTAGGCACCTGCGCAGTGAGGCGTCCCTATGTAATCCTTTGCTTAGGATACGTGCGTCGACCGCGCAACGTTGTCATTCGGTCCATGGACATTGGATACTTTATGGATCTTGTACAAACTTGCTAATGAGGTGTGGCATGGTTACTGTTGATGAATGCTACCCCATAATATTAATATCAATTGCCACAAGGCTCCGGCGATGTGGGGAACGTTGGGGAATTACGTACTTGCTGGTCAAGGTCCGATTACGCCGCCCTGTCAGCGGGCCTCGCTGGAGAAATTCGTATGTCCCTAGTGCGTCCATCGTGGGCATTGAGCACGCCACAAAGGCCAGATGTATGAGAACGGGAAGACCGCATGGAGAGTGAAGGGGTCTAACGTTTCAGCTTTCTCCGGGGCAACAGTCAGATGATAGATGGTTTATGTAATGGGCCGGAACGTGACTGCACAATCCGTGATATCGCGTGATTTGAGGGCGGCCCGGAATATTCAACAAGATCGATTATTTTCTGGGTGATATAATTTTTATTGTCGTCTCTCTAGTCGAGAGGCCAGGTGGGTAGGGTTCACGTTCCTTGTATCGCAACCATCACCGCCGTCGCTGTACATGACAGCGAGCAGAGCCAAAAATACAGCGCCGAGCAATCATTTTCGCAGACTTATTCGGACCTCCATCATCGGGCCTGACCCGCGGACCCAACAACGCACCACTTCCCCGGATCGTCCACGCCCTGGACGCCTAAACGCCGTAACCCCCGCTTCAGCTCTTGCTGTCTTCTAACAGTTTCCCTGACCAGCGAGATCATGTCTCCGACCTTTGAGTTCCCTATTCCTGTCCTCTCGGTCGCTGCAGAAGCCGTGCGTGAACTTGAGGGAAGTGAGGCATTGCACGGGCTTTGGACGCGTGAGTCATCATGTTCGTTTTTCTTTTAGGTAACTTGACCTATCTGGGCGTTCCCTTGCAGTGTTTACGAAATGCAAGGCCTCACTTCAAGACGGACATAGGCTGGAAAATATCTCGTGGAGGCTTTGGTACCGCGAGATGGCCGTCGTGCCCAAGCGCGACAACGGGAAGCAGGTCTGGGATGGCCATCGATTGCTCGATGAGAAAGCGAGCGAAAAGTCTTCTTTGGGAAAAGAAGAAAAGACAGCCCACCAACAGGAGTCTTTATCGACAACTGGTTATTCCGCTACAGCCCGGATACCCGGTGAGTTCATTCTACTTTCGCACTCCCTTTTATCCTTCAGTCGTGGCGCTCGCAGCTCTCTGCATTGGCTCGACCTGCATTCATCGACTACCATGATTGCTATCTGGATCTCTATTCGATCGTCTGTTCCTGAATTATTGGATGCCTTCCTCGTGTCTCTCGATCCCCGTCCTGCACCCCACCCTCGATCCCCTGCATTAACCTTTCAGATATTTGATCACCGTTCCTCCATTCATCGCGCATGTCCGCCAATACGCACTAACTTTCTCCTAAACTGGTTATAGAAACCTCCCTCCGGCTACACCCTCAATCTCATCCCAGTGTAACAATACCGCCGTCAATATCCAGCCCTACATTAGCGCGCCGGAACAGCTTCATTGGCAAGATGATCGTTGACATGTTGCCCAACCCCATCCCACCGACTCAACAACATCCACGCACAACGCTCCCCACCGATTCTAAATCTCTCACCTCATATTTCACTCCAGCAATTGGCCCATCGCCCAGCGTACCTTTCACTTTGGGGACCGTGGATTCCAACACCCCTTGCCATCTCCCTACTCCTGCTGGACATGAGGAACGCAATTTTCCTCCTACCTCAGACGCGGAGGCTCCTCTCTCAGAACCGCCGCTGGTTCAAGTCCAATTGACGGAGCCTTCTACGCCGCCATCAACGCTCCCGCGCCTCGTTGTCGTAAACCCAACACCAGGACCCACACCGCACCCTACCCCTCCCGCCACACCCATCCTCGGAGGACAGCTCACACTGAAGCACGACGGCCATCGCAACCACCGCATGTCGGCAGACACCCTCCTGCCGCTGCCGCCAATGCCACAGTCGCCGATGTTCGTGCTTGCTGACGGCAGCACCACGTCGAGCTCGTCATCGGGTTCATCAGGCTGCTCGGGCCGGACTGCGATTTCCTCTCCTTCCACAACCGTGTCCCCCGCCGAGTCCGTGCCGTCCAAGCCTGAATCGACCACGCTGACAGAGACTACTGCCGCGACCACGGCGGCCACAGCAACGACGACGACGAAAGCTGTGGCATCGTCCCCGCACGCGCAGCAGCCCGTGCGCAGGCCGATCGGCGCCGGGGTGTCGGGGCACCTCTCGCCGGAGGCTGCGGGTGTACCGCACGCAGGGCCCTCCCGGGCGCGACCGCGCGCGCAAGGACATATACGCCAAACGAGCAGCGCAAGCAGCGGTGGCGGGAAGAGCACGAGCACGACGAGTGCCGGTGGTGGCCATGGGCGAAAGGAATCGCGGAGCAAGAGCAAGAGCCAGAGTCGCAGCCGGAGTCGCGGTGCGGACGCAGGGCGACTGACGATGACGGGGGCGGGGGCGGGTGGTGGTGGTGGTGGAGCCAAAAAGGGAGTTGTTGGAGGGCGGGGCCGGACGCTTGGTGCGGTCAGACGGACGGCCTCTGGAAGGGCGGGGGTGCCGGGACGGGTGGGGAGGGAGAAGAAACCGACTTTTAATATTGGGTCGCATTCGGACGAGGGAAGTGCGCGGTCGAAGAGCGGGGGGAGCGGGTCGTCTGTGTCGGGTCCGGGTGGTGTGCCTCCCCCCACGAAGAACGAGAATGAGGGGAAGAATGTTAGTGCGAAACCTGCGAATGCACAGCATCCGCCGGCTTTGCCATCCCATACCCAGTCATCGACACGTTTGCCGCCGCCGCCGCCGCCGCCGTTGGCTCAACATCACCTTCCTGATCCGCCGGCGGTGATTCCACCGCAAGCGCAACAGCAGCGACGGACGATCGTATTGGCCACGAGCGATTCGGACGACTACGAAACTGAGACCGATACCGAGAGTGAGTCGGACGAGGGGCGAGTCCGGGGTGGTGTGGAGGAGGAGAACGAAGGCGACACGGGAGACTGGTCGAGCGAGGACATGAGCACGGACGACGTGGAGGTCGTCGTGCGCCGCGGAATCCAACAACAACAACAACAACAACAACAAACGCAAGGAAGCGGGATTAGGCACGCAGCACCGTCCGGCGCTAACCATTCCGCGCGACGCACCCACTCCCAACAGCACGCCCACGCCCACGCCCACGCCCATCCGCCGACACAGCCCGCCCACCCTGCCCCGGCCCACCATCACCAGCACCATCACCAGCCCCAACACCTCTCCCGCGCCCAGCAAAGTCGGCGGGAGCACGCTGCGCACGCACAGTATGTGGTGGAGCAGGCCGCACTGGAGACACAGCGGATTCGGGAGATGTTCGCGAAGAAGCCCGTGCCGAGCTCAGAGCAGCTCGTGGGGAAGCGCACGCGCAGCGTCGGGCTGCTCACGCAGCTCATGAACCCGGATCCGCATATCTTCCCCCCTAGCCACCCGTACCGCCGGGGGTACAGCTCCAGCGAGATCAAGCGCGTGGGGCTGTCGAGGGCGAACGGTCACGGGAACGGGCACGGGAACGGGAACGGGAACGGGAATGGGAATGGGAATGGGAATGGGGCAGCAGAGAGGAGGGGGCCGGAGGGGGAGGGAAAGGGGAAGGTACAGGCACAGGTACAGGCGCCGGGGCAACAGAGGAGGCTGAGTGCGGGGATGGCGCCGGGGTTGAGATTGAGCAAGAGCTCGGCGGCGATCCCTGTTGCGTCGCAGGTCCAGGTGGGGAGCGTTGCGCGCGAAGCTGGGCCCAGTGCGGGCGGCGGGGCGGGTGGGCCTGCGGTCGTGCACACCAGCAGCGGTGCGAATGGGCGTTATAGGCCGAAGGGTCGGCCTGCGGACCTGCTGATGGAGGACGACAGCGATAGCGACGGTGAAGAGAACGGGCGCGATGCGATATTGCTGTCGAAGAGCGTGGCGCAGGAGAAGTTGAAGGCGCTGGCGCAGAAGAGGGGGATTGTGCCGAATGAGAAGAAGGACGCGGCGAGGGAGGAGGAGGAGGAGCCCGTGCCTGATTGGCTCAGGGAGCCCGAGTCGAACGCGAGGAGGGCGACGCAGAGGCAGACGCACCCCGCTAATGGGGCATTGTCGTCATCACGGCAGCAGCAACGCCAGCAGGAGCAACATCCAACGTCGACACCAATCCCTGTGGGACACCCGTATAACCTTCCGCCGCCTGCTCCGCCTTCTACGCCACGCACAACGCGCCGATTGATGCTGCAGACGGAGATGTCAGAGAGTCTGCGGCGCAACCTGTTGTGGGAGCGCCAGGTCAGCAAAGTCAATCTGGTGGGATTCCGCCGGTCTGCAAGCGGCGGGGGCGGGGGCGGGGGTGGAGACGGGGGCAGAGGAGGCGGTGCTGCGGGGAGAGGTGGGACAGTCCTCGGAGGCGGGCTGCGGCCATTGACGGCGTTGCCAAGCATGGTGCAGCTGACTGCAAAGCAGCCCGGCGCGAATGGGGGTCGCCTCGAGGAGAGGGAGCGAGAACGAAGGGGGAGCGGTGGCGCTGCTACAACGGAGAACGAGCTGGAAAAAGAGGAGAGAAAGAAGCGGGCGTTGCTGAGGAATCGAAGCTGGACAAATGACTACCATTATTCGGGATGGTAGTGGACTTCCCTTGTTACGACGCTCTGCGCAGATGTCAATTTTTTTTTTGTACGCGTTTTCTTTTTTTTTTTTTCTTTTTTCTTTTCCTCTTTTTTGCGTCTTGGGTTCATTTGTATGGTTAACTCTCTCCATCGTTCGCTTTCCCCATCCCTAATCTCGCCGCATCATCTCTAATACGTCCAGCCAGCCTTGCGAACCTTGTTCGACGGGTGGGCACCTACTTGCCACATACTACAATATCTGTCGAGGCATCCATCGCTTTCCATGCTTTTTTACTTTCCATAACATCATTATCGTCTCCTTATCCATGTACATCATTGACTCACACAGACCATACCGACACCACTATCCATTTATCACACACATACATACACGGCTCCTCGCGTCGCTTAATGTTCATTGTAAACGATTTCTCGCCCCCCCCCCCTCCTACATACTTAATCACTTGCACCAGCAGCCTTTGACAATACCTCGAGGGGGTTTGGAACTTTGCGAGCATGATGGTCGATACTAATGTGATCCTTGAAGACCGCAGCGATCGGATATAGGTATGGCGAGCGCTCCACCGCACACGGCATAAGATATTAAAGATTGTTCGAAAGCCTGATCTGTCGGTCTGGGGATGACAGATGGCTCGAGCCCCTTGAAACAGCCTCGTATAAGTAGGTGCAAATCATAGTATTGATGCAGGGCAATAATACCTCGAAGTTGCAGTACGCAACTGCGATGTATATGGCGAACACTCAGGCTGTCCTGTATCTGTATTAAGCATAACTTGGAGCGAGTTCGAAGGCGGCGTTTTCAAAGGTACCAGACCAGCCTAGGGAACAAGTCGGAAGTGCCAGAGGTATGTACGAACGACATCATCCGACGAAATAGACAAAAATCAATGAGCCTTGATACCCCGATTGATCAGGGCTGATGTCGAGAATACTAATAGGGGGGCGATGGCAACTCGTTACTCAATGCGGGGGAGGGGGGGGGAAGTCACAGTTCAGCTTTTTCAAGTCAAGTCCATAGATCCAGAGAAGCCTCAGCACACACACACGACACACAGGTGACATGCGAATGTAGCGCGCAGCCAACGATATTGATGTAGTGGGAAATTGGGCGATGCAACAGAATATAAACAGCCCTTGGCCGCAGCATTTGACAGGTCGGCGGAGCGAATGAGTGGGCGGCAGAATAGATATACCTTTCTCCCAAGACGAAGAAGTGGGACCACGTCGTCGTCGTCGTCTTGGTCATCCGGCGCCCCAGGGCGTATATATTTTGAATCCCTGAGAGATTACATGCCAGATTGCTGCGGGGCTCCTCGTGGACGACAGGAACGAATTGTCGGATTTTTCAAGGTGCATGAATTTGGAAGGTCAAGAGCGTTGGCTCGTCAAGGTCGATGAATAAGCCAGAAATCAAAGACGACACCGTTGTCGGGCCTAGTTTTGCTAGTGAACGCATAAATCAGAAGGCAGTCATTCGCCGTGGCGTAAGGAAGTTATGAAGGAAAAGTGGCGTGATATGGATATTCGACACGGCGATGTTCGACCGGACGAAGTGCTGAAGCCTGAAGCTTGGGAATCGTACCATTGGGTTGAGGTTCGTTGTGAGGGCCCTATTGATTGTCGATTGATCAAAGACAGTCGTCCGTTGTGAATTCCAAGCAAAGCCAGAGCGTGACGGTGACCGGCGGCGTAAAGAAACTATGAAATGCCATTCGGCATTGGCTTAATATGTATAGGTCGAACCTATGGTTGATACAGGGCAGGGCCAAGTTGAAACACGACTTTTGCCTGTCCTGTCACATCTTCACATCGAGTTGATCGGTCGAATTTGGGTCGAAACTTCCTGATTGCGAGGAACATCTTGGAGATGAGTTGAAATGACGCTGTCTGACTCGACAATAGTTTAGCGTTCCTTCTATACCTGGCGTAAGGATTCGAAGAAGCATGATATGGATCTTCCAGGCCTTCCACGTTTGTGAAGGATCTTCAACGCAGCCAGCGGAGATGCGTGCAACACACTGCGGGAGCGTCGTCGTCGGTGACTGCGTTGTTATTGGTTGGGAATCACCGGAGTTGCGCCGGGACCGCGTAATCGACGGCACCAAGGATTCCCAGGAACAGCATCAGACAATGATCATGTCATTATTTATTGCCACCACGATTTCCTAGACATCTCTGAGGTCATCCTCTTGAACGTCCACTCTAAGATATTATGTCCTCCAACGAGGAAGACTACAACGACGGCGACAACCCCCAGTCCAAGAAAAGGAGAATACAACGTGCCTGCGACATCTGCAGGCGAAAGAAAAGTAAGCGTAATGATCTTCTGCGGATCGCCCAAGCTTATGACCTTCTAGTTCGATGTAAGGCCCGCCTTGGTCAATGTTGGCCGCTGATGATAATATCGTATGCAGGCGACGGTGGTCAAATGCCGGGGAATCGATGCTCGAATTGCATCGCCTACAGCTTCGATTGCACCTATGTCGAAGCCGCGAAGGTACGTTTCTGTCTTTGAATGAATAGGGTCTTATTTATATTAAGGCATAACACTAGAAACGTGGGCCACCAAAAGGGTATGTCCATTATCATCCTGGCGTTCTGATTATCTTTTTACAAGTGGATCTAGATACGTTGAACGGCTGGAGACTCGTGTAGAGAAGCTGGAGAAAGTGTTGACTCGGGTAACTCCCTACTTGGGTCATCTTGTGATAAGACTTGAGCTAACACACCAACAGCTGTACCCTGATTGCGATGTCCTGAAGGAGCTTGATACCGTCGTCGACACCGATGCCTGGCTAATCAAGCGGATGCCCCGCCCTCTTGTAGACATTCCTGATGGGCACACAACTATGCGGCAAGGAAACCCCTGCGATATTGCCACATCCGTCATCCGAAACGTCGGGAAGCAGCCTACAGAATACCCACAGGACGACGATTTCGCTCATGTACTGCTCGCCGATGACTTGAAGAGCCTCGCCATAGATACAGATGCCATGGAACAAAATAGATTTTTCGGCAAGTCAAGTGGGGCGATGCTCGTACATGCTGCGATGGAATTGAAGAACGAATATACTGGTGGGAATGACGATATCAGGCGACAAATTCTCGGGTCTAAACGCGAGGAGTTTTGGACTGTGCGGCCAGTGAGTGGGTTATATGGTCCTTTCTTGCTACATTTTCTGATATCTCGTTATTTTCTTGTAGTGGGAGCGCGCAGGGGACGTCGTCAAGAAGGTTTCATTTATTTTTCCGGAAGATGACCTTCTGGCGTGTCTGGTTGACCTTTATTTTACAAAAGTCAATCTTTTCCTACCTCTCCTCCACCGTCCAACTTTCGAGAGGTCCGTCACAGAAGGCCTTCATTATCGTGACGACGGCTTTGGGGCAAATCTGCTTCTCGTCTGCGCCGTCGCCTCTCGATTCTCAGACGACCCACGGATTCGGTTAGACGGCGTCGAGTCATTCCATTCTGGCGGATGGAAATGGTATCACCAAGTGAACCAGGTCAAGAAGTCGCTTCTGGCCCCTCCATCGCTGCACGATTTGCAGTTTTACTGCGTGCGTGCCTTTACTTGAACTCTTGGATTTCAAAGCTCATAGATGACTCAAGTTATCCGTTATGTTTCTGCAAGGATCGTCGACCCCCCAGTCGTGCTGGACAATGGTTGGAATAGGTATCCGCATGGCACAGGATGTCGGCGCGCATCGTCGTAAATACGACAGGAACAATCTGACTATGGAAGATGAGTTATGGAAGCGAGGATTTTGGTAATTATCAAACACTCCTTCACGCGCTATTTAATATTTTCTCCTCCCTTCAGGGTGCTCGTCACGATGGATCGAATGGTCAGCTCGGCACTGGGTCGGCCGTGTGCGATTCAGGACGAAGAGTATGCACCACGGCATTTTACAATCTTGAACTACTTCTCATGGCTACCTTTTAGCTTCGACGTCGACTTTCCCGTCGAGTGTGACGACGAATATTGGGAAAACCCTGATCCATCAAAACGGTTCAAACAGCCACCAAATAAACCGTCTTATATCACCGGCTTTATCCTCATTCTCAAACTCAATCAAGTCCTTACAATTCTTTTGCGCACAGTCGTAAGCTATTGGTCTCTCCGATTAATTTAGATGCTCAATGTTCAGCAACAGTATTCTATCAACAAATCGAAAATTAGTCTTGGCTTCGTCGGGCCACAGTGGGACCAGCATATCGTCGCGGAACTAGACTCTGCACTTAACAAATGGGTAGACTCTGTGCCCGATCATCGTGCGTCATCATCGCTGCTTTGGATGTTTTTTCATTGACGCGCTTGGGTTGAAAAGTTCGGTGGGATCCTGAACGGGAGGACGTCAAATTATTCGAGCAATCAGCATCACTCTATTGCACATACTATTATATCCAGATCCTCATCCATCGCTCGTTTATCCCTTCACCCCGAAAACCTTCGCCTCTTGCCTTCCCATCTCTGGCTATCTGCACTAATGCCGCCCGATCGTGTTGTCACATTGCCGACGTCCATCGTCGCCGAGGGCTAGTCGCTCCACCCCAAACACAAGTGCGTTGCTTTTCTTTCCCAATTACAGCATGGCCATAACAGTGCAAGTCAGATCGCTATCTTCACGGCAGGTCTTGTGCTTCTCCTTAATATCTGGGGCGGCAAGCGTGCCGGCTTGTCCACGGACCCAAGCAAGGAAATGAATGACGTTCACAAGTGTATGCAGGCCCTTCGGAGATGCGAGTCCCGGTACGTTGCCCCGCTTTCTAGTTTTGTATGAGCTTCTCATCCTCACCTACGCATTTACGCTCTGTCCACCAGATGGCACTCCGCAGGGCGCCTGTGGTAAGATCCGCCTGTGCTGTCATCGGGTTACGTTGACTAAAGAAAAACGCTGGATAGGGACATTATGTATGAATTGGCTTCTGTGGGGGAACTGCCTTTGCCGAACCCGAGCCCCCCGGCGAACAACAAACGCGAAAGAGACTCGGACAGCCCTGCCTCTTCCACCACGCACTCGACAAACTCGCCGAGCGTCGCGGGCTCGGAAACTCCACGCACGATCGCCGGTTCGCGTCGCGTGAAATCCCTTGTTCAGCTGCACCAACAGCCCGAGCAGCAGACGACGCCCTTTCCACTGCCGCTGTATAGTAACGAGCTTGGTCGGTACCCGATGGACACCCAGGCGCAGTTCGTCACAGGTTCTCCTCGGGCACAGGGACCGAGACCAAGTGCGTCTACACAGGGGCAAGGGGTGTTGCCGACATTCTGGGACCCTACGGGCCTTCCCAGTGTTGACGCAGCCACGTCCTCGTTCGGCGGGAATCTTCAGACCGGCCCGCCGGCCGCACCGCTTTCATTCCATGTGGACTTGTATAGCCAGATGGGACTTAGCTACAACGGCCCGTCGTTCCCCCAGTCGACGGCGACGGCGGCGGCGGCGGCGTCGACATCAAGCGGAATGCACGCGCCGTACGAAGCGGGGAACCACCTCGGCAGCAGTGCCGTTCCGATGCAGCAGCAGCCACTGACGATGTTATCGGGCCAGGGGCCGTACGGTGGCAGTGGTGGTGGCGCCACTATGCAGGCGATAATCGACAGCGACACTGTCGCGATGTGGTCGAATGCTCCGTCCGGATTCGAGTGCGTTGGCTTTTGTATTGTGTTATGTTTAGCGGCCTGTCCAAAGCTTACGTTTTTCCTACCCTCTTGTGCAGGCTGGACGATTGGGGCACGTATCTCACGAATGTTAGCGAACTCACTCATGGGATGTACCATCCGCCGGCGGGTGGTTGATTCTAGCTATCGCCCAAGTACAGGAAGGAATCTTGTTGTTGTTGTTTGATCTGTCAAGGACTGTTTCTGTTCGCACATATATCTCAAATACCTACGCAGCGCTAATCATGGCTTCAGTTTCATTTGTAGCAGTATGCCCTCGGCCTCGCTTTCGGAATTTCCTCCCTCTTACCCCTACTCATCTGGAAAGGTTTTTAACTTGCGACGCTCTATTTCTCGTCTGCGTGTATATACATACCCTCTCCCCACTATCACCAATTACAAACCCATCGTTCGGCAATTCCCGGGTAAATTATCTAGTTCTGTCGATGATACTTACCATCTAAGTAGTAGTTAATTGATGTGGATGGTTTTGTTTTCTTCCTGACCTTGACACGACACGACGGCATTCTTAGGAAGCAACAGTTGACTTTGTCGTTCTCTACATCATGTTACAGAGAGATGGATGCAAACAACACGGCTGTTTCTCGGCTTCATGATCAGCCCTGTTCATAAAAAGTCACTCGAGCCTCCCTCCAGGCAACTTGTATCAGAATCAGACGGACTTTGGGGGGCTATACGGTATGCTTCGAGTCTCCTGACCCAGAAACCTTGGTCTTGGTCATGGTCTACATGGTCACTATCGAGTACGTACCCCTTCATATCTCGAATTATACATCATGATCAGATTCAGATAGCAGCATCCTCCGTATCGTTCGCAAGGTGAACGAACGTCAACTGAGCTTGGTCCTCTTTCCCTCCGCAACAAGGCCGTAGTATACGGGCTGTGGCGCCCGCTACTATTAAACCACTTGACTCGTGTTGGGCGCCCAAACGTTGTTCTAACGGTTAATGGTTAACGGCGAGTAACGGTTAACGGTTTCCTCTCTTATGGAGAAACTGACTACCACCCGGGACGCCCCTACGTACGTACGTATACTTGGACAACGTCAGCTGAATAATTCGACGCATGTGGCTCGCTTTGCACCCAGCTTTCAAGGCAGAAGCTCATCATGATCAGGTGCGGCTCAAGATTCAGGCAGTGTGCTTCGCGCCCGCTATTAAACCACTTGACTCGTATTGGGCGCCAAAACATTGCTCTAGCGATTAACGATCTCCAGCTCTCTCTTTCTCTTTTCTGTGGCTTTATGGAGCAACCAACCAACCAACCAATCAACCAACCACCACCCGGGACGCCTCTACGTACCTATACGTATACTAGGAAAACGTCAGCTGAACAATGCATTGCATGTGGCTTGTATGCAGGTTACCGCTTTCAACGCAGAAGCTCATCTTGATCAGGTGCGGCTCGAGCATCCCGTCAGCGTGCTTCGTCGGCTTTCGATCACTAGCTCTTTATGCGGAGGTGTTGAGGTGTTCCCTTCGACTTGGCCGCATAGATGCCTCAGAAACTCTTCACGGGAGGTCTATTCATGTATCGATCGATACGAGCTGGCGGCTCGCCGAACCAGCCGAAGGAATCCACGCCTCGACGCATGCGCATGCAGTGCTCTTTTGCCCGAATGATGTTGATTGAGGAGATTAAATGTTAATTCGCCGTAGATCAGATATCGATGGTACCAGGTGAGTGCTTACGCTGTAAGGGTTGATGAAGCCATCTCTTGACGGACGTAACGCCGAAGCAGGACTTCTTTTCTGCAATCCGATTACGCAGAGGACTGCCCTGGCATTTGATGAACATAAATCGCGAACTCTCCTCCCCGCTAAAGAGAGCACATGGACGAGCCGTCAAATATCTATTTTTAACCCATTAGGGGGGGGGTTCAGCGCGCTGACTGCGATGCCGAAGTTGTTGCAGTCCTGGCTATATTTAATTCACACGTTACGTATCATCTCGAGGTCATGCGATACGCTTGCTAGGTACGTCGACGATATACCCAACGTGGAATTTTTTGAAAATTTTGCGACACACGATAACTACTGAATGCTATAAAAGATGGTTTCGGGTCGTAGAAATTTTACTCCGTCCCCGCTTCCCCCTGGCCCCTCGCCTAGCTCCTTTTCCGTGGACTTTTTGACTTTCCCAGGCCACACCCCTCCCCCCTGTCTTTATCAACTGCAACTGCAATGTTCTTCAAAGCCGCCGTTTTTGTCACCGCGTGCCTTGCTCTTGCAGCTTCTGCTAGCCCTGCGCAGAAAAGACAGCAGCTGGCACAGGTCATCACACAATGCACTGTTCCTAATACCGTTGCATTGACATTTGTGTGTCCACTTATATATTCGTGTTTCATAATTCATGGCTCAACTCTTTGGACATCTGACAGGATGATGGTCCTTGGGTATATCTGTACGTTACCAGTCTTGTTAATTTCGGGTCTTCCCTGATATAGATTGGACCAAGATACGACGTCAGCAAGGCCCTTGTAGCAGCTAACGCGACGGGGACGTTCTTCTTCAGTACGTCCTTTAATTCTCTACTTCTTGCATGGAAGCAATAATCCAATGCGAATACGCCATGCCCAGATGGCAATAACTGTGAGCGTAATCTTGCTGCTACCCCTTTTCATCTCCTAAAAGATCTCCCTCCCCCCCTTTCCCCTTTAAACCAGATGCCTGTATATACGACGCGGACGAAATCAAGCGTGTACGATACGCTTATGACCATGGCCACCAAGTTGCATCGCACACGTGGAGCCACAAAGATTTGAACACCCTCACTTGGGATCAAAGTAAGCCCGTAAAAACAGATCTTTCGCTGGGTGAACATTTGTGAAATGATGATGACGCAGTTCACGATGAAATGTGGCGAGTCGAACGTATGGGTTTCCGCTCAACTACACTATATGCATGTGGCTGACACGAACTCCTCTATACAGAGGCCTTGCAGAGGATCGTTGGGGTTGTCCCCGCATTTATGCGCCCTCGTATGTCCATTCATGACTATTTGAAATGACCCGGCTGAATTGGAACAGCCTTTGGAAACTACAACGATCTCGTGCGACAAGCCTCCTTTATCAGAGGCCAAAAGGTGGTAACCTGGGACTTTGAGTATGTACTTTTGTAGTAGTGGCCGGTCCATCAACTCACTCCCTTGTTTCTTGTAGCTCTGAGGATTCCATTGGTGCAACCCCGGCTCAGAGCGAGAACCTATATGACAATATCATCGCTCAGCGCCCAAGCACTATCCTGGCTCTGAACCACGAAGTTTATGGTAAGTCCTAATTACCTCTTTTTCAAGCTAGTGCTCAGCATCTTCGATCTTCCAAGAAACCACTGTGTGCGTTCTCGAGCTAATTTACAAGGTTTTCTTGCTAAATCGTTTCTCGAATAGCCACCAAGTCCTCCCTTACGCCATTAGCAAGTTACAGAACGCTGGTTATAGACTCGTCACTTTGTCCGAATGCCTCGGGCTCCCCGCCTACCAAAGCGTCGGACCTCCAGGCATCCCCGATGTCAGTATCTCTCCACTTACAAGAAAAGAGCGCCCCGCTTACCGTGTCCCTCTTCTCCAGGCCTCCTGGCAATGCTAAGCGCGCCGAGTTTCCAAGCTATCCTTATGGACATATCCCCTCACTGATGTACAATTTCGTGTTCGTGGCACACTTTTCTCATCGCAACGGACGCCCTGAACGTTCGCCCGCCCACTCTTTCCCTTGCCCTTTCCCTTTCCTATGTCACGATTTCGGATTACCCACTCAGCTGATTTATCTCTAATCGTTAATATGTATGGCTTCGTCCGCCCGGTCCTTCACGCCCACCCTATACGTATTATCTCATATGTTTGCAGTCAATGAACTGATAAGTGGAACGGACTTTTATTCGCTTTTATATACCTTTTGGGTTCCTGAGTCAAGCTGTGTCGTGCGGCCGAGAAGTACGGACTCGTTTGACTTAATGAGGAAATGACTGATGTTTTCTCTCATCAGTCTGTACAGTGTGGTCGACGAAGTGAACGCATTTTGAAGTGAGTTTGCTCCGAGATGTCCCTTCGTCGAAGTGATGAAGTGATTGTAAATCATTTCTGATAAGTGTGATAAGTTATCATCACGTCGCTTTAATTTGCTGATGCATCGTCCACCGTCCTTCCGATTCCTTGCCCGTTTTCACTCCTACAAAGACCCGTTAACGTTCCTACTTTCTGCTCCACATCATCGGTTCTTATCTCTCCAATCAGTCCCGTCTATGCTCTCCAGTTTCTGAGGTCCAGCCGCCCTGCGACACAAGTAAAAACAAAAATCATCAGAACAATGTCACAACTTTTGTACTTGGAGCCCACGACGAACAACAGATCTAGATGTCTACCATGGGAGTTCCAGTTCTCTAGATATCCCGTCTTCCTATCCTTCTCGGTCGACTCGAACGAACAACTTAGAAATTCTCTAGTAATCCTGGTTAACCTCAAATTGCAATTGCGATCACTGGCAGTTTCACTCTCAGACTCTCCTTGGCAGCAGCCTTCCCCCGCCCTGCCCTGCCCTGAAGGCTGGAGGCTCATAGGCTCATATTTTCAACCACACAACTCTTAATCTGGAGGCTATTTTCTTTTTTGCAATTCTCGGTTCTGCAACCCGCACCTCTACAAGTCTCCTCTGCCACCCGCTAATCCAAGAAGGTATCAAACATGCACAGTGCGTCGTGCGACATAGCAGGCTCTTCCTCTCTGAAGCTCATAGCCGGCCATGGAATCCCTTTAAAGCTTATAAATACTGAAGTTCTCGTTTATTGACAAGCAAGAGTGTCAATGTCTTGGCTTCAATCCTCCTCCTCCTTCTTGCGCAGGAAAAGGACCAGGGATGGTACTATTGCAGGACCTGGACCCATTCACACTCATAGACACCCGGCGCGATCTCATGATCATCGAGCGACTAGGACTTTTTTTTCAAATGCCGACACTTGGTATGACTCGGAGCGTTTAAATTTGAACTCGTAGATATGTTTTCTGTCACTTACATGGTCTAGTCGATGTTTTACATTTCATTCACTAGCCGTGGGATGAGGATGAGGATGAGGATGAGGATGAGGATGAGGATGAGGATGAGAGAGGCCAACGTCTTGTTTGACTGCCGAACGACTTCTGCCTTTCCAGCTTTTTTTTGGTAACTGATGATACACTGGTTGTGTACTCTCAGGCTGAATCAGTTCGCGAGACGCCTCGCCAGTTCACTTTCGTTTTATTTGTTGGGACTTGTCCCTCTTTCTTGTTCACCGCTTACGTACAGATCATCACGTGATACCTTATATACTTCCGCTTGATCGCGTCTCCATCCTCAGCCGTTTCTTCACTTAACGCTGAGGATGTACGTATATCTCGTTCTACTTATTCTATTCAGATACTCATTCAGTATACTCTAGCTCGTGTCCCTTAGGTATACTGAATATCATAGCCGTTTCTTCACTTAACGCTGAGGATCTCGTGTCCCTTAGATCATCAGGCCATCAGGTTATGGGCCCCGCCTTGATCAAGATCTGATACACGTCTTCTGGTCTTCAGGGTTATCTCGGACGACTCAATTCATCAGGTCGGATTCATTGTTGGTGACAATCCTCTCTCCCCGATCTTCTCTCTGTGCATCATAGCTATGGCCGATCCTTTCGCTCCCACTGGCTCTGCTCCACCGCCCTCTCGTGCTCAGTCGACATTCTCTCACCGTTCTGGAGCCCGTACCTCTTCAAGACAGTCGGCCTCATCAGCCCCAGTTCCTCTTTCTTTACATACACCCGACGCAGGCGTTTCTTTGCCTGTCGCGGGAACACCATGGTCTAATACTTTAGCTCGTCCGAATTCAATTGAACCTCGTTGCACAATTCCTGTTTCTAAGCCTTATGATCACAATAACCCTTCTTCACCTGTACAGGTCGATTCGAATACCTCTTATCATCCCCCACCCACTCCTTCCCCGGCCCCACGTCTCTCCTCACCCGCATATATGCACCCTTCTCGACTTTCTTTACACTCCCAAGTACAATCCCCTGTTCCGATTGATCGTAACTCCCCTCTCCCTCACAATTCTGTTCATATTCCGACTGGTACACATTCTTCGTTACATTCTTCGTCGCATTCTACCCCTCCCGATTACATCCCCGTTAACACTTCTCCTCATATACCTACACCTTCTCGGGCACCTTCGGTTCGTTCTCACACTTCACAAGTTCGTTTTATTGCTTCTTCTTCTTTACTTCGTAGAACTCCCTCTCACCCTTCTCCTACCACGCTTCCTTCGCCTATCCATGTTCGTCTTCCCAGTCCTTTAGCTCCTCAACCACGTTATCCTTCTACTTTTTCTGTCCCAAATCCGTCCCCCCCTCTCCCTCCACGTACTCCGCTCTTTTATCCATCTCCTTCGCCTTCAACGCACTCTTCTCTTTCTCGACGCGTTCCTTCTCGCACTTCTCGCCTTATTCCGTCTCCTCTGTCAATTCCCTGTAATCCTTCTTTACGTTCTCTCTCCTTGTTACCTCCTCCCCTTCCTCGTCCCTTGTCTGCATCTTCTTCGAGCACTGCTTCTTTCAATTTTACCGAGACCAAACTCCCAGTTACTTCGCATATACCACTCCTTACAAGGGCTGATGATTGGCCCGACTGGTACTCAGGCGTCCAGAGCACTATCGAGCACTCGGGACTCTGGGCTTTTGTCGCCCCCGACCCTCTCCCTGGTACCCACTTGGATCCAGCTTCGGTCCCGACCTTTCCTCCCCCTGTCGATTTTGCAATTCACGGTGTCGGTTCTCCAGAACTCGAAGCGTATCAGGCCTGGTGGCGATTAGACGATGTCGTATCCTATATCATCACCAGCCGCCTCGGCAGTGTTCCACGTCGACTTATCCCTCTTGACAAACGCGACGCCTACGGTCATCGTATCTCGTCGTCTCGCGGACTCCTACTTATCCTTCGCGAAAAGTATGGGGTTGGGAACGCTGCTGCTGCTGATCTGATCAAGACTGTCACTCTCGCACGTAAAGCCAACTCTCTCGGCGGCGTCGTATCCTATGTCACTCACTGGCAACAAGCTGTAATGCAAACGCAGTCCACGAGGTGGCCCTTTTCTTATTATGAGCAAGTCCAAAAATTCGTCGACGGCCTCCCTCACATCTCTGCATTTGACGCTATCCGATCTGATGTTCGTTCTGATGTCGAACGTAGCGAAGCGGATCGTTTGCTCTCTTTCGATTTCCTTGCGAATGAGATTCTGAAGATCGAGATGGACCTCCGACGACTTGCGATCTCTCATCCTCCGAACCGCCGTTCTACTTCGAACACCGCGCTTGTCGGTACTTCTACCCCCTCTGTTCCTTCGCCTACTGCTTCTACTACTTCGACTCCGCCTACTTCGTCTTCGGATCGCCCTGTTTGCGAGAATTGTGGCTCCTTAGGTCATGTTATCGCCAACTGCTGGAGGCCAGGAGGTGGAGATGAAGGGGGAAAGGATCGATTTATGGCCCAGAAAGCAGCTAGTCGTCCCGCCGCACTTGTTACTACGACAGCAGATACGACCCGTCCTCTTACGCCTATTGTAGAATCCGCACCCGAGGCTCAAATCGAACTCATTGACCTTTATTCTGTGTGTTCTCCTGAGGACGTCTCGTCGACCATTCTCCCACCTTACACCGAGTTCGTATATGCCACGGATTCCGCCGCCTTGCTCTCCTTTTCCTCTCGTTTCAATGCCATCCTAGACTCTGGATGTACGGTCCACATTATCCGCGACAGGGATTTCTTCTGGACTTACGATTCCTCGCAATCCATCTCGGTCGGCACAGCTAACTGCGGTATTCTTCAAACCTTAGGCAAGGGCGAGGTTCGCTTTAGCTCATCTCTTAACGGAAAATCTGTCATTTATCGACTTCGGGAATGTCTCCATGCTCCCGATGCTCCCATCAACCTACTTTCCGTGGGCTCCATGACGGAACTTGGCTCTCGCTTGACCTTCGAACAAAACTCTACCACTATCCACTTTCCTGCCTCGAAATCTCGTACCTCTGGTCATATTCTGGGCGCTACAGTTATTCGTCGGCTCTCTTTCTTGTCCTGTGACTTTCTTCGTCCTCCCTCCTCTGACCACCCTGTCGATATCTCGGACGCCATTGTCCTTCCCGCCGTCGCCCTTCAGGACTCTGATCTCCGTTTTCCTCGGGTTATTGCGTCACCGGATTTATGGCACCGTCGATTTGGACATCTTGGGTCGGATGCGACTCGCGCTACTTTGACGAAGCCTTATGCCACGGGTATTGAGTACAGAGGCTCTTTTTCCGAATCACATTGTATTCCCTGCTTGATCGGTAAACAAGCTCAACGACCTTACGATAACTTCGCTCGTCGTGCATCCCAAGTCTGCGATTTGCTGCATATGGATACATGCGGTCCTTTTCCAGTCCAAACTCCTCAGGGACATACCCTATTCCACTCCATCCTTGACGATTTCTCAAACTATGGAAGTACTCGACTACTCTCCCACAAAGATGGCGCCGTCTCTCACTATGTTGAAACCGAAGCCGCATGGGAACTTAAATCGGGAAATCGAGTTCGCGTAGTTCGCTCTGATGGTGCGGGGGAATTCGTCGGTGGTGCTTTGAAGGAACATCTAGCGTCCAGAGGCATCGAGCATCAAGTTAGCGCTGCTTATGCTCATTCTCAGAACGGTAAAGCCGAACGTTACATACGTACTCTCCAAGATTCGGCTCAAACTCTTCTGGCGGACTCGGGTCTTCCTCCCTCTTTTTTCGGCGACGCTGTTCTTACCTCTCAATATCTCCGTAATCGACTTCCGACATCTACTCTCGATGCACCTCTCACTCCTTTCGAGGTTATGGAAAAGAAAAAGCCTGACCTCTCTCACCTTCGGGTATGGGGTTGTCAATGCTTTGTCGCCATTCCCCCCGAACTTCGGATTAAAGGTGGTCCTCGGCGATACGAAGCTATTTTCGTCGGATATGAAGAACACCGCGTTGGCTGGCGCGTTCGAGATCTCAATGGCAGATATGCTTTCTCTCGTGATATCATTTTCAACGAGAATGTTCGTGGCGCCCTACGTCCGCATGATGTTATCATTCCACGGCCTTTATCTCCGGCTGACAGTCAATCTTCTTCCGCCTTACCGCCTTCGTCTCTGCCCGACAATCTTCCTGCTCCTTCTACTCCCAGTTCCTCCAACCCTCGTATCGCCTCACCGTCCTCTCCAATCCCGGAGTTACGTCCTCGCCGAACTACTGCCTTAACAGATCGTGGACGTGAATATGCTGATGCGATTCGTCGTCGAGATGATAACCTGGTTCGTCTCCGCGCAAACCGTGCCGCTCGCGCTTTGGCTGGGTCTTCGCGAGATGGGGTTGGACTGTTCGTACACTCTTCTGATGCTATCCAGGACTTCATTTCGCTCCTCTCTTGTGACGCTTTCTCGTACAGTCCTTCGGATCTCGTCTCTTTCGAAAACTCATCTATCAATGACTACAAAGTTTTTGCCGTCTATCCCGAGCCCCTTCGCTGGAAAACCTCTCGCCCCTTCAATCCTGATGAACCTCCTGCCAGTTACTCCGAGGCTATATCTCGTCCTGATGCCCATGTTTGGCGAGCGGCTATGCAGCGCGAATATGACAGCCTTATGGAACTTGGTGTATTTAAACCCTGCACACTCCCTCCAGGACGTAAACCCATTGGTTTACGATGGGTATACGATTTCAAATATCATCCAGATGGCTCCATTATTCGAGGTCTCGAGAAGGCACGCGTTGTAGCTCGTGGTTTCACTCAACGTCCCGAGGACTACGGCGACACTTATTCCCCTGTTGCGAAATTAACCAGCATCCGTATCGTTCTTGCTTTTGCCGCCAAACATGATCTCCCTCTTTTCACGTTCGACGTCAAGACCGCTTTCCTTCATGCCCTCGTATCCCATATAATTTTCTGCACACAAATCCCTGGGTTCCCTGAGGCCGATAAGACGCTGGTATATCTCTGCATTAGAGCGATCTACGGATTAAAGCAATCGTCCCACGAATGGTATGCACTCCTTCGTCGTGTTCTGGAGTCTATCGGATTAGTGCGCTGCGAAGTCGATCACGCCGTCTTTTACGCTCGTTTTACCTCACCTCCTGATCCTTCCATTCCTATGCCTCCCGACAACCAACCACTCCTCATTATCATTCCCGTACACGTCGACGATGGTCTAGTTGCCACAAACTCCGAACCTCTTTACCGTTGGATTCTCCAGGAAATGAACAAGTCCTTTAAGGTCGTTGACCTCGGCGCTGCTTCGCTCTATCTTGGGATTCGAATTATTCGCGATCGCTCTCGCCGTAAACTCTGGCTTTCACAGAAACCTTTCGTCGTGGATCTCTTGGCCCAGTACAACCTTAGCTCCGCCCATCCTGCCTCACTACCTTTGAACAAGAAACTTTCGAATCTACCTGCCGCTCCTCCTAACGCCTTGCCCGAAGTTCCCGACGACGAAATCACTATACATTTTCAACGTCTAGTCGGTTCTATACTCTACCTTGCTCTCTGCACTCGTCCCGATCTTGCATATACGGCGATGGCATTAGGACAGTTCAATGCATCTCCAACCCGAGCGCACCTCCTGGCAGCTAAAGGCGTACTCCGTTATCTTGCGGGAACCATCGACTACTCCTTGGAATACAATTTCTCTATTCCTGCAGTAGGCCCTCCTCTTCGGCTTCTTGTCCCTAGTGACTGCGGCATGATGGACGCTGACTGGGCCTCCGACGAATCGAATCGCCGCAGCGTTTCTGGATACGTGTTCTTCATGTATTCTAGTCTCATTTCCTGGAGTGCCGTACGCCAACGTACTATCGCCTTGTCGTCGACGGAGGCCGAGTACATGTCTATCTCTCATGCGATGAAGGAGGCCATTTGGATTCGTCAATTCTTGCGTTCACTCAATCTCCCTGTTCCTCGACCATTTCCTCTTCTCTGCGATAATCAGAGTGCTATCGAAATCGCGAACTCTGATTCAATTTCCTCTCGTTCTAAACATATTGATATTCGCTATCATTTTATCCGTGAGCACCTACATTCTGGTTCATTTTCTACTACTTGGATTTCCACGTCCGAAATGACAGCAGACATTCTCACTAAACTTCTTCCTCTTCCACTACATCTTCGACATTGCCGATCCCTCGGCTTGGTACCTCTTCCTTCTCTCTAAATTCTTTTTCATTCTTTCTTCCCGTTCATCTCTTTTCACGTCCGCGCTGATGGGGTTGTGTTGGGACTTGTCCCTCTTTCTTGTTCACCGCTTACGTACAGATCATCACGTGATACCTTATATACTTCCGCTTGATCGCGTCTCCATCCTCAGCCGTTTCTTCACTTAACGCTGAGGATGTACGTATATCTCGTTCTACTTATTCTATTCAGATACTCATTCAGTATACTCTAGCTCGTGTCCCTTAGGTATACTGAATATCATAGCCGTTTCTTCACTTAACGCTGAGGATCTCGTGTCCCTTAGATCATCAGGCCATCATTATTCAGTCTAGTACAGATTCAATTCTCATCAAAGAGTGGGAAAACGAATTGTAGTACATGTCACTTCTCTTCTAATCATTGACAGTCCTCTGAAAGGAGGCACGGGATGAAAGAGGAACGCGTTTCGGGGCGTGATCAGCGCAAGGATCACGCCCCTTGATCTTGAACCATCACTTCCTTGGGATTATTCCCGGTCCACTTGGCTCGTTCTGCGCGTACACGCGCTACTCGCCCTCGTTCTACCAGGGACTCTAGCCTTTACAAGTAAAATTTGGTGGTGAACTACAGCCAGCCTTAGTCCTCTCCCTGGTTACGCGTTATTGGTTCTTGCATCTCGGTACACCTTGGCGTTTCTCTATCTACATCACCTCCCCCTACCATGGCTCTCAGACGCTCTACACGCGCTACCTCTGTTCGTCCTCCTCCCGCTCCTCCTCCTTCTCGTGACTCCTCGCCCGAACGCGAGGACGACACGGATCTGCCTGTTTCTCTAGGTGCCGAATCTGAAGGGGAGGCACCGCGCTGTGATTCCTCAGATGACGACTCTGGACCCCCAGAAAACTCCGGCGATCGCCGTCCTCTTTCCTTCGTACGGTTGGGTGCCGATCCCACCCCGTCCACCTTCCTTTCTAGTCGTCTTATCATTCCTGGTCCAAACCTTATTTCCAATGTCACTCGCGATCTTCCAAACGAAAACTTTGCCTCCTCCTCCACGCATTCCTCGCACACTCCTTCCGCGTTCAATCCTGCTGCTACCAGTCCTAGCGCAACCCCCGCCGGTCCTCCGGCCCATGTTCCCGCTCCGCATGCATCATCCGCTGCTACCTACCTTCACGCACCTCCTCTCATCCGCGTCGACGCCCCCTCTGCATCTTCTCCTTCGACGGCTTCCGCGATTACCCTTCCCGTCAGCACCGCAAACGCTATTGCCTCTTCCTCGCGCATTACAGAATTCTCCGCTGCGGACGTACACGAGGCTCATTCCTTTGTCCGCTCTGTTATCAATAACTCCGCGTCTGCTGCTACCGCTCCTATGCCGGCCACTATCATTCCCGCAGCGCTACCGGCTTCCACACTTCCCCTCCCTTCTATAACTGCTCCTGCAGCGGAAGCGAGCTCATCTTCACGGACCTCGCCGCCCAAAAAACGTGCACGGGCTGGCAAGGAAAAAGCTCACTCGCCCACCTTACATGCATCCACGGTGGACAGAGTCGAGTCCGCGCTTCGTCATGCCGTTCCCATTCACACTCGCGATCGCGTTTCTTTTTCCTCGCGTTCCAATCCCCTTTCGGATTCCTCGCGTCCGCATCACCTTACAGACTCCTCGCGTCCGCATCACCCGCTTCCATCGCGTCCTTCCGCTTCCATCGTTGCACACAAACCTGCTACTCCGTCTAACGCCCATCGGCGCCCTGTTTCTCAACATTCATATCGCACTGCCCGGCCATCCGCTAGCTCTTCCCGTCATCCTCCCCTGCGAAACGCGGGCATCACCCCCCTTGCCTCGCCTGCGGTTTTCGCGCCAAAGGATCCTACTCCGCGTTCCGGCGGCAGTGCCTCGTTCCCTGCTTCCTTTACGCCGCGGAACACCATTCCGCACTCCGGCGTCAGGTCATCATCCGATACGCCCGCACACCCCGCGCTTCGTTCGGGAGCCAGGAATCATCGCTCCGGCTCCATGACGGCGTCAAATCATTCTCGTCCTGATCGTATGCTCGCTGAATCAGAGCTCAAGGGAATACTGTACAAGTACGGTCATCAGCTTCTCCGCGAGACGGGACTCGTCCCCAGTGCTCAGTCGCACGGGACGGGCAACCCCAACGCTGTCCGCTTTCCCACAGGACCTCCCGGTCCTTCGCATGTGCCGTCGCACAGCCCTGCATACCATCTCGGTGGGTCCCCCCTGCCTCGTACTCCTGTACGCTACTTACAGCCCCGGCCAGCAGACCGGCCCGCTCCCGAGCACTATGCTAATGCTCCTCCCCAGCGCACCGCTGACCGTTTTGGTGACGGCGCTGACCGTTTCGGTGACAGTGCGCTACCGGCTTCGGCAGGTCGGGCATACGGCTTTTCGCCGAACGCGTATTCAGACCCTGCTCTGCACGATCGACACGCCGGCCCCGGATTTCCTCCGGCATTCGTCCAGCCCGCGCGTTCGTTCGCTGCTCCTTTCGCCGCGCCGTACAATGCGCCAGCCAATGAGAGGGACACCTTCTACGGTCACCCGCATACATTTCCTTCCTCTCGGCTGGACTACTCTCGGGATGCAGCTTACGCGCTCGATCCTAACGAGATCGTGATTCCGGAGACGGTCATCAGCATCCTCCGTAATGGCTGGTGGGACTACATTCCCCTGGACGCACTCACGAACGACGCATGCCATTCCGCCGCGTTCGGCTCCCTTAAGCAGGACGATACCACCCTGGGTCTTAATGACCGGGGTCATATCACTCAACGTTCTGTCATGATCGATTCCCGTAAGGAAAAACATCTCGACTGTACTACGTGGAAACAGTCTTCGGACAATCTCCTGTCCGCCTTACGCGACCATCTGGTCATCTTCGACGCTCACGGACGTCCTGACCGCAGCGCTACTGGCTATGTCATAGCCTCCTACGATGCTCATTTCAAGTACCTGAAGGCTCGCGGCGACATCGAAACCAATTTCCCCAGCTATATCCTGTACTGCATCTTCGTTCGGCGGCAATGGCTCGCGCACAGGCGCACAGGCAAACGAGACGTTCCTCTTCACGTCTTTCAAATCGAGGTCTTTTCTGACATCGAACGCAAGCGAATGCACCGGCGGGTAGACGTCCTTGCGGCCGCTGCTGCTGCTACTTCCTCCAAGCCTTTTCGGGGAAATGCTTCTGAGTCCGGTAATTCGGCCAAGAGCGCTTCGGGCGATCGCACCGCTTCCAAAAAGGGCGAGAGCGCCTCCGGTAGAGCCAAGTCCTCCCAGCCCTACTCCTCCGATCGGTCCAAATCCGCTATTCTCTGCATGTACTGCGGTTCAATCGAGCACCGTTTCAATTTCTGCTCCGGTCCCGGGAAATTCCTCGTCAAGGGATCAGACCACAAGTGGCGAGATCCTGGCGGACATCTCTACTGCTGGGGTTTTAACGGTCCCACGGGCTGCTCGCGCGGCGACGCCTGCATCCACCAACATGGGTGCTCGCTCTGCGGCACTATCATCCACGGTGCTCAACGCTGCGTTGCGTGAGCGCTTCCTCCCCGTGACGACACCGCTGAAGCATTGGCGCTGGACGGCGCTTCTCGCTGAGGCTGGTGCTCTCGAGGAATTCGCGGAGGTGCCGAAAGGCCTCCAATTCGGCTTTAGTCTCGGACTTGAAAGTTTTGTTCTCGACCACACGTTCTCCCCCCCCAATCACTACAAGTCTACCGCACACCACGCATTCGTGGAGGAAAAGTACGCTGAGGAAATTCGCTTAGGGCGGGTTTCCCCCGGATACCCTCCCCACTTCGTCTCTGAACTTTTCGGTCACTATCGTACGGCGCCTCTTAACGTAATCGAGCGCACTCCCGGCAAGCTGCGCATCACAGTGGATCACTCCTTCCCGCGCGATAACCCTTTCACTCATTCTGTAAACTCTTGCATCAACTCCAAACGGTTCCAATGTGCCTGGGGCACCTTCTCCGATTGTTTTCTTCTCGTCGCTGACGCTCCACCCGGAACGGAGGCCTGCGTTTTCGACGTTGACGCTGCCTTCCGTAACATTCCTACCTCCCCGCTTGATCGCACGGCGACTGCACTTCTCATCAACGGCCTGGTACACTTAGACGGCCGTCTCAATTTCGGCCTTTCGGCGTCGCCCGGTATATTCGGTTGGGTTGCTGACGCCATCGTGCGGATTTTCCTTCACAAGGGTATCGAGGCTCTTCTTAAGTGGGTCGACGACTTCGTATTCTTCCGTTACCCTCGCAAAGTTACCAGTGGCTCTCAAGCCGTGTTTTCCTACGACGAATCTCTTATCTGGTCCATTGCCGATGATCTTGGTTGGCCGTGGGCCCCCGAAAAGTTCGTTCCTTTCTCCACCGTCTTCACGTATATCGGCTTCGAATGGTCGCTTCGGGACAAAACGGTTCGCCTGCCGGATACCAAGCGTGCCAAGTATCTACTGAAGCTGTCCTCCTGGACTTTGGGCGCACACGTCTCCTTGTTCGACACCGAGTCCCTTATTGGGACTCTAAATCACATCACCCTCGTCGTTCCCGATGGACGGTCTCATCTGCCTGCTCTCTTCAAGTTCCGTAGCGGATTCCGGGACAGCGCGCCATGGATTAAGCATCGTGTCACTCACACGGTCTTCTCCGAAATCTCCTGGTGGTCGAACCTCCTCTCTTCTTCTCCCTGTTCCCTTCGAATCCTCCGTCCTCCGAAGCCTCTTGACACACAAATTTTCGTCGATGCCTCCACCTCCTGGGGTATCGGTTTCGTACTCGACGGCAGATGGTTGGCATGGAGACTCCTTCCCGGATGGAAATCAGGCTCGCGGGATATCGGATGGGGCGAAATGGTCGCCGTTGACCTCGCATTACGTGCAATCATCTCCTCCGGACTTCGGGACTGCCACCTTATTATTCGCTCCGATAACGCCGGCGTCGTCGGTGCTCTGGCAGCTGGACGTTCGCGTAACAGTGAGCAGAATGCTATCCTGCGGCATATTGTCTCCACCTTCCAATTGAACAACATCTGGATCTCCACCGTGTGGATTCCTTCCAGGGACAACCTTGCCGACGCACCTTCACGCGGTAACTTTCCCCCCCGGTCTCTGCTGTTCCCGTTTCCACCCGCGCTTCCTGAATACCTCAAGCCTTTTGTCGCGCGTTCTGTATCCTCTCAGGAGATTCCTCCTTAGTTTCCTCACATTCTTATTGCGCTACCTATCCTGTTTTCGCGTACATTATACAAAATACATCGTGTTTTCCGTCCTCGGACACTTGATCAAAATTTTAACCCGACGGCCGGACCGGACACGCTTTCCGCGGTCCCTTGCGCGGCTGACTGCCGTCGCTCGCTGCTTGCTAGCCATCTGCGCAACTATTCTGCTTTCGCGAACTATGCCTCATTCTCCCATTTTGCGACGCCTCTCTGCCGAATGGACGGCTAGCATATTTCGGAGACCTTCTTTGCATGAGGGCTCCTACAGGACTCGTCCTTCCAGGTGGACCTGTTCCGGGGATCACCTAGACCGCATTAATTCAACGATTGCGCACGCCTGGCGGGACTCAACGTCTGCCGTCTATTCTCGGTACATAGACGAGTTTCTTCTATTCTGCTCTAGCAACGGGATATCTCCAAGTGACTCGCTCCCCGCTTCTGAATCGCTCTTGTGCGCGTACGCTTCATCATTCGCTGGCTCCCTAGCCGGTACAACCATTCGCAACAAGTGCTCTGCTTTAAGAAAATGGCACATTGCTAACGGGCTACAATGGCACGGCGGCACCAAATTGTCATACGTTATCAAAGGTGCGGAGAACATACGACCTCCTTCTTCAATCATGCCGCTTCGCCCTGCCGTGTCAGTTGAAATGCTTCGCGTCTTGTCCCACGAACTCGATCCTTCGGATCCCTTCGATTGTTGCGCGCTCTTCGTCGCTACCACGGCATTCTGGGGCCAGATTAGATTGGGTGAGCTCCTACCTTCCAAAGAGGACGATGCGACCTCCAATCTAGTACCCTGCTGGTCACACCTGGGCGTTCCTAATGCCGCAGGTTCTCAAATACTACACCTACCGAGAACGAAGACGGGCGGTGCTCGTGGCGAGTCTGTCATTATCACACGTCAATCTGAGCTCGACCCTATCACGTACTTGCAACGCCATCGCGAGCTTAATGGAGATTCGGCTATTATGGCTTCCTACCGCTTACCTAGCGGAGATATGCGCGCCATGACACGAAGGAAATTCATTACACGTTGCAACAGAATACTCGCTCCTCACGGGTTCACTGCCATCTCGGGTCACTGTTTTCGGATCGGTGGTACCACCCATTTTCTGCTCGCGGGCGTGCCGCCTGATATCGTGAAGCTTATGGGGCGCTGGTCTTCTGATTCGTTTCTACGCTACTGGCGCTCTCTCGAGATCATCGCGCCTCTATACGCCGAACTACTACAGCCGCTATGTACAAATGGGGGGTGCTAGCCATTCGGCTTAACTCCGTTCGGGGGTCATCCACACAGGTGTTGATGCGCCGCCTGGCTTCTCACGTCTGGGTTATCCTCATTACCTGTTATGTTGTCAGACCCCCTAGGTCGTCTCGCCGAAGGTCGGCTTGATGCCTAACCCCCCTCAGCGATAGAGCATATACAAGTACTTGACAATTGATTGTGTTACGGATCGGAATGCGCTGGAACAAACAGACGAAATGACAGTCCTCTGAAAGGAGGCACGGGATGAAAGAGGAACGCGTTTCGGGGCGTGATCAGCGCAAGGATCACGCCCCTTGATCTTGAACCATCACTTCCTTGGGATTATTCCCGGTCCACTTGGCTCGTTCTGCGCGTACACGCGCTACTCGCCCTCGTTCTACCAGGGACTCTAGCCTTTACAAGTAAAATTTGGCCCTCCCACCTCTCCCTCTTCTGCTTATTTTATTATCCCTACTTATTATCATACATTCGCTGGTTTTTACTACTTGTGTTCTTTCGCTTGACAACCTACATTACCTTTTGGGTTATCCTCATTACCTGTTATGTTGTCAGACCCCCTAGGTCGTCTCGCCGAAGGTCGGCTTGATGCCTAACCCCCCTCAGCGATAGAGCATATACAAGTACTTGACAATTGATTGTGTTACGGATCGGAATGCGCTGGAACAAACAGACGCATGATCACTTTCGCGGCAACACTTACATACATTTGCCGATCGCACGCCTCAATTGCAAAAGCATGATGCATCATACTCTACTAAATACTCCTATATCGTAGTATCAAGCGGCAACGTTGAACGTTCGACAGATGGAATCCACACATCTTAGACTACTTTATACTGTACCAAATGATGAGTGTCGTCACAGTACTAGTCAATAGTTGATTATCGTGAGCCAGACATCTCCCATGATCCATCCCATCCAACCTCTCCCATCCATTTTCAACCATCTCCCATCTCTAAGGTATCTCCCACATCGAAGAGGGGGGTGGGGGCGGATATTAGTCTGATAATCAAAAACTAACAATCTAGGGATAACAAAAGGCCCCGAACCAAAAGCTGAAACAAGGAACGCAAATGATGAGTATATGCGTTATCAGACACCAAAGATCAGAAAAAGAAAAATCAGATACGCAGCGTCTAGACTCTAGAACTCCAGATTCTAGACGCATAAGTATAAAGCAGCCGGACGTTGATCAATCGACTTCCCAAGAGCGCCTGTCCGAACCAACCGCCTCTCGCCAATAGGGCAAGCAGGGGGCACAAAAAAGGACAGGACACGGACAGGGGAGAGAGCTCTCCGAAGTGTCATATGGCCCCGGCAAATATCATCATACCATATATTGAGATATGGCAGGTAAAGAAAAAACACTCACATCAAATCAGATCACATCACATCCAATAAGCACCCCGTCCGTCCGTCCAATCCATCCGCGTAAGATCGGTCCCGGTCCCGGTCCTGTTGTTCCCCTATTCATCATCCTCATCATCTTCTTCGTCGGTGAGTTCCTCGCCCCTTCTAACGCCCTGATGGCGCGCGTAGCCTTCGCGGCGCGCCCAGGACCGGCCGTCCGTGTAGGGGCTGATGCGGAATGGGAGGAAGAGGGTGTACAGCGGGCTGGGTGGTCAGAAAACAGAAAATTGAATTAGCTTTTGTGCCTGTGTGACAACTTGTTGCATAAGTAAGTGGGTGACGTACTATCCAGGTTCGCCGACGTTGAAGAATAATTGCAGGTTTCTCCGTTTCCTGACAAAAGGAGCGATAAGAACCCGAGCTCACGCAAGGATTGTTTATAAGACGCACCCGAGGTCGTAAGAGTTCACGAAAGTCTGTGACGCTAACATGTCAGCACCGAAGCTTTTCTTGATATGACGATTCCACCAACCTCGCCGCGAGACTTTGCTTTCCTGCGATACACTTCGTGGTCCTGGCCTTCGACTGACGTTTCAGCCCACGAGATACTGTATAGGTGGTACGACAGCATGATCCCCACAGCCAAGCAAATAACCACGGAGAGCAAGTAAGTGATGATATACGCGATTTCGGGGACGTGGTAGGGCCATCGTGTCTGCTCTAGGCGTGTCAGTGAATGGAATGCCGACGACAGGAAGTGGGAGCGACGGACATATGTGATGCCTAGTGCTTCTAGTAGCTGTGTGTACCCGAGAACGCTGACGCAGAAGGTCGATACGACGAGGTAGGCCCTGTTGAAAGGATGTTAGTTTAGACTTGAGAAAGGGTAGTCCGGATACGTACATGAACATGACGAAATGACGTTCGTTATGCAGCCCGACACATTGGTTGATCCCTGGTTGGAAGATCAGGCGTCAATTACTCTGGAAAAGGTAACAAAGACGCACACTGTCACGAATGAGATGCAAAACCAAAGTCGAAGGCCATAGAAACTCACGGGACAGTGGTGATCGTACTTGAGCACACATCGGTTGCAGATACGACAGTGATGCGTTCGCTTTCATTGTCAAATGTGAGCACCCATCCATCCTGTGGAATTCTGCGTCGTACTCACCTCGGGCTTCGTCTGGCCACACTTGCTGCACTGTGTCGTCTCTGCTCGCGTAACATTGAGCACAGACGACCACCGCACGCGTCCCGACATTGCCCTTCCTTTAGGGGGCCGGCTCCTCCTCGCCCACAAGATATTGCGACCAGGTTCGGGAGGCGGGTCGTCAACGAACCCAGGCTTGACCGTGCACACATAGAAGTAGTGCATAAACATATTTAACGCGATTAATAGGCACGCTGGAAGCGTGATAACAGGGTATGAAAGACTGGGCATTATTACATCGACTAGAAGGAGAAAGAATATGAATATGGAAGTCAGCGGAGAAATGTAAGGATTAAAAAACGCACAAAAGCATATTGTTCCTACAGTGATGAGGATGACGGCCAACCCCACGAAGAATGGACCCGCCGCGCCGGTGAGTCTATCTCCAGCGCGTTCTAGAGCTTTGAAGCAACGAAATACGGATCGTGAACACCATGTCATCGTCGTCCTGTGGCAGAAGGAAATAAGCGCCGGTCCACGTTATCTGCTCACGTGTTCGAGAATTGTTCCGACCTTCGGAGTCAAAATTTTTGCTTTTTCGAGAACTGCCGTGATCCTCATAGTTCCGTTTGTACGATAAAATAAGAACCCGACAATGCTCGCATAGTAGTTACGTAGATCCCCTCGTCGAACTCACTTCGTGTCGTTCAGCCACAATGCGCAGCTGCGCATGTTCCAAATTTGGTTCGCATCGACGGCACAACTGCCATCAAGGGGCCGAAGCGATCGCGAGACCCGAGACTGGCCCCGAAAACTTGCCGGCCGCCCCTCATCGTCAGCCAAGTAACTCTTGGTTCCTCTCCTGAACGTCGTAAACTGTGGCTGTCCGGCTCAAAATAGTATGCACTGCCTGCGTACTAGATAATCAAAACAACAGAAAGAGAACAGTTTATGACAGCTGGAGGACATTACAAGTCATAACTCGCTTTTACAGCTGACATCTGGACGTTTCGAATTCCTGTCTACATGTGATCATGATCGCTGTCGCATGAAGAGCGCCCTGTAGCCCCTGCCGCGAATAACGATTTAGGCACCAAATCATCCAATTACCAATAAATACGGCGGATCGCAGAAACGCAAATTTTTGTGGTCTCCTTGTACTTAACCTTCCCCCACACTCTTTTTTCTTTTTTTTGGTGTCCTCCGTCCGGTCTACTCTCGTTGATCATGTTCGCAAAGGCAATCTTCACTCTTACTCTGGCTGTTTTCGCCACAGCGTTTCCCGCAAAGCGTGCCCCCGCACAAGTTGTCACAAAATGCACTGTCCCTAACACTGCTGCCCTGACATTCGTGAGCGATCTTTGAACCTCGTCGGGATTCTTTGACTTCTTAACACGCTTTGAGTAGGATGACGGTCCTTACGTCTATCTGTAAGCCTCCGCCTACCTTTAGCAATCCAAGTAATCTAACGCTCTCGCTTCGCCAGGTATGATGTCAGCAAAGCCCTCATCGCTGCCGGCGCGAAGGGAACCTTCTTCTTCAGTGCGAATCTAATTTTTACACATATCTTATCACGTTTATGCTCAATTATCGATTTCAGACGGTAATAACTGTATGTTGATTCTCCTTATGTTATGCATCTCTTCCGGAAATGCTTATTTGTCTGCCCACTTAGTTGGCTGCATCTACACCGAGGACAACGCAAAGCGCGTCAAGTATGCGCACGACAAAGGTCATCAAGTCGCTTCGCACACTTGGAGCCACGCCCACCTGAACACCCTCAATTGGGACCAACGTACGTCCTACTAACCCCCTGATCAGGAATCCGTTCCTGATTTTCCGACCGTGTGATAGTCCATGATGAGTTCTGGCGCGTTGAACGTTAGTTGTTAGTTATCCGTAGCTGCGGACCCCCTGACCCTCACCCCACAGAGGCCCTGCAACGGATTACTGGCGTCATCCCCGCTTTCGCGCGTCCCCGTACGTTATACCCCTCTCCAACGTTATACTTCCCCCTAATTAAATCCGCGCAGCCTATGGTGAATATAACGATCTCGTCGTCGAGGTAGCCCGCGTCCGTGGACAAACTCTCGCCAACTGGGACTTTGAGTAAGCCATCATTTCCTCTCTCTCTCTCTGCTGAGATATGATTCGAACATTTCTCTGACCGTGTACAATTAATTACACAGCTCGGGCGATTCGTCGGGCAAGACCACAGCGCAGATCATGCAGGCCTACGACGGCATTGCCCTCGCCCGCCCCAGCACCATCCTCGCTCTCAACCACGACGTGTACCGTAAGCACTCTCCCTTCCCCCCCCCACCTCTTTTCCTGACCCAAGTACCCATTACTAATGAACATCGCGCAAACATAGAACAAACCGCGTATGTCCCCTTTCCCTAAAGCCTCTTCCAATTTCCGGGTGTCTATCTAACTTGTTTTGTGATATAGTCAAGTGATCGTCCCCCACGCCATCGCCACCCTCCAGCGAGCGGGGTACAAGCTCGTCACTCTCGCCGAATGCCTCGGCATGCCTGCCTACCAGTACGTCGGCCCCCCCGCCGTCCGCGACGTACGTCTCTCGTCTCTTCGTCCTGCATTGTGCCTTTCTTCATCCGTGGGCTCATCGTCGTGTTTTCTTTTCTTTAGGCTTCCTGGACGTGCTAATCGCTCTTCTGGCTATTACGAGGAGCTACTTCTACTCTCATTTGCTACAAATGGACTTTATGGACAATGGACTTCCGACTCACCTTACCTCCTCCGTAGTCATTATAGTATAATATTCGACCCGTTGGACATTGTTTCGGACACACACCCTCACTCTCACTCTCGCTCGCTACACACACACTCGTTAACGGACACTTTGATACAGCTGGTATCGTCACGGTCTTTCATTGGATTAGGATTAGGATTAGAAAATTATATTGTTTGTACCCACCGCTGATCCAGACCCATGCAAGGGGTCTTTGGAGGTACTCGTAATCCTCAGTACATGAGAACGAGGCACTGTATGCACGTTGAGCGCGCCATCATATTTGGATCAAAACGCGTCCCGACTTCTCGACGATACGACAAACAGCTCGACTCAGGAACCCAAAAGATACATAAAAGCGAATCGAAGTCCAATCAACTTATCAGATCTTTGACTGCAACCAAATGAGATAGTGCTTATATAGGGTGGGCGTCATAAACCGGGCGGATGTACAAAACCATACTATATATATAATATTAACGATAAGAGATAATTCAACCGAATGTGTTGTACAAAATCGTGACATAGGAAAAGGGAAAGGGGAAGGAGTGGGCGGGCGGACCGTGACGTTTGGAGCCGACGAGAACATGTGCCATGTGCCACGAAATTGTACATCAATGAGGGGGAGGTAGGTAGGTGTCCATGAGTATTAGCTCGGAAACTCGGCTTAGCATCGCCAGGAGGCCTGGAACAAGAGGGTCGGTCACAGTAAGCGCGGCGCTCTTGCTTTATTTTTTGTGAGGAGGAAAATACTGACATCGGGGGTGCCACGGGGTCCGACGCTTTGGTAGGCGGGGAGTCCGAGGCATTCGGCCACGGTAACGAGTCTATAACCAGCGTTCTGCAGCTTTTTGATGGCGTAGGGGAGTACTTGGTCGCTGTTTCAAACAAGAACGGTTTTAGCAAATAGGAAACCTTGTAGTAGAATAAGCTCGAAGCACGCACACAGTGGTTTCTTGAAGAGTTAAAAAGATGCTGAGCACTGTTTCGGTTGATACGAGGTGATTAGGTACTTACTATAAACTTCGTGGTTCAGAGCCAGGATGGTGCTTGGGCGTTTGGCAATGATATTGTCATAGAGGTTTTCGCTTTGAGCCGGGGTTGCACCAAGAGAATCCTTAGAGCTACAACGAACAAGAGAGTGAGTTGATGGACCAGCCACTGCGGCAAGATAACATACTCAAAGTCCCAGAGTACCAGCTTCTGCCCTCTGCTAGAGGAGACCTGTCGCACGAGATCGTTGTATTTTCCGAAGGCTGCTCCAATTCAGCCGGGTGGGTCATTTTCAATAGCCATGGATGGACATACGAGGACGCATAAATGCGGGGACAACGCCGACGATCCTTTGCAACGCCTCTGTATAGGAGTTCGTGTCAGCCACTTGCAATGAGGGGAGTTGAGCAGAAACCCATACGTTCGACTCGCCGCAATTCATCGTCAACTGTATCGTCATTTCACAAATGTTCCCCAAGCAAAAAGAATCTGTTCCCTTACTTTGATCCCGGGAGAGAGTGCTCAAATCTTTGTGGCTCCACGTGTGCGATGCAACTTGGTGGCCATTGTCGTAAGCATAACGGACACGCTTGATTTCGTCCGCGTTGTAGATACAGCCATCTGGTAAACAGGGGGAGGGGTGGAGTCTTTTAGGAGTTGAAAAGGAGATGTAGAAAGATTACGCTCACAGTTATTGCCATCTGGGCAAAGCATATTCGCATTGGGTCATTGCTTCCATGCAAGAAGTAGAAATTGAAAGGACATACTGAAGAAGAATGTCCCCTTTGCGTTAGCTGCTACAAGGGCGTCGCTGACGCCGTATCTTGGCCCAATCTATATCAGGGAGGAGCCTCGAATAACTTCAGCACTGGTAACGTACAGATACAACCATGGACCATCATCCTATCAGTTGCCCAAAGCGTTAAGCCAAGGACTATGAAACACGAATAAAAGTGGACCCACAAATGTCAACGCAACGGTATTAGGAACAGTGCATTGTGTGATGACCTGTGCGAGTTGCTGCCTTTTTTGCGCAGGGCTAGCAGAAGCTGCAAGAGCAAGGCATGCGGCGATGAAAACGGTGGCTTTGAAGGACATTGCAGTTGCAGTTGAGAAAGGCGGGGAGAGGGGTGTTGGCCTGTGAAATTTTAAATCAGTCCACGGAAAAGGAGCTATGCGATCGAGGGGCGAGGAGGGGTGGACGGGGGAAATTTTCTACGACCCGAAACTATCATTTATAGCATTCAGCAGTATCGTGTGTCGCAAAATTTTCAAAAATGCCATGTTCGGTATATCGTCGACGTACCCAACAATATCGCATGACCTCGAGATGATATAACGTATGAATTAAATATAGCACAAATTTCGGCATCGAGTCAGCGCGCTGACCTCCAAATTAGCTAAAAATAGATAGAAGTATACGACGGAGCCACGTGACCGTGAATGTACGTAAGGTTGAAGTCCAATTGCCAACAGTTCCAGGTGCTTTGATCCTGTGCTCTCTTTAAACGGGAAGAGGAGTTCGCGATCTATGTTAACCAAATGCCAGGGTAGTGTTCTGCGTAATTGGATTGCAGAAAGACCGTTAACCGTTAGAACAAACTTTTGGCGCCCAATAGTACGAGTCAGGTGGGCAGATAGTAGCGGGCGCCACAAGCCACAAGCCGGAGTCACGCTAGTTGTTATATTATAACACTTGCCATCCAGACACACACTTACTCTCGCTACACATGCACTTGTTAATTATAATGGTTCATTGGATTGCGATTTGGATTTGGGAATTACTTGCTTGCATATTTCCCCCGCTGAATACACGCAACGTGTCTTTATCCCACAGAACCAATCCGAGTCAACCCATGCCCAAACTAACCAAAAAAAACTCATGTCCCTCCCTCTCCAACAACGCGCGCCAGGCTCAGTCACTGCACCACAGTCAACTTGCCCTCCCAATCTACAAACCACCTCGGGACGCCGGCCTTTTGCTGCGCGTCGAGCGATGTCTCGACAGGTCCAGAAGCTGACGAAACGGGCCGTGCCCACGCACCGATATCCTTCAAAAAGCTCTCCACGGCTTCCCAGTATCCAGAATTCTCAGTCAACAAGTCATCTGCAACGAAACATCGCATCAGAATGAATGTATCACACACACACACACACACGCGCGCTCGAGGGTTAGTGGTGTTGGATGCTTACTATGCCCCGCACGCTCAATGCGCACGAACTTATCATCGGCAGGTCCAGGTCCAACCACTTCCAGCGGCTCTCCCTCTTTTTCTTTAAGGTCATTCCCAGATCCCCCTTCCCGCTTCTCCCCCCCGCGGCGCGCCTGTGCAGCCTCCCACAGCCTATCCATCAACACCGGCGGCACCACCCGATCGCACCTTGCGCTGATCATGAGGATGGGCGCGGTGGTCGGTATGAGCGGCATCTTTGCCGCAGAGGCCCATTTCTGCGTGCAAAGGAAGGGAAGGTACCTGACTATGGGCATGGGCCTGGGCATGCGTTGGACCACGTCGGGGAGGGAGGTGAAGGTGTTTGAGACGATTAGGGCGAAGATCTGGAAGGTGGGTGGGTGAGGTGAGGTGAGGTGAGGTGAGGTAAGTTTATGAAGTAGTTTGAATACCTTGTTTGGGTTACGGCTTGCAAGGTCGATTGCAACTGCGCCTCCTAGCGAGTGGGCAAGAAGAACCTATATGTATATATATATAGAGAGAGAGAGAGAAAGAGAGACCGTGAGTGGCACAGGCACAGACAATATTGATAATGAATACATTACAATTGGAGTCTGCGCGAGGTAAGGCTCGCTTAGGACGTAGTCGAGTCCCGTCTGCGCATCGATCATAAGTCCTGTGGGGAAAGAGTCAGTCAAGCTGCAAGGCGGGTGCATGATTCTGAACATCGTGGCGAGTTGCACCTTTCTCGCTCGGTGTTCCTTCCGAGAAGCTATACCTATATCCCAAGTCCCAAGTCCCAAGTCAGACCTCCGCAATCTCCAATGGAAACCAAAGTCTTAGGGGGGGGGGGAACGCACCCGCGATAAGAGAGCATCAACACATTACACCCCATCCCAAAAAGTTTCTGCGCCACATCCAAGTACTGCCAATTCTGCTCCCCGTTCCCATGGAACACAATAACAGTCGCCCGCGCATCTGCCGCAGCAGGTGTCATCTCCACCCGGGCATCATCCGTACAGCTTCTTATCGGAGACTTGTAGTCCTCTGCGAGGATCTCGCGGGTCTGGGGAATGAAATAGCAGGCCAGGTTGAAGCCGTCGGGGGTCTTGAGGAAGGGCGCCATGTAATCCATCCCCTTTCGTAGCGGCGTTTCCAGCCCTGCAATGTCAACGTTAACCGAGAGGAGTCATGATCAGTGCAAGGTTTTTTTTTGTTTTTTATTGGCTTCTTTTTTTGGCAGGATGGGTCTGCGTGCTCGTGCTTACATGGTTGGGGTTCGCCGAAGAATGCGCCGGGATAGACGAGCAGGCGTTGGCCATGGCGCAAAATCTGTAGACAACATTTCGTGCAAGTGGCGCACCGCCGAATCAGCAGGACACTCACAAGGCCCAGGAGACTCATGTTCAATGACTATGGTGCTAGGTGGGGTTCAAGTTCGTCAGACGGTTATGTATGTGAAATATTTAAGGGAAATGGACGATGGATCACCTGGCGCTGGTTCGTGGAGGATAAGTGCAGTGTCGAGAACCAGTTCTTGATGATGCAGCAGTCGCCTATTTAAAGCAAAAGCTGACGTTGTCTTTGTTTCGATCTGGGCATAAGGTGTCAAACACCGAGGACACATGTCCCCACACATGGCTTCCCTTTATATACATTAGCTTCCTGGAGTCACAGCTTTTGTTAATTCAGATAGAGCGCGGTAGCCCGCATCTAGGTTCATAATGATAGCCGAGCTAATACTGACGTTGGTCCGGTTCGCCCGTGTGCGCCTATCAACAATAACGCTCCCCTGTGTGATTTACTCAATAGCTGAAAGCACTCAGAAGTCAGGATCAACCTCATATCTTGAAGTGCGGCCGGCACGTTGCTGGCAATGCTACATCAAGTAATTCCCTCGAAGCTTAAAGAAACGTCGTGATTGAGAGGGATGACCTATGACCGTATAACGGACTCAATATCAGACAACAACATAAACCAATCAACACGTACCTCACCCTCAACCCTCACTCCAGCCGTGCCTTCAAAGGGCTGAGCCAGCTCCCAAATACATACCAAAACTTGCTCGAATCCAGTGCGCGGCCCAACAGCCCAACACTGCGCGGCAGCGCCCGTAGTGCTCTTCTCTCATCAGCTCGCGCACCCGCCGTGCGTGCTCCAGCAGTAGTCGCAGTGGAAGAAGGGTGGCGCGGGCGGGGACGCACCAGGCAGAGGCAGAGGCAAAATCCCGCCAATCGTACGTCATGATTAAGCTTATCATTGTAAAGCAGCTTACTTATATGCGGACCGACCTTGAGGGCCTTCCAAGTCCTTGGTGGGTGCGGGTGCGGGTTCGACTCGAAGTCTATGTAGACAAAACACCATGGACCAGTTGTGCGGAGATGAGGAGCCGCCCCGGAGACAGGCGAGGTTGGGGGGTAGCGGAGTGGTAGGAGTCTGGAGTCTTTTGGGTCGACTCAGATGGAGTTCAATTCGATCTCGGCGCTTGCACGCGCGGGCGGGCGTGTGTACTCAAGGTGGCTGGCCGTTGTATCTGCGTTTGTGTGTGCGTTCTTTTTTGGAGGTTGAGGTCGGCTGCGCTGATACTGTAACTGTAAGTGACTCTGACATTAGTCGGGTTTGCCCGTTATACATGTCCGCCTGTCAATAAGTTCGCTTCTCCGGTGTGTCAGTAGGACTCAGGATCGGACCTGATACCTTGCAGTGCGACAAGCATGTTTACGATTTCTGACATACCACATCAAGGAACCCTCTTGAAAAAAAAGCGTCGTGTAGCACAAGTGTAGCATCATCGAAAAACATCTGCGAGGAATAACCTATAATTATATGATGAATCCAATATCAGATATCAGACAACGAAGAAAAACATAAGCTAAACATCACAGCACGTACCTCACCCTCAACCCTCATTCCAGCCGCGCCTTCAAAGGGCTAAGCCCAAACCCATACCAAAACTCGCTCGAATCCAATGCGCGACCCAGCATCCCAACGTCGCGAGGCAGCGCGCGCACCCCCTCTTCTCTCATCAGCTCGCGCACCCACCGTGCATGCGGGCCCCGGTCCTCTCCAGCAGTAGTCGCAGTCACAGTCGTAGTCGTAGTAGTCGTAGTCATATTTAGATGCGTCTGCCCCTGCTCCGTGGATGGAAGAAGGATGGCGGGGGCGGGGAAGGGGGCAGGGAGACCCCAGGCAGAAGCGAGGTCCCACCAATCGTACACCCGCCCGTCGGTGAGGATCCAGCGCTGCCCCGCTGCCTGTGCCCAGCTGGCGTGGACGGCGAGGATGGCGCGGGACACGTCCAGCCCGTGGATCAGATGAATGCTTCCCTGTCATTGCAAAGCGGCAGGGTCAGATAAGTGGCGTCATTGAGTGCATTTAGGATTGACTATATGCGGAAGAGGTGCGGACCGACCTTGGTGCGCAGGGCTTCCTTGGTGGGTGCGACGCGAGACACCCAGTTGCGCGGAGATCGGGAGCCACCCCAGAGACCGGCGAGGTTGAGGACGGTGGTGGGGGTCAGTTGGGTCGACTGTGCAAGAAGTTCGATCTCGGCGCTTGCACGCGCGTTGGGGACGAAGGGCGTGTGTCGGTCGTACCACTTGTTTTCGGCAGGCTTAGGCGTGGTGGTTGCACTTGCATTTGCGTTCTTTTTGCGATTACCCTTTTGCGTTAGCGGTCACGAATGGGATTTACATCAGACTTGAGGTGAGTTCAATTCAAAACTCACGTCCCAGATCCCAGTTGTCCCTAGCTGGATGAATCCAGTTTCGAACTCTCCCTCCTCGCGGCTCGATCGATATAACCGCACAAAGCGTGCAGATGCACCTGGAAGCTCGATGGGAAACGTGATCACGACAGTCTGCGCGTCGGGGAGTACTTTGTACGGCTCGATATCCTCGGATTCGGGGTCAAACACGAACTGGATGGTCTCGTCCCGTCCCGAACGGGTCGTGGCGGCGTAGGTGAGACTGCGCTCAGTGCAGAGGGGCATCAGGAAGGTGGAGGTCCAGCCCGCGCCGAGAATGAGGATGTCGACTCGCATGGCTTGTGTTTTGAATGATGGTGGTGGAGGTTAGAGAGGAAGTTGAAACCAGAGTGAGCATGATGGAGTTCCGAGGCGAAGTAGTGACTTCATTCGCGGCTTGACATCGATAAGAAGTTTCAGAGCCAGTACGGAGTGACAGTAGTTAGAAAGTCATGCAAGGTAGTATAGAAGTGTTATTTGCACAAAAACCAAATTATTATGTGCGCACGTAGAGATCCAATTATCGGGAAACGGACACGCGCTGTTGGCGAGGCAGTCGCTTAGGTCAGCGCGTCCCTGCTAAGGTTCGTCGACACCAACTGCTTCGTACTGATCTTCCAGAATTATCTGACAATCAGTACATAGATAATAATCATATGACAGGAATGATCTGCATCATTCCTGGCTTGTGCAGCCTTGAGGCTTCCTGACACAGGCTGACAGGGTCTTTGTTCCGAGCTAGGCTATGTCGGCCTCACGACCTTACGCACGCCCCAGTCTAGATACTTCTCGTGTCCAAGCCTCCCTTTGACTCGCCCCGCATCGTCCAGTTCCCGGTGGTGACCGAACCTGGCGTAGATATCAATCTATAGAAGCCTCGAGTGCTCACTAGAGTCACCCTACACCAGGTTGTGTGTCAGGAATCAGTGTGATACAAAAACAGGTGCCACCTCTATTGTATCTTCCTTCCTTCGAGACATCCCTCTGAATACTTATATACTCCTCCGCAGGCTCGAGCTTTCCCCCGCTTCACACCATGACCGAGTACGACTACTCCCCAGAAGCGTACGAGCGCTACATTCAAACCCAAAACCGGATCGCAAACTGGGTTAGCCAGACCGAACAGCACCGACCCGAATTTGGCTCAAGCTCAGAGGCGACGGAATCTCGCAGCAGGTCCAGGCCTTCCCTCTTCCAGCGCCTGACCCATCGACGGCAGTCCCACTCCGCACACGAACCCCGCCGCCGCCGACGAGGTTCTTCCTCCCCGTCCTCGTCCTCGTCCTCCTCCTCGTCTGAAACGTATGCGAGGTCGTCACGATCACCCGGGCCGATGCCTATCCCCGCCTTCGAGTCGATGTCGATGTACCCCCAGCTACAGACGTACCACTCCAAACACAAACACACCGGCTCCGGCTCTGGTTCGGGCTCGGCCTCACGACATCGTTCCTCCTCTCATCATCGTTCTTCTCACCGCTCGCCAAAGTATGTCATATCGCCTCCGACCTCGCCCCCACTCGCCCATCCTTACCCATATCCGTACGGCACCGGCACGACCCCGATCACGACTCCGACATCGGGGCAGGTCATTTCTCCGGGAGGACCCTACGTTTACCCTGCAAGACCTGGTGTCAGCACAATCGCCGTGAGTCGTCCCTTCTATCATCATACATATTATCAACCCATATGCCTTCCAGTCCCCACCCTACATCCAACCACAGGGATATTACCCACAAACCTCGTACCCTTTCCCCACAACCACAACATACCCACAGACGCAGCAGCAGGTCCAGGTCCCACGCACAGCCCCAGCCACGACCTACGGATATTATACCCAAGCTCATGCACAGACACCGCCTGCACAATACCCACACCCACACCCACACCCACACCCATACACATACCCACAGACTGCGCATGCGGCGTACCCGCCGGCTATATACCCTCTCACTGCCTACACCACCAGGACTGGGACTCAGCAACAGAACACCTATGCTTCGCAGAAGCCGGTGTTTCATCAGCGGATATTCAGTGGGAGTGGGAGCGGGGGGAGGAAGGGGAAGAGTTCGAGGAGGAGTTATTGAGCTTGGTAAAACCCCCCCCCCCCTGTCTGTCTGTCTGTCTGTCTGTACTCCCGCTCCGTAAAGGGAGACATAGAGTGGTTTGAAGAAATGCAGACAGGAACTAGGAACAGGACATTGGATCGAGGATATTGAATATTGAATGTTGAATATTGAATCCCGGGCGACGTGTAGCTATAGAGTCGGGGGGATGAGCCATTCGACGTCACGGTGGAGTATTGTATTCATAGTAGAATTCAATTATTGTCCCCTGCGCTTGGTCGATTAGAGAATATATACATATGTGAGTACATATACGGGGTGCGCTTTATCGGAGGGAGCGTGCAGCATGGGCTCGATTGTATGTATTGTTCATGTAAATTGTATCATCGTCCCAGGCAAGCAAGTCATTGCAGTTGTCATAAAAGAATATGCATGCGAAGAATCATTATCGATTATCATTATCATTATCATTATCATTACCTTAAGCATACATACGCATACGCAGTCAGATAATCTACACTCCGGCTACATATATTGCATTCACACCGTGACATGATGCATGATGGATGGTGACGAGCAGAGACAGACGCGGACTCGGACGAGAACTTACCAACAGCGCCGCTCCCATCCGCCACCTCCAATTTCCGTGATGTCGATGAGGATTCAGAGTACGCGACAACGCGTCGAGTGCGGGACGGAAAGCTTGCAATTGTGCGCTGGCTTGGCTTGCTTGGGAGGGCGAGGGGGGGACGGAGAGAATCCTTGACATTCCGAGTCCGAATAATGCATGCTGATCCGAGTCTGCTTATATTATCTTATAAGGAAATCTAATGCATATGCCGCGATCTTATGTTTTGTGTTAACCCTGCGTCCTCCCTTGTAATTGGACTGATCTAATTCTCGCTCATAACAGAATATGCCCTGCGAGTATACCTACTAGTGTTTGAGCCAGCCAGATTTCTCTCTCGACGACTAAAAGCCGCGCGCGCGCAAGTACCGCCATTTTGCCTGAAACCATTTTTTGATCGCGCAACTCTTCGGTGCGGTTGCATCTCCTCCTGGCTCAAAAGCGACCGTCCGTCCAGTCTTACTTTTCCCAAAACAACTTTCCCCAATCGCAGGCCTAGACAGAACCATCATCTTGCAAGTATATCTAATACCGGGTTGAAATACGAACTCGCACCGTATACGGCCAAGCAATAATCGGCAAAGGCGCATACGTGAGCCCACTCCCTCCCTTCCCCTTCCCCCTCCCCCTCCATCTACATACACACAGAGCATCGTCTACAAAGCCACCCAATTGCAACAAACCTCCTCACCCCACGTAGACGCAGAAGCAAACATAATAATAGCCATCAAAAAATCCCGCGTCTCTAAAAAGATAAAGCGCCCCACTCTGCACGAGACGCGCGTGCTGCATCTCCTGCAAGGCCACGCTGCCATCCCTGTCGTGTATGGGTATGGCGGGCTGGACCATTTTGAGTATTTGGCGATGGAGCGGTTGGGGCCCAGTGTTGCGGAGCTGAAGAAGGAGGAGAGTGCGGGTGTGAAGTGGAGACTGTTGTTTCAAGGGTCTTGGTTCAGGCGGTGCGTAGCTCCTAGCCCCCGGGGCTTCTCATTGACACGGTACATCAGCTCGCGGCGTTGCAGCACATCCACTCGATCGCTCGGCATCGTGCACCGCGACATCAAACCCGAAAACTTCCTCTGTGCACTGGACGATGCCTCGACGATCAAACCCATCGACTTTGGGATCTCCAAACCCTTTTCCCGTGGTAGCACTAGTGGACCATGATCAGCCAAAGTACGATCCGCTCAAGGACCGACGACACATTGTCGGGTCCCTCTACTGGGCGAGCTTGAATTCGCACAACGGAGTTGGTGAGTGCCCCGCCCACCATGCCCTTCTAGTTCTAGCTAACAGTTAGCGTCATATGTCTATTATCTATTTACCCACGTAAAGATCTCGCACCGCGGGACGACCTCGAATCCCTCTCCCTCCTCGCCCTCTTCCTCCTGCGCCGCACCCTCCCCTGGAAACCCCGCCCCCCCCTCTGACTCGCAGCTGCGCTCCCAAGAAGAAGTCGTCCGGCGCCTGAAACTGCGCTGTACAGGCCCCCATCCTGTCCACGGGGTTCCCGGACGAGTTCGGTGCGGTGTTGACATACAGCCGGTCCCTGGGCTTTGATCAGCTCCCCGACTATGGGGCTGTCAGAGGTTCGATTAAGGCTCTGGCTGAGAGAATGGGCTACGCCGCCTCCGTCGACGGTGGAGGCGGACCTCTGGATTGCACGCCTTGTTACCCCTGAAACGATATCCCTTGTTCTAGATGAGCCTGAAGTCCTGATTTCGGATGAGGAGGAGGAAGACGACGACGACGGTGACGGCGACCTTGGGGAGGACAGTTATTATGCGATGGACATTGACATATGGGACCGCCAAGGTGAGCGAGACAAGGACGTGACCTTGTCTACAAAGCAGAAGGCAGAGCTCGACAGCATCAGCACTACTATCCCGGTGATCGTAGAAGTGCAAGGAAATTAATGTGTAATGTGGGTATAAAACTAAACATGCACTGGTACATAGTTCGGCAAGTCAGCCCCAGCCTATAGAAGTCCAAACTGTAATTAGTAGCGGGTAATTATAATAACTCAACGAACATCGAACAGCACGACATATATATAGTAGCTTATTACGCCCCAATCCCAGCCAAAACACTAAACACATCCTCCTGCCTCTCCCTAAACGCCCTGAGCCTCGTCACACCCAAACTAAGCGCATTAACCCTATTCGCAAACGCCACCGCCCTCCCTTCCACGCTCCCCCTTCTCCTCCCCTCTCCCTCTCTCCCTCCCCCTTCCCTCTCTCCCCCTTCCCCCTCTTCCATACCATGCGCATACGCGCACGCCACCCCCTCCTCCAAAATCCTCCCCACCCGCTCCATCCTTGTCAGACGCCGACCCCATCCCCCCTCCGCCTCGACCCCGACCCCGACCCCGACCCCGACCCCGCGCTCGGCACACCGCACGGCCTCCTCCAGATCCTCCTCCTCCATCTCCCGCGCCGCACGCCCGATCCCGGCCAGCTCCAGCATGAACGGCCTCAGCTCTGCCGGGCAGTCCGATAGGCCCAGCCGGGTGCCGAGTACGCCTACCACCTCCACCTCCACCTCTGCCCCTCCCCCGCCCGTGTTCGTGTTCGTGTTCGTGTTTGTGTTCGTGTTCGTGTTTGGGGAGGAAGGGGAGGAAGGAGACACGGAGGGAGAGGAGGAGGAAGAAGAAGACACGGTGACAGCGGAAGTAGCGACGTCGAGCACGGCGAACGCGACAGCGGCATAGTACGCGCGGGGCGGATCGCGCCGGAGGAGGGCGCGGAGGGAGGGATGCTGCTCGAGCGCGTCGCCGAGGGCAGCGTATAGTGTCTCGCGGATGAATTCGATTGCGGGGGAGTGTGGGGGGAGGAGGGTGGGCGAGGGGGTGCGTTGTGGGAAACCCCGCGAGGAGGAGTAGGAGGAGGAGGAGCAGGAGGAGGCGGAGGGCGAGAGGTGGGGGGAAGGTAGGGGTGGGGGCCCGGGGCGTGCTTCGAGGGACGCACGCGTGGACGAGCTCGGGGAAGGGTCGTACACCGGAGGCGGGACGAACGAGGCCTTCTTCGCAGCACGACTGCCCGGGCCCATCCCAGAATCCAGCGCAGCCTGCAGGTCCGCCGCGAACCTATCCTGGAACGAGCGCCTTTGGCTAATCTCAATGGCCACCGCTCTCAAATCCGCAGCGATGCCCGCCACTCGCCTTCCCGGACCCGGATCGCGGGGGGAGAGCGGCTGGAGCCCGCAGATGACGCGGGCGAGGTCGTGCTGGTGTTCGGGCGGGAGGCTTTGGATGGGGGGGACGGCGCGGGACCAGACGTGGAGGAAGGAGATAAAGGAGGGCGGGCAGTTCTCGTAGGACAGTTCCATTGGCGGCTCCGTCTCAGTCTCCGTCTTTGAATTTGAACTTGAATTTGAACTTGTACTTGAACGGCGTGGGAGAGGCACGGAGGGCGGGTGCGTCGTACATCTTAATGCCGCAAAGTATAGGCATAATGCAGGGCCTTGTGTGTGATGAGATTGGTTTGGGAGCATGAAGAGAGGGGGGGGGAGGGCGCTGCAGACTCACCTGTAATCATGAGATCGCTCTCGGCGCTGCTGAGGACATCGGCGTCCAGGAGTCGCTCGGCTTTTGCCTGCGTCAGGGAGGACTTGAGGTAGCTATGGAAGCTGTCCTGGATGTACCGTTCCGATAGTTGTTGGTTGAACATGGCGAGCAGGAGCCACCGCGGACTCGGAGCCTTCTATCTTTATCTTTATCGACACGATGTACTGTACAGCCATCTCGACGGACTCGGATTCTCGGAACGGTAACACAGCCACTGCGGCCACAGACTATAGGGTTTATACGATACGATACGGTACTAATGTCACGCTGCACGATGTATATACATACTTATGACGGTCGAATAACTATACGAATAACGAGTAATGTTGTTGTCGGGGCCGGATGGCTTCTTTTTTTCTCTCTCTCTATACAGCAAATGAGGGAAACCACGGACACGAAACGGAATAAGCAATAAGAAAGTCAAGTCAAGTCCCCCCCAGAAGCACAAGTTCCATCTCCATCTCCATCTCCGTCACTGGACCACTGCGCGAGGCCGGTAGGGATAGGAAGATACTGTCTCGGTTGTGGGTGGTAAATGTGCTCATGCTCATGCTGGAGGTGCTCCGGCCCCGCTGGAGGGTGAAGCAAAGGCGGACACCCGACGTCGGTGGACGGCGCAGTATCCGTGTCCGCGTCTAGCGGCACAGACACAGACACAGAAGCGGGCACGGGCACAGACGCCGCTCCAGCAGACAAAACCCCAACCCCAACCCCAACCCCCCCACCCTCAATCTTACACGTCCCCTTCTCCTGGTGGTACTTGAGCCCGTTCGGGTTCAGGTAAGACTTTGTACATCCCGGCGTCTAGTTACCCACGTCACAAAACAAAACCAAAAAAACTTCAATATGATATGATATGTAGCGCGGGGAAGGGGGGGGGGGGGTTGGGGGCACTCACGGGACACTGGTACGCTTTTTTAGTTCTCCTCCCACCTCCGGTTCTGGTGGACGCGAGAGGCACGCCCGCAAGGTCGACTTTCCCCTTCCCCTTCCCCTTTCCCTTCCGTTTCCCCCCCTTCCCGCTCTTCCGGAGCGCGGAGCCGAGAATATAGTTAGTGTTATTCGAAATCGAGGAGGAGGTGGAGGAGGACGTTCCTCTCCTGCGCGTCTCGTCCTTGCCCTTGCCCTTGCCGGCGGTGCTGGTGTGGGTGTGGGTGCTGGAGCTGGGGGACGGCGAGGACGGAGCGGAGGAGAGCGGGGAGTAGATGAGGAGGGGCGGCGCGGATGTGCTGCTGAGGTGGTGCAGGTGCGGGTGCGGGTGCGGGTGGGGCTCGTTCGCACCAAGGGCAAGGGCAGGGGGCGCGAGGGCGGTGGCGGGAGCGGTGGCGGCACGGTAGCAGTGCTCGTACGTGGGGTATTCGGAGAGTGCGTATGCGTCTGGCTGGTGTACGTAGAGCGGTGCTGCGGGGACGACGAGGCCGGGGACGTCAATGTCGGTGTCGTCGGCACAGGCGCCCGTGTCCATGTCCATGCTCATACTCATGCCCATGCCCATGCCCATGCTGGTCGAGACGTGGACCGGGACAGGCCACAGGGAATGAACCGGAACCGGCACCGGAACCGGGATGGGGACTCCGACTCGGGACGGGGAGCTCATGTCGTACAGGGATTCGGGCGAGGAAGGTGGAGAGGACGAGGGGTAGGGGGAGGGGAACAACGCGATTGGCGGTGTTCTGGAGGTCGAGGTTGAGGTTGAGGTTGTGTGGTGGAAGGAGTGACCGGACGTCGTCACGTCGTAGTGGTCAAGGAGCGCGTGCAGGTCCGGGAGGAGGATATTGCAGCATGAAAAGTTGGTACACTAAAAGGAGGCCTGGATGAGTGGGACTGCCCGCGGAAGAGAATTGACGGAACTCCTCACGAAGGTGCGTTCGAGTTGCTCGATGCTCGACATTGGGTAGACCTCCGTCTCCGTCTCCGTCTCTGCTGGCACCTGAAGCTTGGAACTGCTAACGCTGATACTCCAGTCAATTAGATTTAGTGATCGCACCACAAAGTTCTGTGAAACTCACAAATCGTTCATGGCCGCGCCTTATGTCTGTCGATGGGGGAGACCTAGACCTGTGAGGGGGGAGGGGGGGGGGGGGAAAGCAATTAAGAGCGAGTTCCGGAATGGGTACGCCACGGCAGGGTAAATCGCGCCAGCGCTCAGGGCCAGGAAGCGCATCCAATACATACATATGAATAATGGATTTTGAGTACATACTAGCGGTGGTACCGGTCGGCGGGGGGGAAGGAGAGGGGCACGAGGCGCTATCGAAGTTTGATGCATCGCAACAGGTATGGAAAAAACTGCGAGCTTCGTGGGCGAGGATCCCTCTTCTGCTCCTTTTGCTGCCACACCCCAAGTCAAGTAACCTCCATCTCCAATCCTTGCTGCCCCCTTCGCCTTCCCTCCTCGTTCCAGCTGTGTCAGACGTGGTTGGTTTCCTGTCGATTGTTGCCAGGATTCGCTTCGCGCGGATGTGTGGGACGTGGACAGACTCCGCGCCCTTGGTCTTGGCCTTTCGAAAGGAATGGAGCTTACTCGATATGTTCCGGGAATGCATACGGTTAACATAGCGACCGAGTCAGGGACACTTTTAATGAGGACGGGGACCTGACCAAAGTGTCAATGGATGAATGAACGGTGAACCTGAATTATTTTAGCTTTGGTTGGGAATTCCGCGTGGCGAAGCGAAGCGAAGAGAGCAGAATTTAAAAGGAAGGGAAACATAGATATTCATGCAGTCACGAGACAGCGGAGGCTTCGAATTCAAGAGGCTTCACGGCTACGGAGGACGAGGAGAAGATCAAGAAGCTTAGAACATTGGATTCCGCCGTGAACACGTGAGGTACTTTGGTAACGCGTCGCGGTCAGACGCCGCTCATGATCATACCAAGTACAGGTAATGCTGCGATTCTGCCGGCAATACTACTACTACTACTACTTACTGAGATCATTATAGTTGATAGCCACAGAGCGTACTGCAACAATCCATATGCATGGGGATGACGTCACCGATGCTTTCTTTTTCTCAGTGACCATTGCAACTTTCCACGACGAATAATGATAATGTCTATTGCAATTGAGTGGGGATGACAGCAAGCAGGTATCGGCGTGGTGGGGCTGCAATTCACATCGGGAGGAGGGCCGGACGTCTATGCGAGATATTATATTTAGGAAAACCACCCAACAACGGACGGCGTATCAGAAATCCAGCGGGGAGTAGGAAAGGTGACAATAATTATGTGGTGTATGATATTGTCTGTGCAATCCGTCCGTCCAAACAGGGTGTGAAAATCGTCTAGGCAGTCTGCGCAGAGAAGGAAGTGAGGTCAGGAAGGGGTTATGATAGAGGCCTGGGACACAGACGACGTACCGAGTCCTTGAGGTAGGTGATGAGGTCGTTCCTGTCCTTCTCCTTCTTCAGGCCAGCAAACGCCATCTTCGTACCGGGGATGTACTGCACGCACGGTCCAGTGGGTCAGCCGCGCGCTCTTAGGCTCAAGGCTCGTTGCATACCTTTTTAGGGTTCTCGAGATACTCGAAGAGTGTCTCCTCACCCCAGACGACACCCTTATTCACATTGGCGGCAGTGTAAGAGAAGCCCTCGCCCTGGCCGGACTTGCGTCCAAAAATGCTGTCAAGGGCGGACGCGTTAATGAGATAGTAGTTTCGAGCTGTGTGCAGAGGACGTACCCGTGAAGGTTAGGGCCGACTTTGTGGGGCTCGCCAGCACCAACGGTGTGGCACTGAGCACAGCGAGTTTTGAAGAGGGAAGCACCCTTGCTCAAGTCACCTAGAATACCAACACCCATCCCGGTCAGCCACGCTCGCTCCTCGTCTTCAACAAACAGCAACCGCACATACCAGTAGAGAATCCCATTTTCTATAGGTTAAAGTTGTCTTAAGACGAGGAGAATAGAAAGAGATTATACAAAAAGGTAAGGCGAGATGATGATGAGCTGGAGCTAAGAGGTTGGAAAGTTGGAAAGTTTTTCAAGTGACGAAAGGTGTCACGTGATCTGCCGGTTTCTTCCGTGGGCCAATCACAGAGCTACCATTTGTGCCGAGGTTATTTGCCGAACATAACATTGCCGGTCCGTTGCATCGGAGTTCCGTTGTCGACGACGGAATGACTCTTGGCTAACGATTTACACAGCGAGCATGATAACCTGCACGTCGTCGCGATCGTACCCTGGGCTTTTCTCTCTCACTCTCACTCTCTGTCTCTCTCTGTATCTATGCATGCCGCTCAATTTGTTAGCGCGTAATGCATGGTCGCAGCAGCTCGGAAGATAATAGCCCCCACCATGATCCGACACTCCCAAGAACCTCCGGCGAGCCGCCATGGATGGAGATACGAGTGGAACCAAACGTCAGGTGGGAGTGGAAGCCAGTGTCTCGAAGGACCCAGCTGAGTTGAGGTCAACGTGACAGTGCCGGCCTTCAGCTCGCTGTACTGAACGTTCCCAGTTACCTGGACTATTCGATGGGCTACTGTAAGCGTGCGCTTTGTCTGTTTATTCAAAGAAAGCTTTTTTGCATACTGGACTGTACCAAGCACTGTTATTTTGAGCCACTATCTTGAAGATACGTTGTTGCGGAAATGTCGAGAATTTTTGGGCGATGTATGTACGCGTTGAGATTTACCTCCTCTCCAATGTGACATGTACAATATATATTGATGGTCGAGGCAACGAGGTGACAGACGTCGACAAGCAATCGACAAGTCATGATCTACAGCAATTACTTAAATGGCGGCGACGGGCCCTACGGCAACGACCACGAAGCTTGAAGCTCATGCTCGCAATATAAGGCCGACCTAAACGCGACCATCACTTTGACACCATCCAAAAAAAATACACCGCAGCGCAGAAAATCCGACGAGTGCCATGTCTGATATAGAGTATGTGTCCGACGAACCCATCGGCCTCAAGGGTCTCTTGGGTCTTGTAAGTCCGAGTCTCCTTCTCCCCTCTCCAATGCTCGCATTATTGAGTCCTGACTATTAATGTTCTGCACTACGGCAGCTCTGGCGGCATGGCCAAAACCTGCTCGTGTACCCTGCCGCATTCGACGTGCTCGAGAGGCGCCGTCCACCAGGTACTATCCTCTATCTCCCCCCCCCCCTTCTTTCATGTTCATGTTCTGAACCGCTCACACGGGGGTCTAGAAATCCGCACCCCGGCGATGCTGGGCATCCCATACATCGCACCCCTACTCCGTACCTCCGACGGCATCGACCTCAGCTGCTACCTCCTTCCCCAAACACGCGAGTCCCTCTCCGCGGACACCTACCTCGCGCAGGGGCAGGGGCAGGCGATGGAGGATTGCAGAGTGGATGTGACGCCGGCGGCGGCAGAGGCGCGGGCGACGGTCATCGTGTTCCATGGGAACTCGGCGCACCATTGGGAGGACATGGTGTCGGCGAAGGATCTGTTTGGGATGGGGTGTAATGTGTTTCTGTTATCGTATCGTGGGTGCGTCTTCACGGCCTTTTTGGATAAGTTGTGGATTCTGGTGCGGGGGAAGCTGATGCTGGTGCGGGTGGGGATGCCAGGTACAGTCTTTCTGGAGGGTCGCCGAACGAAAAAGGTAGGGACGAGGACGCTTTTTTTCGATGGTGTTCCTCTCGCTGCTTTATTGAACTACTGAACTGGAACTGGGCTGCAGGGCTCCGGATAGACGCGCAGACAGGTCTCGATTACATCTTGGACGAGCCTCACCTCTCCAAAACCCCAATCGTAAAAACCCTCTTCACCTCATTCGTTGTGATGGTGACGTCCCACCAACATGTTTTTCCTGCAGATCCTGTATGGCCACTCACTGGGCGGAGGAGTCGCAATCGATCTCGCAAGCCGCAACGCCTCCAAGGTAAGTAAGCTCATCTCCAACCTTCTGCCCCTCACTTGCTTTCTGTACCCAACCGCTCATCCCAAACCCGCACGCAGGTCTCCGCAGTCATAATCTCAAACACCTTCACCTCCATCCCCGACATCGTCCGGCGCTGGCCCTACATCGGCATCTTCTCCTTCATCTGCCACCAAAAATGGCGCTCCGCCGACAAAATGCATCTCATACCCGCCACCACCCCGATCCTAATGCTGAGCGGGAGGAAGGACGAGGTGATACCCCCGGAGCTCATGGACAAGTTATGGAGGGTTGCGCAGAGGCGCGGCAGGAGGAGACGGGGTTATAGGTCCGGGGTCCCGTGGGGCACTACCGCTCCTACAGACAAGGCGAAGGATACACGCGGACAGGAAACACGGCCGGGTGGTGATGTGTTTGTGACGATAGAGGCTGGGACGCATAGTAAGTTTTCGTAGCCCCCCACGCACCTTCGCAGGAAGGCGATGATGGCGTCTAACGTAATCTGGACACGCAGACGATACGCCCGACTTTTTGGAATACTGGGCCGCGATTCAAGATTTCGTGGAAGGGGTTAGCGGGCGGACACATCGCGCTCCTTTGTCTGCACCACCGCCCCCGCCCCCGCCCCCGCCCCCGCCGCTGCTGCAACCTGTGACACCAAAAAGAGTGGACAGACGGTGGCGCTACATCAACAGAAAGCTTGTGGTCGTACAGGACAGCGAGTCGGGGGATCTTTGAGATTTAGTAGTAGTAGCTCGGGCTGACATTTACTTATACTACACATATTGTTTTTTCGTAATATCTCGTGGGGGGCCAAGGCCGAGACGTTTATTCATTAGACACCCTGTAAGTATATCGGATGAACCAAATCGGCGAGCAACTTGCAGGTGGGGGTGGGTAGTAATTGGGTCAAGGTGTAAGTCAACGTAAGGACCATGGGTCATGGGTCATGTGCAGGTCGTAAGTGTACTAAATAAATGAAGAGTCCGGCAACTTTGTCAGAGGGGTAGCAATTGCCTGGGTGCGGCGATTAGAATTAAGCATAACAAAACATCCAGAGACGAGTTGCAGAATGTCAGAGAGAAGAAGCTTAAGTGTGTGAGTGCTAGGTGTCCATCGGAGGCGTCCAACGTTCAAGTTTACCGAATGGAATGGATCAGGTTGCTTGCTCAGCATTTCCAGTCAGCCTTTAAGTATGAGTGGAGGATTCAGTGTCAAACAACCAAATGGCAGACAGACAAAGGCGAGAGGAGGCACTGACAGTGCGCGCCTGGGGCGGGCCGACGCTCTGGTATGCGGGCCGGCCGAGGCACTCGGCCAGGGTCACCAACCTGTAGCCGGCGCTCTTGAGCCTGTTGATGGCGTAGGGAAGGGTTTCGAAGCTGTTTTTTGCAGCTCGTATCAGCGAGGCTTGACATGGATTTTAGTATACGTGAGGGTTTCCTTACACGGTGGAAGCTGGAGGGAGTAAGTGGCTGATAAGTTAGAAGTGTAGGGGAAGGGGAGCCTGAGGATTCACGCACCATGGATTTCGTGGTTGAGGGCCAGGATCGTGCTTGGGCGGCGGTTGGCGAGAGCGTTGTAGTTGTTCTTTTGTTGAGTGACGCTGTGACCGGTGGAATCGCCAGAACTAGATGACACATTGAGATGCGCGTTGCGAGGAAACAGTGGATATATATGGATGGGCTTACTCGAAGTCCCAGATAACGACCGCTTGACCACGGATGCCGGAGGCGTCCAGGACAAGGTTGTTGTAGTTACCATAAGCTGCGAGATGTTTGATCAGGTGTCCTAAGGATTGAATCGTGAAATACGTACGAGGCCTCATAAATGCGGGATATGCTCCTGTAATCCTCATGAGAGCGACTTGAAAGAGAGTGTTACCGGTGTTTCATTATCCTGATACGAGAACGACGCACGTTCAACCTTCCACATCTCATCGTGAACTATTCAGCTAAAAAGTCAGAAAGGTGAAATTACTCGGAGACATGACGCCGTACTTTGATCCCAGGTGAGGGTAGTGAGGTCCTTGTGAGCCCAGGTATGGGACGCCACTTGATGTCCTTTGTCGTAAGCATACTTGACACGCTTGATATTATCATCGCTGTATATGCAGCCAACTGGAGCACATCGAGATCTTATCAGTGAACGCCACCAACAAGCCAAATATCCACAACTCACAGTTGTTCCCGTCTGGTGTGGAAGCGCGTAAGATGTGAGGGAAACAGTACGGCCAGGAACAAAATATCCGTACTGAAGAAGAAAGTGCCAGTGGCATTGGCAGCCAAAAGGGTCTTGCTGACATCGTACCTGAATAACGTCGAAAGTAGAGGGGTTCGTTGGGATGACAGGGAATAGATAGATGGTGGACGTACAGATAGACATAGGGACCATCATCCTTTGGGAGGGGAAAGACAGAGCGCGTTGAACAGATGGCCTGAAGCAGCGAGAGGAAATATCGCTCACAAACGTTAGCGCAGCCGTATTGGGGACCGTACAGCGCGTGATGACCTGCGCTCTTGCTCTCTTCTCTGCTTGGGGGCGCGCCATCCCGAGTACCGATAGCCCGAGAACGACAATGGAAGAGAGGAGCATGGTGGGGGGGAACAGGGGAACCAAAGGCAGCCTGGGGACGAGTAGAGCTTTCAACCTCCTGGAATTTATACAAAACAGATCACCACTTGATGACAAGGAACGATAGCTTGAGGTACGCGATTGCGCCTCGAGATTACAGGGCCCCGGCCTCGTTGATATCGATCTCGAAGCGGAAGGATAGGGATAATTCAGCGCCATGATTGCATTGTATTTGAGGCGCCGTCCCCCAGGAGCACGTCCAGACCTTCCGTACATGCTCTGCAACTATTGTGGTCTAGAACATTTGATTTTTCCATTTGGGGTACGCTTGTCGAACTGCTCGACTGAATATCCTTTGGAGAGAGGTGCGACTTGAGAGGATGAGTTTCCGGGGAAGTGACTCAGGGGTTACTAAAACTTGGCGCCGCTTGGCACAGTTTGCACCCGAGTTTGTCTGAAGTTCGAGCCGCCCAATAGAATACCGCAAGGCCATCTTAATTGCCGTGCGAGAACTGTTATCTTGACCATATCATTGAATTTTGGTCAAGTCTGTGCGCACGCTCTGTTGAGAGATATCTAGTTTGGCAGGGGACAATTCTCAAACCGGGCCGGCGCACCTAATTGCAAGATGCGTCGATCACGGGCCTGCCCATTATTCTTGGCCGTCGATCAACACCTCGGCTCATAATGCTCCCTTGCTTTCTTCAAGTTGAAGGCAAGAACGAAATGTCAGAGATATTTTCATCATGCTGAACAGTTCTGACCTATTTGGGGGACAGACTCTAGGCCATGGATTTTGTTTGATACACAAGATCAAGTAAGTCGTTGGTATTTGAATAGATTCGTGCGAGTTGTAGCTTTCAATAACTTGAAAAAGTGACAGGCAACAACAGCGCTCTTTGAGTCTCTGCAGGGATTCCAAGAGAGGGTCCTAGTCAGAGAACGGATATCAACGGCGATATGTTTGAGGACCGATATTCGGGAAGAGGTAAATGGGAGGGACAGGAGGCAATAGGGTCGCAGAAAAAGGCGGAGAACTTGAATACTTAGATTTGCGGAGGAAAGTAAAGTTATTGAAACAGTCTGGCCTCTCTCCCTCTCACGGAAAAAGTAGTCCAGGGACTTAACAGGAACAAATGATGAACAGGTTCTGGACGACCGTGGTAAGTGCCAACATTCAGTCAATCAACTACTTAAACTCTAAGCCACGAGAACAAGCCGTGGCCTGCAACGGAGTCAATTGTTCCCGCCGAACTGCGTCGGTGCAGAACGCTCCTTGAACAAGGCGCGCAGAGATCCGTCAAGTAGGTCTTTGAGCGAAATCCGAGTCCGCGTCCTCGATAGAAATGGATTTGCATATCAGTAAGTACACCATGCAACAGCAGCTGCAGGGGAGCTTGACCGGTGGGATTCAACAACATTTGACCCTTACTGAGGATGTTGTTATTGACTTGTTCCTTACCGTGACAAAGGCTGGAAAATTGGTTCCGAATACATAGCCCGAACATCGCCCACAAGAGAGGGAAAGCTCCCAGACAATGAGCTTTTTCAAGCCACTTCCTGAAGACGACTGTCATTGAACCCAAGTTTTCGTCCGTCTGGCACTGATGGCACCAACATCACAGAGTAGATGTATAAGATGCCTGACACGAGAGCAGAGTTCTGAGCTGGGAAGTCTCCTCTACGCGCTCTCATAGTAAGAGGTGCGCCTGTAGTGTTAGAACTGCGGTAGGTTGGGTAGACATGAAGAAGATTTTTTGACGGGTCTCGGAGTCGGTAAATCTCAAGGTGTGTTCGGGTCAAGTCCGCTCGAGTTGCACCTGCAGATGACCTCGACCGGATGTCAAGGGTTTGTTCTACCAGCTTATCGAGCTTTATGAGGACGAAATTCTTGCAAATGATTACCTTTGTCGTATGCTTCTCAAGGACCTCGAAGCGCAACACAGCGGTGGCCGCAATTCCTTGCATACCGGGTAAAATAATCCGCAATGAATCAAATTATCGAAGTCAATTTCGAATTTGTGATCCCAGTGTTAATGGCCAGTTTACGGACGGAGGGCTTGCACACCTATTTCGTGATGGTTCACCCGGGAGGCGTTGGGAGGCGGAGGCAATTTTACAAAAGCCTTTAGCGCCCGAAGTCCTTTTTCAATAATTGCTTGAAGGAAGAGATTTAGGTCCCCAGCCACTAAAGTTATCAACAGGCCAAGTCGAAGAACTGCGAGGCAAGGGGAGCGAAGTTGACAGTTCCGACGAGACCTTGCTTCAATGCTCCGAGCAGTGTCTTGCTAGTATCCAGAATATCGGGCTTTTTTTCACCCTCAGGTTCTCCGAAGCGTCAGAATAAGGTACCGTCCGTCGATCTAGATGGTTGTCTTGAACCAGTGCAACTATGAGTGTAAGCTTTTATTTGTAGGAGTGTAGGCGCAGCCAATGTTCGCTGAGCCATCGAGGCACGTTGAACCTTTAGTGATGCACTGTCTTTATATTTGTCTGGGAGCAGGAAGCTGGCTTGAGTTAAGGGCGATCGCAAGGTTGAGCGACGATCGTTATACATATTGTAATAACTCGTGTAGAGACTACATACCGGTGATAAAGTGGCCCCGATAACAGCGGCTCGGTTCAACGTCGGCAGGAGTGATTTGTGATCTGTAAAGAAAAGGGCTGACAACAATCCACGCAACTACTTTCCAAAAGTATGATTTGGGCGTGTCAGTCGATGGAGACACCAAAGGATGGTCGAGGGTAGTGGATACGAATGCAATGAGTCGCGACATTTGGACTGAAGCAGGAGTTGAGTAAACCCTAACCTATTTCCTCCAGTGGATCACATGACAGGATCCGGACTACGTAATCCCGAGCTAGATTTGCTGGAACTGAACTCCAGGCTCTGACCAAGTCTCCTCCTCCTGCGCTCTCCTCCTCCCCCTTCCTCCCCACTCCTTTCCTCCTGAGCTCGTTGAAAAAATTTATTTGGAGATTTATGCTCCAACAAGGCTTTGACTGCCAACTCCACTAAATTGTCTAGCAACGTCCTGACGTTGGAAATTTCGACATGAGTTGGCCTGCCTTGCGGGGCGTCTTGCGCCACACCTGCAGGCGCTCTATTCTATCCTTTACACCTACTATCGGGCATCCCAGTCGACGGACATTGGCTGTATCTACTCCGGTCGCGTTTACACGTTCACCGCAGTCATTATACGCACCGCGCTGGATCAACCCGAAAAACGGCCAGGAAGCGACGAAACCAGAGGAGAACACCGAGCAAGAGGAGGAGGATGCAGCTGCGAAACTTGAGGAGGATAAGCCCTCTGACGCCTCGCAGCCTCCGTCCGACTCTTCCTCCGAATCCCAAGCACCCGCGACCCCGCCCGACTCACCTGAATCACCGCCCCCGGCACCTCCACCGTCAAAGCCCAGCTCAGGCTCAATAGCGAAGCAATCAGTCCCCGAAGTCTACCCCCAGGTCCTGGCGCTGCCTATCGCGCGCCGCCCTCTCTTTCCCGGTTTCTACAAGGCGGTGGTGATTCGGAATCCTCACGTTGTTGCGGCTATCAAGGAGATGATGAAGCGCGGACAGCCCTACCTCGGTGCGTTCTTATTGAAAGACGAGAATGCGGACAGCGACATTATCACGGACATCAACTCGGTACATCCTGTCGGCGTCCTTGCCCAGATCACCAGCGTCTTTGCGGCGAGTGGTAGCGGAAAGGAGGGCGAAGACAAGGAAGAGGGCCTCACCGCGGTGCTCTACCCACACCGGAGGATTAAAATCACGGATCTACTGAAGGCTGGAGGCGTAGCAAAGGTCGAGGATGTGGAACACCAGACGGTGGAGCCGCCGACCACGACTATCGAAGGTGCGCAGCAATTGACTTCGCATAAGACTCTACCTGATCACACTCTCGCAGGCCCCGTACAAACGAACTTCCTCTTCGACCACGCCGTCTCAGTCGTACACGTCGAGAACCTCGTCACACAGCCGTACAACAAGGACGACCAGTACATCCGCGCTTTCATGTCCGAGATCGTCTCCGTATTTAAGGATATCGCCCAGCTAAACCCGCTCTTCCGGGACCAGATCACCAATTTCTCGATCAACCAGGTTGCCTCGAACGTCTTTGACGAGCCAGACAAGCTCGCGGACTTTGCGGCTGCCGTGTCGAGTGGTGAGGTCCGCGAGCTCCAGGACGTTCTTGAGAGTCTCGTCGTCGACGACCGCTTGCGCAAGGCACTGCTTGTGTTGAAGAAGGAGCTCATCAACGCACAATTGCAGTCGAAGCTCTCGCGTGACGTGGACAGCAAGATCGCCAAACGCCAGCGGGAGTATTATCTGATGGAGCAGCTAAAGGGTATCAAGAAGGAACTGGGCATGGAGAGCGACGGGAAGGACAAGCTCATCGAGAAGTTCAGGGAGCGGGCGAAGGAGCTGAAGATGCCCGAGCTGGTCAGGAAGGTGTTCGACGAAGAGCTGAACAAACTTGCATCGCTCGAGCCTGCTGCCAGCGAGGCCAGCGTTACCAGGAACTACCTCGAGTGGATTACCCAGGCAAGTCCTGCGCTCCCTTTCCTTCCGTTCTGTTTGAAGTATTAACGCTGCTCTAGATCCCCTGGGGAACGCACACGCCTGAGAACTTCTCCCTCCCACACGCTCAACGTATCCTCGACGCGGACCATTACGGCCTCACTGACGTCAAGTCGCGCATCCTTGAATTCCTCGCTGTTGGCAAGCTCCGCGGCTCCGTCCAGGGTAAAATCATTTGTCTCGTCGGTCCGCCCGGCGTGGGCAAGACCAGTATTGGCAAATCCATCGCAGGCGCGCTCGGACGGCGCTTTTTCCGGTTCTCGGTTGGTGGTCTGACTGACGTCGCGGAGATCAAAGGACATAGGAGGACTTATGTTGGGTAAGTGCTCACGCTTTCAACTTGGTCCTAGGCTTTTCGTTGATGAGTTTTGCAGTGCACTGCCTGGCAAGATCATTCAAGCACTCAAACGCGTTGGAACGGAGAACCCGCTTGTGCTCATCGACGAGGTTGATAAGATCGGTCGTGGCATTAACGGAGACCCCGCGAGCGCCTTGCTGGAGATGCTGGACCCCGAGCAAAACAACAGTTTCCTGGATCATTAGTATGTCGCCTTTCCCATCTATTTGTTTGACGAAGATGCTCATCTTCCCATAGCATGGATGTTCCCGTTGATCTGTCGCGTGTTCTCTTCGTCTGCACTGGTATGAACTCAACTGTCATCCACACTGCATCTCGCTGATCTTGGGTCACCAGCTAATAACCTCGATACCATCCCCGCACCTCTACTTGACCGTATGGAGGTTCTGGAAGTTAGTGGATATGTTTCGGAAGAAAAAGCTGTCATTGCGGAACGCTATCTCGCTCCTCATGCTCGTGAGGCTTCCGGACTCAGCTCAGCAGACGTGATCCTCGAGCGGGAGGCTGTGGACATCCTGATCAAGTATTACTGCCGGGAGAGTGGTGTGCGGAACTTGAAGAAGCACATCGATAAGGTGCGTTTTTCGCTCGACACTTTGAAAAGATTTTATAACTCGTGGACAGATATACCGCAAAGCCGCGTTGAAGGTCGTGCAAGAACTCGGCGAGGAGACGTTCCCTGAACCTCAGGCTGCCGCTGCCCAGGCCGAAGCTGCCTCATCTCAGTCCACGGAGCTCGCGTCTGATAAGCCCGAGACGACGTCGCCAGCTGCGGAATCAGAACCCACGCAAGGACCCACACCCCCACCTACACCCTCTGCCTCTACCGCGTCCTCAACGTCCGAACCAGCACCAACAACGCCGCCGCCAGCGTCACCAGCCGATACCACGCCTAATCCTGACGAAACCCACCCCAAGACCGTCACCACGCGAGAGCGCAAGCCCCTGCCCATCCCCGAATCTGTGCACATCAGGATAACGCCCGACACGCTCAAGGACTACGTCGGCCCGCCTGTGTACCAGAAAGACAGGATGTACGCCCGGCCGCCCCCGGCTGGTGTCAGCACTGGCCTGGGATACCTGGGCAACGGTTCTGGAGCTGTCATGCCCGTAGAAGCTATGGTGCGTCCCGTCTCTTGCTGCTCTCTTTCATTTTTTTCTTGAGTGTCTGATCGTGTGCTGTTGTCAGAGCATGCCGGGCAAAGGCGGACTCCAATTGACCGGAAAGTTGGGTGAAGTCATCCGGGAGAGTGCACAGATTGGCCTCAGCTGGGTCAAGAGCCATGCGTTCGAGTTGGGCATCACGACCAGTGCTAACGACCAGTTCTTGAATGAACGAGATGTCCATGTGCACATGCCAGAGGGGAGTATTGGCAAGGAGGGCCCGAGCGCGGGAACAGCCATCCTGTCTGCGTTCGTTTCGCTCTTCACGAAGACGAGGATCAACCCCGATATTGGTATGTCTTGCTTGCGCCAAGAATTGACGCCTATGACTGACGTTACTTTGACTTGCTTGTAGCGATGACGGGTGAGATTTCGCTAGTCGGGCAGGTGTTGCCCGTTGGTGGGCTGAAGGAGAAGATTCTAGCCGCCCATCGCGCGGGTATCACAACCATCATCGCGCCCGCCGCCAACCGCGCCGACATTGAAGAGAACGTTCCCGAGAGCGTGAAGACGGGCATCCGGTTCGTCTACGTGGAGACGGTGAAGGAGGTGCTGGAGGAGGTGTTCCGCGACGAGCCTGTGATGGAGCGGTGGAAAGACACGTTGCTATAATACTAATTATTTGGTATGTCTCTGGATAGATCTTTCAAAAGCCGAAAAGCCGACTGCTATACGCTACTACGCATACTTAAACGGTCCTCAGCTCAAACTAGATGTTGCTTTTCCAGCCACTGACACTCTCGTTCGTGTAGCAAACATTTGTATTTCGTATCAGCACGCATAATTTCACACCACCCCCCTCATCCCCTTTGTCAGTTATAACTTTCAGTTGTCCAGCAGTGTTTTCGTGTGTTCCTCCCGAACCGTCGTCCTGTCTGCCAATCATGGCAGAAACAACGACCCACGATCTTCAAGCAGGTGCCTGCGTTATTATTGATAATAAGCGCTGAAATTGCCACAAAAGTAAATAAATCAATGATGACGCAAGTGGCGCAGATTTGTTAAACCAACTCCTGTGTTACTCACCCTCCATCATGTCTAAAAGAACCCCCTCCGAACTCAGCGCCGTGTCTGCGTTGTTCAATGACTGCATCTCCATCATCCAAAACAGGTCTACAGGCAACCTGGATGAGGCCGCAGAAGCATGGCTCAAAGATGCACGGCTGGACATAATGCGACAGGTCGAACAGAGGTGCGGTTTCAGCGGATCCTTACTTTCACAGACATTTATCATGCAATGGGGCTAGTTAGCTATCAGAAGCTTGCAGAGGGCATAAACGACCCAATGAGCACGCCGCGCTGGGCCCTCGATCCTTCCCAGCGCCTCAATATCTACACGAAGGGTCACGCGTACCAGTTGAATGCCTATTGTAACGCATTCGTTCAAGAGTTCAAAAATCTCATGGCAGAGTGCGCCTTTGACGCTGCCGTGACCTGCAGCAGCACATGGACATCCGAGACGATGTACAGTATCGCAATCAAGTTCCCTGTAGCAGGCGCTGCTGCGCCGAATGCGCAACGGGCACTGTCCCACTCCGAAATCACGCGGCGATTCAAAAAACTGCCGCGTTTCAGTTCGAATGCGTTGCGGATATCGCAAGTGATTGAGGATTCTGATGCTGAGATGGGAGAAGATAACGAGGAAACTGTTGCATCTCCTACACGCAGGTGGACGAGGTCTCAGAGTGCAAAGAGGAAGAGGACTCAAGATGAGGCGGGTCATGGAGAAGGTTCTACGGGAACTAGGAGGTCCAAGAGGCTTCGGGGTTCGACCAACTGAGACGGCAAGAAGAAATCTCGAGCGAAGAAATGATAACATCCTCTCGCGACAATTTCGGTTCTACGACGGTCCTCAGCTCAAACTAAATGTTGCTTTTCCAGCCACTGACACTCTCGTTCGTGTAGCAGATATTTGTATTTCGTATCAGCACGCATAATTTCACACCTCCCATCCTTCTTCCACTTTCGACTTGTCCAGTGAGGGTTGTTTCAGTATTCTCGAACCGTCATCCTATCTGCCAATCATGGCAGAAACAACACAACACGACCTTCAAACAGGTGTCTGCGTTATTTGACGACTATATACATGGCCATGGATCAGGCCGATAATAAAGTGCTAAAATCGCCATGAAAGCCGTGTGGCACATAAATAAATAAATAAGCAACATCACGCAAGTGGCGTTGACGGCTGCTTGTGTAGGTTTGTTGAACAATCTTGCACAGCTAATTTACTTTCACTCCACCTCACCTCAAATCTCCATGTCTAAAACAACCTCCTCTGAACTCAGCCAAGTATCTGCGTTGTTCAAGGACTGCATCTCCATAATCAAAAGCAGGCCTGCAGGCGACCTGGACGGGGCCGCAGAAGAATGGCTCAGAGATGCACGGCTGGACATAATGCAACAGGTCAAAAAGAGGTGCGGTTTCAGCGGATCCTTGCTTTCACGGAGACTGATCATGCATGGGGGCTAGTTAGCTATCAGAAGCTTGCAGAGAGTATAAACAACCCATTGAACACGCCGCGCTGGGCCATAGATCCTTCCAAACATCTCACTATCTACACGAAGGAACACCCGTACAGCTTGAATGCCTATTCTGGGATTTTCCTCCAAGATTTCTACAATCTCATGGGAGAATGCGCCTTCGACGCTACCGTAACCTGCAACTTGAACGCACTTGGAGAAAAATCCTTCTACGCTATCAAAATCAAGTTAACTGTAGCAGGCGCGCCGAATGCGCAACAGTCGTCGATATCATCCCCATCCGAAGCCATGAAGCGTTTCAAAAAACTACCACGTTTCAGTGCGAAGGTGTTGCAGATATCGCAAGTGATTGAGGATTCTGATGGTGAGATAGGAGAAGGAACTCGGGAAGCAGGCACAGGCGCAGACAAGAACGACGAAACTGTTGCATCTCCTATACGCAGATCAACGAGGTCTCAGGGTGCAAAGAGGCAGAGGACTCAAGATGAGGCGGGTCATGGAGAAGGTTCTACGGGTACTAGGAGGTCCAAGAGGCTTCGGGGTTCGACCGAAGGCGGCAAGAAGAAATCTCGAGCGAAGAAATGATAACGTCCTCTCCCGACAGTTTCGGTTCTGCAACGGTCCTCACCTCAGATTAAATGTTGCTTTTCCAGCCACTGACACTCTCGTTCGTGTAGCAAACATTTGTATTTCGTATCAGCACGCATAATGTCACCCCCTCTCATCCCCTTTTCCATTCCAGCTTCAGTTGTCCAGCAGTGTTTTCGTATTCCTTTCGAAACGTCGTCCTGCCCGCCAATCATGGCAGAAATAACAACCCACGATCTTCAAGCAGGTGCCTGCGTTATTATTGATAACAAGCGTTGAAATTTCCACGAAAGTAAATAAATCAATAATGACGCAAGTGGCGCAGGTTTGTTAAACCAACCAATGTTACTCACCCTCACTCAAATCTCCATCATGTCTAAAACAGCCTCCTCGGAACTCAGCCAAGTCTCTGCGTTGTTCAATGACTGTATCTCCATAATCAACGGCAGGCCTGCAGGTAACCTGGATGGGGCCGCAGAAGCATGGCTCAAAGATGCACGGCTGAACATAATGCGACAGGTCGAAAAGAGGTGCGATTTCAGTGGATCCTTACTTTCACAGACATTAATCATCCAATGGGCCAAGTCAGCTATCACAAGCTTGCAGAGGGTATGAACGACCCAATGAGGACGCCGCGCTGGGCCCTTGATCCTTCCCAACGTCTCAATATCTACACGAAGGGTCACCCGTACCAATTGAATGCCTATGCCAATACATTCATTCAAGAGTTCAAAAATCTCATGGCAGAGTGCGGCTTTGACGCTGTCGTGACCTGCAGCACATGGACATCCAATACGGTCTACAGAATTGCAATCAAGTTCCCTGTAGCAGGCGCTGCTGCGCTGAACGGGAAACGGGCACTGTCCCACTCCGAAAACAGGCGATTCAAAAAACTGCCACGTTTCAGTGCGAATGCGTTGCGGACATCGCAAGTGATTGAGGATTCTGATGCTGAGATGGGAGCAGGTGACGCAGCCAGTAACGGCGGAGCTGTTGCATCTCCTACACGCAGGTGGACGAGGTCTCAAAGTGCAAAGAGGCAGAGGACTCAAGATGAGGCGGGTCATGGAGAAGGTTCTACGGGCGCTAGGAGGTCCAAGAGGCTTCGGGGTTCGACCGAAGACGGCAAGAAGAAATCTCGAGCGAAAAAATGATAAAAATGCATTCGACGGCTTGGGAGTAGGTCTTCAGGTCTTTCCTTGAGATGAAAGGATTTTCTGCCGACTCAACAGCGTTTTCTCGGACTTGTAACAACAGTTGACGAGTTTTCCCCTGCTTTACACATTGATCCTTCTCGAATCGTTTGCGGCATCACATCATATTATAAAATTTTAAATCAATCTTGTCATCTCTCCTGGAGTGAGTAAGTCATCACTTCCTGCTTCGTGTCCCTGAGAAACAGTAACCTTAGCCTACTGCTAGTCGGTATACACTGTCAAATAAGACGGCAGTCAACCGATGACCTTCTCGTTAGGGCTATCTTCAGAGTCGTCCATCTCGCCAGACACTGGTGAAGGCGTAATCGCAAGGACCGCGGGAATAGCAACCACGAGAGAGGCGCCCAGGAGCGCCCAGTTTATGGTCAATTGAGTAATGGCCGGGACTACATGCCGGAGATATCGCATTAGATCCTTTTTTGTGAGAGACGGTTATATCAAAATGACGTACATTTAAGAGCATTTATTCTCCAGGCGACGGCCCCGCCAGTGGCTTGGAAGGTCTTGTACACTATCGAACGTCGAGTTATATGAGAACAGATACATGTCTTGAAAGAACGCACGTCCAACATATTTTGCAGCTTCGTGGGGGGAGTCGGCAAGGGCCGCCATCATCCAGTAACAGTAGGACTAGAAAACACCTTCATCAGATCCTAATTCTTTTGTGGAACGGGACGGAAAAAAGGTAACTCACTTGCCAAAAAGCATCGAACGCGCCATACCAGAAATATCTGAAGATTGTCAAAAACGAGAGGGCGAAAAAATCAGTGAGATGGGGCTCACAGCCAGAACGGTCCGACGTAAGTAATCCCATGGGAGAAGTCCAGCCAGTTATGTTTGCCAGTGGCGTTTTCCCATCGCTGGAACGCAAGGCCACCTGACCGTAACAGTAACCCCCGCGTCAGCTCGATCACAATCTCTCTGAGAGGGGATGCAAGTAGTACCGCCCCAGATTGAGAACCCCGTGACGAGCACGAAGACATAGCCGAGGATGGCGCGCTGAGGTCGGGTCAGATACTTCAAGTCGAGCAGGCTCCCGATTGCGATGCCGCCGAACTGCGTATGATTAGACTTTTACGACTGTGGCGAATTAGCAAGGCGTACCATCTGCGCGATCCAGTACAAGGCACCGTTCAGAGACCGAGCGCGAAGGGTGAACGTCGCACCTAAGTCGACATCGTCTCAATCTGATGAGTGTGGTCAAGGTATCAGTATACGCATACGACGCACCGTTAACGGTATTCTGCTGATACGAGTAAAAAAAGTTGGCGCAGAAGAAAATGGGGATGAGGAACCAGATACGCCAATCCTTGAGAGCAGAAACGAATTTGAAGAACTCTTGTTTGATAGACTCCCTAAATCCGATGCTGGTACCAGAGGGTGGGGGGCCTGCTCGGGTTCCATCTTCTCTGATGACTTTATGTGGAGGTGCGATGAAGACAGACATTATCCACCCGAGAGCTGTCACGGAAGAACATCAGAGAATCTGACCTGAATAGAAAGAAGCCTCACTCACACATGATTGCCATGAAGGCACCATCTAGAATGTATGTGGGTTTTAGATTGTAATCCCAGAAGATATTGTGTAAGCAAAACGCGTACATGTCCCATCATTGACCGTCCCGCTCTTCGAATGGAAGTTCAGTGCGAAGGATATAAAGGAGCCAATTCCACCTCCGAGATTGAAGATAACCTACTCTCCAAATCAGCCCGGATCAAAGACAGACGTGGAAAGAAACCGACCCAGAATATTCCGATCGCCATACCCTTCTTATCAGCCAGCGGGTAGGAGACCATGATCTTCGTACAAGGAGGTACTGATGATGAGAAGCAGCACGTCATCCAAAATGGGCGAACATCTACTCACAGCTCCTTGCGTTACCCATAGGAAAGAAGCACCGAGACCCAGGATTGCGCCACTTGCGATCACGAAGCCAGAGTTGCTCGTGTGGTTGTAGCAAAGAAGTGCACCAGAGTACAGTGGGTAAGTCCACGCTCCTGGAGGAGCATGGGCAATGATCATTCAGTAGCTGCCCATGAGACCAAGTGTTGCTCCACCAACCGATTAATAGACATATACGGGGTCCAAATATCTGAAAAATAGTTGGCTGATGATCGACAGACTACGCGGGCGCTTACATACATCGAAGATGGGTGGGACAATTGTCAGTGCTGATACTGCAGTAGCCGCTAAAAGGGCTACCGTCGCATTCGCAGCGACAGTTGGGTCTAACTGGCCAGATCCACCGAGTCCACTTATCGCATTGTACATTCCTGAAAGACAGATCATGGTTAGTTCAAATGGGAGGATATGAAAAATTATTACAGTACCTGGACAGCAGAAACAGATGAACGATATAAGCAGAATTTGTGTCATTGGGTGCGCCCATATCTCGTAAAGCCTGCTGCGAGTTTCGACCAGGCCTGTGCTTTCCGAGTCGAAGTGAGCATCAACCACTGAGGGATCTCCCATGATGATGTAGGGCGTAAGAGAAACTCGGGCATCGTTGCACAACTAAGTAGCTGTCAGATTGTGCTAGAGGCTCCACCACATGGTCTGAAATCTTCTGTAATGGTCCGAACTTCTCTGATATGTTCCTTGAGGAAGTCGAAAGCATGATCGTGCCGTATATATACGCCCACGTGAGCGCTATCGTGAGACCGTGGGGATATCCACGGTTTTCAAAGCAACTCTCGACCCTTGGACTGCTGCTGTGTATTCATAGAGGCATCATTGATACGCCCACTGTGGCCAGAATCAGAAGTCCAATGAAAGGGCAGTAGGCCAGCGATTTCAAAACAGGTGCGAAAGCCGTTTGTACAACTCTTCATTATGCCAGGCCGGCATATAAAGCGACATCCTTGGAGTGAGTCGCGTTCAGGCGTATGTCGGCGGTAAAACACTTTTGGAGCAGGAGTCACTGATACACTGATACATTAACCTATTTTTCCCAGTGTTTCCCACTTGCTTATAGCAAATTGACCTTGCGAGGTGCCTCGTGCTTGAACAAAACTCTTGGTTGAAGGTTTGACGGCCCCCACTGCATAGCGCAGAGGCCTAGAGACTGTCGCAAGTAAGGCTCGATACGACCTAGGCCCTACACCAGGTATAAATGCTCTATTCGTCAGTTACAATTTTCAAGATGAGATAACGGCGGTGCCAAAACGAACGCTTTTGCTAACATAGCCGGCCTTTTCATAGACGGACTTCCAGGCGTACACATTGACGACTCTGACATTCATCGGAAGAAGGGCAAAAATTCTAGATGGTCATGGCCGGGTATCACTTTTCGTCACAAGAATGCCATTCATTACGACGAAATTTTGACAAGTGTCTGTAAGCATGTCAACCCCGTGTTCTCCTTGCACTCGCTCAGATGACGAGTCCCAACAGCACCCACCCACCCACCCACGCGTTCAAATTGGTGGCTCGTGACCTCTGCTGTCACCACGGTTACCAATGCATTGCGCGTACAGCCCAAACACATCGGAGCCGGGCTCGACGTCGTCAATCTCACGATCCCTTGCTGCCAGCCGGGATGTCACCAGAGATGCTGGCGGCGCGAGCTTGGATTAAGCGCTCTCAACATGCACGCAAAGGTACAATGTATATCCACTCCAAGCGCTCAGGTACACCGTCGCACAGTGCACGATTCGCGATTGCCATCGCCCCACCGTCCAATCGAACTATGCCCAAGCGCCCCCCTCATGGGTCGCATGCTCTAGAAGCCAGTACTTACATAGCGTGACACAAGTCGTGGCTCGAGAGTCGACGCCTCCAGTCTGGTGCCGAGGAGGTGGGGCCGTGCTAGATTTCGTGCCCGTGGGCTGGGCGTCCCTGACGGGGTCGCAGACCCTGCCGAATTTTGCATGTTCCCGCCGAGGGTGATTATTCTGGCATCCGTCTTCACAGTGCACACTCTTGCGATGACATACTGCAAACCCACACGCGTCCCTACGTGCGCCCGATTGGTGGTGTCGCAATCGGGTATAGAGTGGACGAGATTCAGACATTGTCGACGGCTACGGCAGAACTTATGTTTTTCTGGAATATGCGTCATGACATACTAAATCGTCCGCGGTCGAGTTGTGCTGGCGTATGGCAACAGGGACAGACCGTCCCTGTTGCCATACCGGCGGACGAATGAGCGGGCGACCTTCATCGCGCTTCATCGTAGCAAACGCCGCCTGCAGCACAAGCCTTATGCTGCAGGCGGCGTTTTCTACAAGGGTAACTTCAAAGTGGATTTTGGATTGTATTTCTAAGTTGTCGGATTGATAAATTGCTTCTTCGAAGTCCACCCGAATCGATTGCTTGAAGATCTGTTCCTCCGATATGTACTCACCTATATGGTCAAGGATAGCATCTGCCGACGATAACAAGAAGAGCAATGCGCTCCACATAAAGGCGGCCCGTGTCCCGATATTTCGGAGTCGCTTGAACATGTATAATTACCATTAAGTCTTACAATTCATAAAGGCATGCGGTGCTATGGATAACACAGGAGAATCGATGTAGCGAATGGGAGAATGAGACGAAATGTCCAGATGCAGTTGTGGTCACGATGCTAATAGTGGTCAAACGAAGAGTCATGGTCAGGAAACTACTGGAGAACACATCACACAGGCGGGGATAACTTGCGCTCTCTGAAGAGGTTGAATGAGTCTGCGTCGAATGGGGATTCACCTCCGTATCCGTACTTACCCGCTACCATTGCCTAGGAGCTCTTCAAAGAGCGAGCGGAACCTGAACAGCTGTTCATCGTACTCTCCCGTGGTGGTGTGACCAAAATCCATTTCAAACGCTTGGCACTCGCGGATGAACTGTTCCAGGTCTTTGACGCGGGTGATGGAGAGTTCAGGTTCGTTGGATCCTCGAGCACGGGCAAGATAGGAAGCGACAAGAGTAGAAAGGCCACCTGATAATTGAATTTTATGTGAGCCACTCATCCGTCATGGATGGCTTACACTCTCTTACACTGCATGGGACTTACCGAGAATTGTTGTCGCAATCGCAGCCTACCACCAAAAGATCAGTTCAGGGACCGACTAAACGCCGAGGAAGATACTGACTTGCTTGCCACTGGTGGCGGCAGCCGATAGCCCAGTTGTCAAAGAGCCAAGAAGCACTTGGACACCAATGGCTGCGTTCAAAGCGTAGCCCGTCATTTTCGCCTTCATGGCGTACTTGTCACGCTCGAGATGTGCCCTCGCGAGTGTAGGCGCCAGACGCTCGCCAACAGTACGTTGCGGATGAACCTGAGCTCCCTCAAACTTGAATAATAATATATTTCACGACAGCACTCACAGGCTTTTCCTCTATAGGGACGATCCAGTCAATCCCTGATCGCGGTCTGCCAGAATGAAGCGTGTCGAAAGTTCTGGTCCTGTGCGGGGGTCGTATATCGGAAACAGGGCGTGTCTCGCTTCCCAGTGGCAGAGGTGGTAGAGGATTCCCTAGACGATCGCGAACGTCGCGACGTGGTTCCGGAACAGAAAGCGTGTCTTCCTCCGACCTTTCAGCAGAACGCGTAAGAGTAAGTGCAGGGTCTCCAGATGTCGGCGCGGCTGTGGTCGACTGCATGGGCTGGGTCGAATTCAGACTGGCTTGATCGCGTCCACGGCCATTCGAGTTCTCGTCGTCCATGTCGAGTCGTTACAGTTTCCACTGAGCAGGTAACGGCCGCGAAGGTGGCGGATAAACTCCAATCGCCCAGCGAGGTTCAAAGAACCATTATCCTTGCAATAAAACCGTCAACGTGGTCCCGAATACTGTCAAACGGGTGGTTCGATTATGAGAAAAGGAAACAAAATCAAACTACAAAAGGTAATGGTCTGCATTTTGGACTCCCGAATACCGGTGGAAGCTCTCAAAATGGGTGACTGTCAGGGAGCTTTGTGTTGACTTTTCGGTTTTAGAGCAGTCTGTGCAGTCCTGTTAGAAGACCGTTGACAAGAATCATGATTAATATTATGCACGGGGGTAATACCACCCATCCAGGAATACATGTAGAAAGGTCGAATGAACGGTCGCAGTGGCTACATGAGCCATGAACAGAGGTCTTAGTCAACCACAAAACACCGAGCCGTCTCGTCAACGATGACGCGAACATGACCCTTGTAGCCGAATGGATGCCTAATCATCAGTGCATCACCGCTCTATGTAGGAAGCGGTGGTGCGAAAGAACCACGACCCCGACCGCGGAACCCTCCTCTCGGAGCCCCCCGTCCTCGATCAAATCCAGGCGCGAACCCTCGACCACGGAACGGAGTGTTAAACCCCCTGCCTCCCCGAGGGAAACCTCGTCCAGCATGATGGACTGGGAAACCATTAGGATGGGCATGAGGATGGGCGTGGGAAGGGGATGTGGGAGGCTGCGAGGCGCTGTTTTCGTGATTGACGGTCGCGGGTGGTTGATGACCACCGCGGCCGTTTGCGAAACCGCCCCGGCCTCGATTGGGGTTTGTCATGATGTGCACGGGGACATTATCACTAGAAGGTGCATCCGAAGAAGGTTAGCCAGAAGAAGGCATTGCAGAAGAACATATAGCACGAACGAGGGAGGTGCTGGTCGGAATCCAGAAGCAGGCGCTTGACCCGGGGCGGGACGCACCGCTGGGTGGGGACCAAATCTGGGTCTGAACGCTGGGTTCTGTGGAGGCGGTGGTGCCTTGGGGTTGGTGGAGGTGACAAATTGAGGATTCGTCAAGTTTAGACACGTATTGAACTCGACAGTAGAGCCGCGGTATTGTGAGCACCTATAGTAGACGTTAGGGAGGCACCAATGAAATGAGCGACGGCACCGACCTGTCGCCTAGCGTGATTCCAGACATGAACGGGACATCCCACACCACGTCCATTGACTTAGAATTTAAGCCAATGACGACGCCCTTTACCGAAAGCGGGACACCTCCAGAATCCTGCACCATGGTGACACGGTCACCAAGTGCGAAGTGTTGATTTTGGAGACGGTATATGGCGTGGGCGGGTTTGAGCACAGCTTGGCGAGGAATGCCCTTCACGATAGCCTTCTTGATACCAGTGGATGACTTGTTCTCCGTGAAGGTGTCTGCCAGCTTCTCGATTTCCGCAACAGTATCCTAACACTGCTGTCAACATCATATCAGGTAGGTGAAGTACCGGTGATGACACACCTTTGTCAACTGATCGCAAAAGAGGGACACGGGCTCAAAATCGCGGACCCCTTTAGACTTAAGCCAATTTTTTATTTCCCTCACGCGCGCGTCGGAGTCGGCACCAGGCAAAATATCAGCCGCTTTCGCCATAGCTAAAGAACCCATAAATTAGACTTTGACTTGGAACTTAGTTTAGATTATTTGTAACGTACCGTCTCCGCCGGCATCCAAGCAGCGGAAGATCTCGGGGAATTTAGCCTGTGGATTGACAGGATGAATTGAGCACATATGGATATTGGCTGCGAGGACGGAGACTACCTTGTATTCGCTGATGAGCTCCACGGCCTTCTCGCTAAACTCCCAGTGACGGCCTTCTTTTCGGCTATAATCGATGACCTTGAGAGCCTTTGCCTCGAACTTGAGACTCAAGCCTAGATTGGTCTTTTGGTTATCAGAAGAAATGACCATGAAACTTGAAGTGATCTTGGAAAGTGCTCGTCCCGAGATGCCGACCATATCCGCAGCTCTGAATGAAGGATAGTAGTGGCTTGACTGCCGGCTTGACACAATTGCCTTGAACTTGTCGTTCTCAGCTTTGTCCAGTGGGAAGAACTGTACAGTAACCGTGAGTTCAACATTCTGTGCCCACAAAATGAGGGATGACGCACAGCAAGCACGACAGACAGGCTTGTTTCCGTCGTCGCAGAAACCTGAGCAGCTACACCATATGCATGTTCGCCGAGGAAGAAAATCTTGCTACCTTCTGGAAACTCTTCCGACAGCGGTGGTGCTGCGCGTTCCAGGTATCGGGGGTCTTCCGAGACGACTTCGGGAAGACACATCTGAACAGCCTGCTCAACCTCCTTATCCGGATCTTCATAGTCCTTTACAAACGCTCCCGTCTCGAGACGCTTCAGGCCTGGCCAAAACCCCATTAGCTACACCGTTGTCACCCCAACCATAGTTCGACTTACCTTTGAGCGGACGGACGTGTAGCAAGATTTCGACAGCACCGGTGAGGACACCAGACCGCTTCGAATACACCTGCTCAATTCTCTCCGCTTTCATCTTCCAATGGCCGAGGCCATGCGGCGCATGCGGGTTGGAGATGACCTTGGGCGGCGTTCCCGGAATCACAGCCAGCTTCTCGTACTTGAACAACGAGTCCGACACAGCCACCACCAAGCCCTCCTGCAAGAAAGGCCACCCCATGAACGTGCGCTCACCCACCATCTTCTGCGCAACATCCTCCGTCTTGTTGTGTTCATATGGATTCTCAATATGTACCACCATCGACTTGTTCCGGCTTTCCGACCCGTGGACATTGACGCCGTGGAAGCCAAGTACGGCGGTGTGCGGTAGGGTCTTGAGCGAAGGGAAACCGGCGAGAGCATCAGCGCCGGTTAGCACGCCGCTGCAAAGGCCTTCGATGAGGTGGAGGCCTTCGAGAGTGGGCAGGTCGAATGGCTCCATGTGACATGTACACCTGTAAAGAGGGGGGAAGAAGCCTGGTAGCGACGACGGATAGAGCGTAGGCTCTCCTGCGCTGTGCGAGAACTTCGTGCTTGTCCCGTAGCTGTTGCGCTGCTTCTCTTCTGGAGTTAACCGATGCTCTCGAGCTGGGCGATCGAAGGTTTGAATGAGTATTGCGAGTCGGAAGGGGAAAACGCACCAGCCATGGCCTTGAGTAACCGGACCTCGTCTATGAAGGGGATCTTGACAATAGCCTCCCAATCTTGCTTCTTGCCGTTCAGATCTTGTTCAAACTCGAGCGGGTAGAAATCGAGAATAGGCGAGTTAGGGTCGTACATTAGATCCTACGAAGATTTTAAATCAATTGGCGAGGACAGCCGCTGTATTTTGAAATTACCTGGTACGCCAGAGGGATGTGGTCCTTACTCGCCACCGGCAGCACACCCATGAGCTGCTCGTAAGGTTTGAACGGCGTACCAAGCTCAAAATTAAAGGTCATCTTATCCACACCACGCAGATCTATTTCACAGTAAGTCTCACAACATGCTCTTGGAATGCGGAAATGGGGTGCATGACTTACCTGAGATGCGAGGTGCATAGTGGTAGTTGTAGAACCATCCCCACGACGCGACACCGCTGTAATAATAATACATCACCCATTGCAAGCCCTCCACATATCTAAAAGCCAGATCACCCATGTCCTTGGGATCGTCATACGAAATCTCCAGCTTGCCCTGATCATCAAGACATTATCAGATCTTGTTTGTGGCGATGTAGACAAACTGAACTCGCGTACCCGATAATAACCACGTTTCCATTCATCCATTTTCTCTATGATCGACCGCTCGTACCGCGCATCAAACCCTCCCCCCTCATCGTCCTGCGCGACATGCGCCTTTTCGTACTTTTTCAACACGCGATCAACAGCAGCCCGGCTCTCCTCGTCTTCCTCTTCAACGTCTTCCCATTCTCCTTCGGCCTCGTCACTTTGGCCCTTCCCGCTGGGTGTCTCCGTTCCGTTCGTCGCACCGTTCTCTGTCAGAGGCTCTTCCAAAGCCCCAGGAAACCTCCATGTCACGAGATTAACATCCTGCTCGTCGTACTCGTCCCACCTTACACTGAGATGCAGATCCTCCGCCAACTTCTCGATAAATTTCCTCTCCCGCGCCGGGAAGTCGTTTGGCATCGCTAACCTGGCGGTACGCGTATGCGCAGCCGACGCTGCTTTCCGGTTTTCCATTACAAATGCCTTGACCCTGTCGAAAATCTCTCGCTGCGGAGCGGCGAGTACTGCGAAGGAATCAAAGTCAGTACGAACAAGAGAATGTTGAGGACGCAGGTCGACGCACCCAGTTTCGACCGTCTCTGTCCATGCTCCATCTCCTTCACGTGCTTCGTCTGCTTTCCTTTGTACCAGTTAAGATCGGCGTACTCCTTCTCAAACACCTCCTGCTCCCACTGTGCCATCTCGTCCAATACCAATTGGAGGCGCTTCGTGTTAATCGTTCCGCCCTCATTGATATATCCGTCTAGAGGAAGATCTCCTTAAGCATGTTAAGCTGCGAGGTATATGAGGCAACGTGCTTACCCATTCCCGGTAGGACCTTCTTATACACATCAAACAGTTTCTCCAATCCATTTTCATGGATGTGCAGATCAGGTAAATTTGGTAAGAAATCATTTCCAACAAATACAGCCAGCAAAATAAAGTCGTCGATGACCCGTTCGAGGCTGTAATCGAACGGCAGAACAGGCTCGATATCTCTGAATTCGAGATCGAGGTATTCGCGCATGAGCGACAGGTGAAGCAGATAGAAATTTATCGACTCCAGACTGGCGGGGTACATAAATTTCAGTGATGACGTCGTGGAAAGTTATTGCTGCGTACCTCGTGCCACCCTTCTTCCTGGAGGCAGGTCCAAACTTGACCTCCTCTCGCAACAAGCAGAAATGGGGATCATGGCTCAGCAGCCCCAGCATGATCAGATCTGCATCCAGTCCATATAAACAATGTCGGACGTTAGGGTTGTAATCTGGCTGTGCACGCGACAGCCGGATGTATTCCATGATCTTGTGCTCGCCCTCACCCGGGACCTCGTGTCCGGAGAGCACTACCTCCACATTGCGCCAATTAGAGTCCTCGGTGATCTTCTTATTTATGAAATAGCGTAGCTGCGCGGAGAGACGAGCCATGAAAGGCGTGCCTTGTGGATGTTCAGGGGTACACGAACGATCAGGTGGAACAGGGACATACCTGGCGTAATACAATTGCTGTCGAAAGCCTTTTCCTCTGGAAGTTTCTCTCCCTTCTTCTCAGCCTTCTCTCGAACTTCCTTCGCCTCTTTTGCAGTCCGGAACCTCCGGCTACGCTGCTGGTTCATTTTGGCCCTGGGCGCCACACCGTCGACTGCCATGAAGAATAGTTTCTTGGGTTTGATTTTTCCAAAGAGATGGTCGACATAGGCGAAGATGGAGGTGAATATTTGCTCCTCGGAGAGGCGAAAATGAGCGTCTTCGTCATTTGGATGCGAGCCTAGTTCAGATTAGGACAGAGAAGCCCAACGATGAGTGGGAGTTACTCACAGTTGTGAATAATGCCATTGAAATCGAGATACAAGTTGTCTGAACCCAGTCAGCCCCTTACCGCACCCCATGTGATGTTTGGCTCACCAAATTCGGGAATCTTGTTCTCTTGAATAAGCTGGGAGGTCAATGGGTATCGCTCTCTGTAGATTGTCAGTAGTGTTTATTGACGAATAATAACAAGACATACGAGATGTAGCGAAAGAACTAAGGACGCGTGTGTCAATTATGGTCATCACGAAATTTAATGGAAACTCGAGTGTCCAACGAACCTTTGGAATACCTAGTGCCCATAAAAAAGGTCAGTGAGTAATCGCACCCAAAAGGTTCGCAAACTTGCCCATAATGACAAAAGTTGGCTGCTGTTCGTCGAGGTTGAAGGTGATGAAGCGTTTAGAGCGTGTGGCAGTGCCTCAAGTCAAGTTTCCTTTTCGAGCGATCATCCTCTCGCCAATTGACTGTCTCGGCCTATTCAGCTGTAAACCACATTTTCCTGTGCAGTGACGCCGTAAGTGATTGAAAATGTACGGTCTTTAACTGAATGTAGACTACAGGCACATGGTCAGCTTCACGTTGAGGATCCTCCACAGAAAAATAAATGACGGTTCATCGGCTGGTGTCGTCTGGCCTCTCGAGCTCGTGATAAAAATTTTCGGGCATACCTTTCTGTCACTCGTGCATGGGGCACACATTGATGTACTTCAGTCAATCAAGCTGAAAAGGACTCCATGTGATGATCACCTGTCGGTACTTCGCAACGCACGTCTTGGTTTGAGTCCGATTTCTCCAAATCTCCTGCATCTCCATAATGTCTTGCCTTAGAACAGTTGCTCTTTCCTTGCTCTTCTCCGAGTCGGAAGATTGACGCAAATTGACCCGTCTACCTCGGGAGTTTCCTGACGGATGCAGAGGTCGGTCGTCCATTGGACCGATAACATTTGGCCTATCACGTTGGAACATACTAACATCTTTCTTTTGGCCTTGTGTCATTCGACATCATCGTTGTTTGCAAGAAGTGCTTATACCAGCCATTTCATAATTCCTTGGCCACCGCTCAAGTAAGTTTGAGGATAGTCGGAGTTCAAGTACATTCACTCGTTACACTTTGATTCAACTCCTTGCCTCGCGCCCTGGTATCCTTATGACAACGGCCCTATGGAGCATTAGATTTGGTAGGGACGGGATGAAACGGTTTCTGCTCTGAGGCCATCTGATAACTGTCAGGATTCCATCACGAAGACACCTCTTGTGGCGATGATACAATGGAGAGGCAAACGAGGATGCAAGCTTAAGCGGCGCCTATACAGCGGCAGGAAGTCGCCTCCGCTTTCATTTATCTGAATGTATGTATTACCGGTGAGTCGTAAAATGCAGTGTTCCGAGCTGAACGGGGAAGTTGAGAAGCTGCTGATTCCTCCAGCTGCATAATGTTCTAGCTCAAGTGCTCGTCGAGGTGATTGCCGCGCTTCGCTACCCCCAGACGCCAGATCCTGTTGCCCGAATCCAAAGCGTAAAATGTCTTGGATTGAGAACTAATTTGTTTGATGCCATCCTAAGCGCCTGCCGTGTCACTGATGTATTACATCGACAAAAAATAAACGTATGTCTAAGCCCAATGGACAGCGGATCGCGACCGAGTGGATTATAGGACGCCGATGACGGCGAACCGCTTGTTTTTATATAGTGGCTTCCCTCCTTTTCACTATGCACGTTCCTTTGATTTGTACTAGCCGATTACAACCACTCCACAGTCTAGGGATACTGAGTCAGCCACACGTATTACCCGATGGAAAAGTATTCGTACCGCAGGTGGCTTCGAAGAAATATCGTAGGTTACTCTATTGATTCCGGCGACCTCGTTTGTGATGCGAGAGGAGATACGCCGTAAAACTTCCGGTGGGAAGACATACCTACGATCCACCGTTAAGTCAGTATAATTCAGAGATAACATAATGTCAATAATGAGCGCACCAATCAGCCGTCATGAAATCCTCAGACTGGACTGCGCGCAAGGCGATGACCTGATGGGCCGGGCAAGGGTGGGACAAGGATCAATTGTCGCATCACAGTTCATAGCTGCATCGGACACGAAGAACGCACCTGCTCATACGTTCGCTGGTCACCCATAACTCCTACTGCTCTCACGGGCAACAACACCGCAAATGCTTGGGAGATTTGATCGTACAGTTTCGCTTTGCGAATCTCCTCGATGTAGATGCTATCTGCGTGTTGCAAGATCTTCACTTGGTCACGTGTGACGGGACCGAGGATGCGTATCGCGAGGCCAGGCCCAGGGAATGGATGGCGCTGGACGAGTGGCGCGGGGATAGAAAGTAGCCGGCCAAGCGCGCGTACCTCGTCTGAAGTGAGAAGTGGATGGTGTAAAGGTGACTTGATAAAAAAGTGGATGAACAATTCACGTGCCTTTGAACAGCTCGCGTAGAGGCTCAATGAGCTTGAGTTTCATGTCCTTGAGCAATCCGCCGACGTTGTGATGCGTCTTGATGGTCGCGCTTGGCCCTTTGAAGCTGATACTCTCGATAACATCTGGATACAGGGTTCCCTGCAAAAGCCATTCCACGCGGCCCTTCGCCGCCGCGCCTCTTTTCTCTTCGTCATCAGCCGCCGCTTCGATCTTGGCAGCTTCCGCCTCGAATACATTGATGAAGGTGTTACCAATGATCTTGCGTTTCTGTTCGGGGTCCTCGATACCTTCAAGCCGAGAGAGGAACATGTCTGACGCGTCGACGACAGTCAAGTTTACGCCGAGATCTTTATTCAGCATATCGTTCACTTGCTGTGCCTCGTTCATCCGTAAGACACCGTTGTCAACCATTATAGCATGAAACCTAAAAAGGTTTAGATTTAGATTTCCAACGGTGATCTAGGGCATACCGGTCGCCGATTGCTTCGTGCATGAGCTTCGCTGCGACGGTGCTGTCGACACCACCGCTAACGGCGCCAATGACACGACCCTTAGGACCACAAATCTCCCGAATCCTAGCGATTTCCTTGCCAATGAATTCTTCCTGAACGCGAGATCAGTATAAGAGGATAGCACAATGTGTGGACGTAATGACCATTGTCCAGTTTTTCCGGCATCCACAAATACCCAGAACAAAACGACCGATAAGTTCTTTACCGCGCGGGGAATGCGTGACTTCGGGGTGGAACTGGATGCCGTATAGTGGTTTTGAGTTATGTGCGATGGCGGCATATGGTGCTGACTGCGTATAACCGATGATATGGAAGTCGGGAGGTAACGCGGAGAGCTGGTCTCCGTGGGACATCCAGACCTGACTGAGATATGAGATCGAGAAACGTTGTGAAAGATGCAAGTGGGTTGAGAACCTGCATTTCGTCCCCTAGACCTTCGAAAAGCGCGTCGACCGATGCGCCGCCTCCATCCGATTTCTTTACTTGCAACTGCGAAAACCCGTACTCGCGATGATCGCAAGGAGAGACCTTGCCATTTAGATTCCACGCAATTTCCTGATAACATTGTGGCATTGCCTCAGAAGGGATACAGGGCCATGGAAAGCGGCGAAAAGCATGCCTGAAGTCCATAGCATATCCCCAAAATTGGGATCCCGAGATCGAAAACCGCAGGGTCAACGTGCGGAGAATCCTTATCGTACACAGAATATGGTGACCCCGACAAGATAATTCCTGGAAAAGCGTTAGTTAACGTGTTCAACGTTGCGAAGAAGGCGGACCTTTCGGCTTGAACTTGATGTCCTTGATTTTTGTCGTACATGGCATCAGCTCAGCGTAGACATTGTGCTCACGGCATCTACGAGTGATCAGATGGCTGTACTGAAATATATATGTTAGTAGTTTGACTCGAACTTTAAACAAATAGCATACCTGGGATCCAAAATCTAGGATAAGAACAGTATCGAATTGGTCGTGAATCTCAGCCATGGTCACTATGGATAAGTCGAGAGCAGCTGTAGATCAGATTGGAGTCAGGCAAGTCTTAGTCTAAATTAGGGGCGGGAAGGTGAAAAAAAGAATTGCATCACGTGAAAGTCTCGTGATGAGAACAAGCGCGCGGCGGCGGCGCTCCGGCGACGGTCACCTTGAACGTTCAACGTTTCAACTTCAAAGCTTGACAATAAAACTGACAGCTCTCACACTCCTCTAAACATGCTTCTTAACAAATACAGGTCTTCGGCGCTGTATATGGCACTCTCAAAATGAATGACTGCCGTTCACATACGATTCTTCCGCAGATTGCTATTTTCGAATTCGTCTGTCAGACAAATTGTATGGAGACCATCAACGAAACCATCGCAGCGGCGTCAGACAGACTCTGACTTCAAGTCACTCTTGACAGGAACTTGCGTATGCCATAGTCCTCGGCATCACCTCTCAAGTGTTTGGAAAAAAAAGTCACAACTCCATATCCTTTCTCAAGTATCGGTCTGAAACGTCACTTCCGGATATCATTCTGCATACGTGATGGCTCATCAAGGAGCAGTACGTCTTTTTCGTTTTTTTCAACCTTTTCAGCCGGTTACTTGACATTGTCTAGCCTATGGTTCCTACCAGCGTCCCGCCAACCACAAGTTGATGGAAACAGAAGCCCGACTCTGCAGGACGCGGTACAAATTGGCCGGTACACGTGCATGATTTGGCTGCAGTAGGAAAATCAGTGCACTCTACACCTCGCTGCTGCTGTCATTGAGAACGGCGTCCATTAACTCACCGCTCCCCTTCATCCTATCACGCCACTTCAGATTGCATCAAGCTTACCCAACATGCCGCCGGAGGCGGCGTGCCATGCCGCAGAGCCATGTAATTATATTACCTTTCGGATCTCCTTCACAACCACCATGTCAAAGCACATTTCATAGTTTGATATGTGGGGCCTACGCACTCTGGGCGCTTCTAGTCTGAATCTCAGAGGCTCGAAATCCTGTAGGCTTCTTTATTAGAAGCGCCGTTACCTCCTTTCCTGGCTACTGGCTCGAATCAAAACACTTTGGGCAGACTCTAGAAATCTCTGGCGTTGTCTCAATCCGTTCTTACCCTCGGCTCAATATTTCTCATCCGTGAAGTTGACGTGCATCCATGTTGACGAGGTTAGCTTGGCTCAACACATAACGCTGAAGCGTGGGTTTCTCAAGTGTCGCTTTCAAGAGGTTGTGGGTTCGTACAGCAATATAATTGCGCTTAGAAGGAGCGGACGCTCTCTACGCTTACTGGTGATCCTATCAGATAATTAGACCTCGACGTGGGTCACAATGCTGTAAATTAATAAGTGCCTCCATATTCTCACTGACTACCCGTATGTTTCTAGAACGAAGCGACGAAGTGGACGTACCTCACGATTGTCGACTTTTTTAGGCGTGCCATGTTCATTGATGTGGAGCTGCCAATCCTTTTCGAGGGAAGATTTGACAAAGACACGATGTTGGCCTAGGCGAGTTCCGGAACACTCAACGTCGGTGTGCTCAATTGAATTCGACATTCCTTCCGGCCTCGCGTCCCTCACGTGCCTATCCGGAAGATCTAGGACCCAAGAATAAAAGTCATTCCGAGGTGGTTTCGTCCGGTTGTTCTCGATTTTCCCAACTTGAACGCAAGACTCGTTCACAGGGTCGGAGTTAAGCTTTTGTCCTTGAGGGGAGGGGAGAAACGATCTGCTGGTAGCGAGATTAGGTGGGTATCCTTCTTTTGCATCGTGATGATGGATTGTTTCTACCAGTCAGTCTGACATGGCCCGCATGCGCAGGAAAGGAGATGCTTTTATTTTGTGCGTGCCTAGATCATGGGGGGCGCAACTTCGCTTGGGAACCATGTCTTCCAAACTACATCTTATACATGGCGAATTCAATGAGTGCCGTGAAGTTTTGATTGTTGATCAATCCTAGTATTGAAGCGTTTTTGTTGCGGTAGGTGACACCCAATTCTCTCAGATGCACCTGACAGCGTCATTTTTTTGTGTCGTAGGCTTACTTGACACCTTCCACTGTTGTGTTGCCCAGTTTCTCTTCAGTTATACGTCTGATATTACTCCCTTGTTACAATAATGTAAATCCAGTGACCGTGAGCGTCGCTGATGCGCCAAGCTCTGTATACGCCCCATGCCTACTGGGACACATGTTTGTTACGATCATCGAGGTCTCGCGACGGTGACATTGAAATTACCCACTTTCGAGATACTTATCATTGTTATCAATGGCGCAATGGCTGTCATCATGTCAAAATTTGCGGTGGTCATATTTCGGCTGCGCTCCTAGGTGAGTAGTTTAGAGCCCTCCATCATATCGTCAGAAACTGAGTCCCCATCCACTTAATGATATCCTCTCTGAACTTCACGCATAATCGGGTTGTCTTTTGAATGATACCACGGACTCGGAGCACAGCCTGATCCTTACGAAAGCCGCTGTTTCTTTTTTTTTTTGCATGGTCATCCGCCCAGGTCCTGAGGAATGTCCAGCCTCAATCGTCGGCAGTATACCGCATCATCTTGATCACCGAATCTGGCCCTCCCGGGCGCTGCGCGGAATTACAATCGGCGACGCCCGATTTTAGTGCGGCTATCTGAGTTCCTGAATCTGAGGACTTAAGGAGATCCTCCTCCATTTGCGCAACCCAACCAGTCATCCACACTTGCTGATCGGTGACACGTTCATGACCACCAGCCGGAGCCAAGGATAATACTTGATATGTGTTATTCATATTCTTTGCGTGACCAGGCGGAGCCAAATTCTCAAACGCTTGCGATGCGGATTGCGGCGTTGCACTGGTGTCATCCGCAAATCCTAAACGTTATTTGAGCGCGCCGCAGGAGGTTACCCGATTGATGTGCTTCAATGAGCTCTGTACGGTTGGAGACTGGTTAATCCGCGCAGCATCGGATATAGGACATAAGCTGGCTTGTAGGAGATACCTATCTAACAATGGCGTTGGTTGTCCTGATGAAGCCAGTTGATCTCGAGGATGCATTAATAAAAAAACCTGCATTTTGAGTGCATGTTTTTTTTTTCGGTTACCAGGTCGAGGAGCACAACATCACTCCAAACAAAGGTATATTTAGCTCCGAGGACCAAAAAAATATTGTCTAGCTGAGAATTTGATGCCCCCTGGACTTAAGTCACCACCTCCCCAGTTGAGCCGAATTTCGGCCATGATCCATCCAATAACTGCCTCGGCAGCAGCTTCTTGTGATTATTTTGTTCTGCGGCTGAAGCAGTACAGTAGTAGTTTATGTGGAAGCGCCTGTCAGTAACCTCCATCTATGGGTACTCCTTTTATTATTTTCTTGTTGATATCATGATACATCTCACCCAGAAGGTCATGCCACCGCTTCTTGTGCTCTCCGATAGATCCGGCCTTCCAAATACAATTGTATGGTCTTGGAAGTTGGAACGGTCACACAGACTGGTGCAACCCCATACGGATGGGGCTGGATTGCCTAACCAGTTGTTTGTCTGGCGGCATTTTCAATTGCGGACATCGCTCGTAAGCAGTGGAAACTTCCTCATGGATACTTATCTCATCTGAATTTGGCACAGCAGGTTGATCCCGATCTCAGTGGGCCTGTGAGAGAGCCCAAAACGCCACCCACCCCCATCCCCGATGACGGATTAGGACAGGACGCTGAATTACAATAAGTATCCGTAGGCGCATCAGTTAGATCTCGAACTCTCGAAGCTTTAGACGCTTGCCCTCCCTGTTCCCTCTCCCCACCTTGTCTCAAACCATGCTTTGCAGAGAACGTCGATCGTGGACCGCAAAAGAAGACCAGCTCCTCCGTGATGCTGTTGAACGAGGTTTGTTATTTTTCCCTGTTGCGTTACATGACCTTCTTCTCACTGACGCTCTTCTCACTCCTAGAGGACCCGGACAACCCAAACCCATCGAAGTGGCATGCCATTGCGAAACATGTTCCCAACAGGACAAACAAGGACTGCCGGAAACGGTGGTTCGCCAAAATGGCCTCCGATGTTGTAAAGGGTGGCTGGGCTCCTGATGAAGATGAAAAGCTCGTGAAAGGCATTGAACGATACGGGACGAGGTGAGTTTGTGCGGCCCAGAACGCAGTTATCAGCTGACAACAACATCTCATTAGGTGGTCTCTCGTTGCCTCAGTCGTTCAAACGAGAAACAGTGATCGTATGTTGTTAGCCCTTCACCTCAATCACGGCATTTAATTTCTCTTCACACAGAATGCGCTAAGCGCTGGACAGATACATTAAATCCAGCCATCGACAGGACGACTTGGACTTCGGAGGCTGTAGGTTTCGTCTGACAGCATCATTCGTTATGATATTGACGCTTGTTACCCAGGACGAGCTTCTATTGCAAGCTGTCAATGAGCACGGCAAGGTATGGACCAAGATCGTCAAGACCTACTTCCCTGGACGCACAGGGCTTTCAGCGAAGAATCGGTATGGCTGTTCTGCGCTAATCGTATCACTCGCTGATAGCCTGCACCAGTTACAACAGCATCACTCGATTTAATGTGGACCATTCTCGAGGCTCACGTTCGCGGAGGAAGACGCCTGATCTTCTTCCTTATTTTTCCCACCGCAAGTCTGAAAGTAGCTCGTCATCGTCGTCGAGCGTTTCCCCTTCCACTCCCTCCATCCCGATTCCTGAAATCCCACACTCCCCTTTCTCTTCAGCTATAGACTCTGTTTCAGAGTCCTACCTGTTTGACAGTTTGTCAAGCTGGTCACAATCTCCCTCGCCGTTGGAGCCCTCTCACGACGGAATCTCATTCTATCCTTCTTCGAATTTGTTCAATGTGAAAGAAGAGGCGATCTCCGGCCCACTCCTGTCTCTTCCCCCCAACATGAACGCCCCCCACCAGTCATTCGAATCGTCTCGTAACTCTTCGATCCCCAACTTTTCGGGAGATTCCGCTACCTTTTATTCCTCCCATCCCACTTCCCAAATGACACCACGAGACAACTTTTTCTCACAGGGTGAACAACCTCACGGTTCTTCGAGCCTGTACACCATGCCAAACAATGACCTCTACCCCTCTTATCCGCAGCAATATCCCGGAGGGTATCCTAGCAATGGAGTTACAAACCAAATGTCATTGTTCGAGGCCTTACCATCGCAAGGGAACATGCAGATGGCCATGGGCTGGGGTGGAGCGAACTTCGACCTCAGTCGTCATGATCGATCTAAAGTGCTGGGAAACCCAGTAAGCTCTTCCATCACATCCCTTAACATTCTTCTCAATTTCTCTTCATCAGTTTGTTTTTTGAATGCTCGCGGATCGAGTTTGTAAAACCTTTATTTCCTCACTTTCACATATCGGGAAAAGCTGTCCCTTGCAAATCTGTAAATAATGGCCGGACCATCTTGCATAGAAGATAGATGTAGTTATTTACGCTAAGTATGTACATGTAATTATTGTGAACGTCCATTGTAGCACAACGCCAATCTTGCACAGCTTTCCAAATACTGCCTTGGAGACTTCGAGAGGATTGATCGTTTCATGTCGTTGAATGAATCTCTAAGGCACTCTTGTCTTCCAGCAATGATCGGAGGGAGTGTGTCAATCACTCACTATCCACATTGCACGATTAGAGCCGAACTGCGGGCGGGTGGAAATCAAGGTTGATGCAAGCGCTTACGAGAAGCGAGACGAAAGGGAGATCGACCAAATGGTCACCAGGAAGATGAGGGATGTTACACGAGACTTTCGGGAGCGAAGTGCTCCGTCCTGGGTGGAGACTACACATTGCAGTCCGACCTTCGGGAAATCACGTTCATTGACAGCGTAATTGAAACGCCGACGAGATGGAGCAGCATTGCACGAGCGTAGATGAAACCTCCAAGAGAGTCATATCATTTCGCGATACCTTTCCTAGAGTCTTCTGCGCACAAAGGGAATATCTGATGGGGATCAGCATTCAAAAGTCCATCTACTGCCAGACCTAAGGACTGTATCGCAGTGATATCATCTTCTGCTATACATAGATGAAGATTCTGTCATCTGACATTGACGGAACTCCCAGCAAATTTCGTTACTGCGTTGCCCCTAGAGCCATCTGACGACCCAATGTTAGAACAGATGCGCCAATATTAGCTCTTACTCGCGGATGGCTACAATGCAAATGCCCTGCTCGTCTACAGCGTAGTCCCGAGTCGCTGCATTGGGATACGTTCAATTTTCCTCAGTTCGACCGGAAGACAAGTGTTTTTTTTTGACGGCATTAATCGAGATGAGAGGTCATTATCTTTAGGATCGTCGGTTGTGTAATGCGTCATGACATCTCCGGGACAATCTTTATGAACTCACAATTTTCAAGCATGAAAAGGCTATAATCAATTCAATGACCCTTCATGCTCTTGAATTTTCTATACTTGTTGGCCCGGCATCTGGGGAATCACGGCAGAGGGAAAGGGTTGAATAGATGAGCCTGGTCGGCAGGACGACCCAGCCCTTTATCAAAAGGGTAATGACGCAAAAGGGAATAACAGTACAATCAAGAAAAGCAAGTATCGGCGGTGGTATCTTGTGCGCGAGTTGTCTGGTCCTTTGAGTTGTGCTCTCCGGAAGCCGACCGCGAAGAGCCCAGTCATCCTCTGTTACGATGGCACCAGGTTGAAAGAAAAGGGGACAATACGGCAGCCGAAAGATGAAAGTCTGAGCGTACAACTGTCACTACATCTTCTCCAGTAACATCCAAGACCAAAAGGAAATAAAAAGCAGATAGACAGCACAGTCGCAGAGTACGAATGGCAACCGAGATGCACAACTCCCTAGTCTGCCCTTGACAGATACTACCGTCGTTCTTTCATTCTGTGTACACTTGCATCCTAATACTACCCTACCGACATGGAGGGGCGTGACAACCGAAAGACTAGCAATAATTTAAAAGAGGCCAGGATCTCCAATTGATGAGTGGCTCAAATTGGAGACAGACAAATTCCAGGGAGAAAAGCTACCCATCGGTAGAAGTTTCATACAGATAACGACTGGGCAAGGCCTCATAGAGCGACGCAAGGTGACTCGCGCTCCAGAAAGGGTATTTACGATCTCCAAAAGTCCGAAGAGCAAGACCGGACGCCAAAGCAGGTCAGGATACGGCCTTCCGAGAGACAGAAGAACTTGGAAAACACAGGAGATAAAGTGGTGGTCCCAGTCAAGAGCTTTGGAAACGAGGTGGTAGATCATTCCTAACATGGCTGTTGTTCGTTGTTTGTTCCTAACCTTTTCCAACCTTGACCAGCCTTGACCACCACGACGTTTCTGCGCTGATGACTCCTCCTCCCGGTTTTCTGTCCGTCTCGAAGCGAGCCGGACTGAGAACTGAAAAAGCCATGTATTCGGCATGCGACATTCGAGGTAGTAGATACAGACCAGAAAGTTTCAGTCTTTCTTCCTCCTTTTCCATGCTTTTCTCGTGGGTTTGGGATAATCGTATCCTACTTGATCACTCAGCAGAAGATGGCTATGTTCTCATGCTCTTTTTTTCGAGAACTTGTTAAATATCGCGTTCATGGCATAACTCAGAGCCTACTGACACATCTATCTGTACCATTTGGCCGGCAGACGATACTTTCTCGTACGGTAGATGATGATTCGCCGACGATACTTTGTGGTGGACTTATTATCGACTATAAGTTCATCCGCAAAGTATCGTCGGCGAATCATCGGGAAATGGAACGTGCGGGCCGCGCCACGCGCGCAATACTTTAATTACTTAAAGTTGCCCATCGTGCCGCTCATCTCCAAGATCTTCCTATCTTGAACACCTGCACAGAATGTCTGAATTCAAACCTGTATTGCTCACCCTCCCATCCTTGACACCTTCGCTGGCTTTAGAGGTATACGCGAACTTAATTACACCGTGTGGAACTAACACTCTATACAGATCCTGCCCCACGGTCTCACCCTTCATCGGTTCATCGTGCAAGCAGATGGTCGCGTGGGTGCTCGAGTAATATTTCTCTTCAGGCCAATTCTCAATGTTATCACACACAGACACACGATATTGTGATCGGGCCTGAGTTGCCTGAAGATCATGTCAAACAGAAGTACACGAACACCATCGTTGGGCGATACGCCAATCGCATCCCGGTTGGGACCCACATTTTGGAGAGAAACGGGATCAAGAGCGAATTTGTTGTCCAGGCTAACGGCGAGTAGCATCATGACTCAAGTTGTTTCATTGCTGATGCAAACATAATATCTTCCAGAAAATCCTCGAGTGTCGCTTCACGGCGGCCCTACAGGCTTCGACGCGTTACCCTGGACGTTGCTTACACCGGAAAACCCACCCACTCTTTTTACTAACGCCGAACTTAGCCACTTATCGTCCCCGACAACTGCTTATGCCATCTTCCGTTTGGTGTCCCCCGACGGCGACCAAGGTTATCCGGGAAAGCTCATTGTAGAGGCACTTGTGGCGCTCATTGGGCCAGGTGAGCAGGAGCGCAAATATAGAACTCCTGCAGATGTCCCTCAGGCAATTGCACCCGAGTACGATCTGGGCAGCATCGTGTTAACTTATCGCGCGAAAATTGACGAAGGAAAGGAAGTCGTCACTCCCATTAACCTGACACAGGTGTGCATCAACCTTGGGCCGGGTCTCCGGCTGAAGGGTGTCATTATAACTGACATGCATTACAAAGCACTGGGGTTTCAATCTCGAAGCAAGTTTACGCGAAGGACCTTTGGCGACAGTGAAAGAGCATATTCTAACCATTAAAGTACTCTACTCCTCACTATTCTTGCACACAATTTGACGCCTTGTGCCAGTCAGATCGGGTTGCCGAACTAGGCACAGACGCCCTTGCTACTGGCGCTTTCCTTCTAGCTAAGGATCATCCATCCCACGTACACTCCGGAAAGAAAATTGGACATCTATTCCCCGAGCAGAGCTATGGTATGACTGCACCTCCATTAACGAGATGGAGCACTGACTATTCTGGTAATCTAATCAGATGATTTCTATTTGCTACAAAACCCTGGATCCAGCCAGATACCCACGCGCATCCCACTTTCCTCCTTCAATTCAAAGTTAGACCTTATCAAGGATATCGTACAACCCTCCAATGACGAGCAAGGAAATCCTACACGCGGAAATCGCCTTGCACCTGTTGTGGAACTTTGCTCTGAGAAATCTGGAATAAAGTTGGTTTTTGATACTAATCGTACGTTACTCTCTACCCTAAATATTGCGAGTAAGGATCTAACTGCTAATCAGAGCCTGGCGTGATGTTTTATGCCAATGGTCTTGCAACCGCGGCATCAGGAGCCCGGAAGAAGATCCATGGAGGATCAGGAATAAGTGGCCACGGAGATTCCTACAGTCCTGGAAGTACGTCGGCCAGTGGTGCCTATATATCATTATGAAACCTCATACTAAACTCCTGGCGCCTGTTTAGCCGCAGCGTTTTTGGAGTTCCATCAGGTTTATCTATTGATTACCTCTTGAGTTATAGTCTCTAACGGCCTATATTAGCCACTCGCAGCATTCCTGGATCCAAAGAACAAGGACGGGGACGACACCCTTCTTACGACAGATGAGCTATACCATAATTATGTCCGTTGCGATGTGAGGTTCAAGGAGGTGGCCGACTCGGAGTGATTGGGCAAGGTGCTATGTTGGAAATACAGTAATGTAACATTATGTGTAAAGTGTATTTTAGGTGGAGTCTGTATGCAAAGCGCCGACACCTTTGAAGACATTCCTATCCGGGGCGCGTCCTGGGCATGTCATTTGTGGGCGTGTTCACTTGGGAGCGAGTTATTTGCCTCTATTTGTTTCTTCAGGCTCTTCTCCTCCGTTCGCGACCAGGTCGCGCTTGTGTCCGTATATCATCGCCACGCCGAGAAGCCCTCGTCATCCTATCAAAACTGTCCGATGCGGTGGCAATTCAATCTGACTGCGATGTCATCGCGCATCTTCGGCTGCCATTCAGTCTCTGCGAGTTTGGTGTCTATACACCTCCGAATGATGCCATGGAAGTTTGCGCCTGATCTTCCCAATGACACCGATATTCTGGGCGCATCGCCTTACGGGGAATTAAATTCCGCGGATGCGCGTACCAAGCACGGCATTCAAACATTCCCGCCCATCCTCTCGTCTGCGAACGGCGCATCGGCGTCCGTAAGCCTCTATGACCACATTTCTATTCCCAATCTTGAGCCTTCCGACCAGCGCGTCCTTCAGTATTGCTCCATCGAGGACTCGGTGCATCTAAGCGTTGCCTCGATGGCCTTGACATCTTTACTATTCGTGCTTACGCTGCTGGTGCTCATGGTTAGTGTTTTTAGGTGCCTACACGTGAGGCACCTGCTGACACTTACATGTCTATTATAGACACTTATGCGAATCCGGGTTTCACAGACTATGCTACTAAGGAAGGACTTACGCTCCGGGCAGCTCGCTGGCATCATTGTCGACGTCTCGACTATACAGAGCCTTCCTCAGAGACCTTCAAAGGCAGGTCCACTGCCCGTCATCTCGCCGTTACGCTATACAACAATGGTCTATTTCGGAAGCCCCCGAGATCGCGATTATTTCAAAACCTTTCCTTTCACATTTAGACTAGCACTGGCAACAGTCTTTCCTGATTCCCCGGTCTCCCCGCGATGCTTGAGCTTTTCAAGCACTCGTTTTCCCACTGGTCTCAAGGCTGATAGCATGCAGGTCAAAGGATCTGATGTTCTGGGCGAAAACTCTATCGAGGAATCAAGAACGTTTGTTCGCGACCCTGTGTCTGACGTTGACGAAATCTGTTGTACAAGACCTTCGAAGGCACACCGTCACTGGCGCGACTTTCAGCCTCAGACATCTTACCTTCGTACGGACCAAACCATGCTTTTATATACGATGCTGGATGATCTTGGAAAGCAGATCCTTGACCGTTCCTTGGCTTCCTCGATGTACGCTCCAAATCCTGAAGAGTGTCACCCCAGCTACGCGTATCTGTCCTCCTTGGAGGGAAGCGGAGAATCACGATCTCTCGCTGCATCGATGCATTCCCCGTATAGGTTGTTTATGACCGTGACATATGATCGTTTGGGTCGGGCGCATTTGCTGTTGGACCGCGCGCCTTTCGAACGGGTACCAGGGTGATGTTGTGATGGAGAGTGGGGCCGGCGGCTTCTTTGATTTTAAGCATGATGTATTATCTCCCTTCATTTATTGATTTGTACGAGCATCAAAAACTTGTCGGTGTATTATGTGAGCTCGTTGCGCCTCAGCCAAGCCAAAGCCCGCGCGCCACCGGGTATATAATAATAGTCTGCCCAAAGTTTTGTAAGCGCCATCAGAAAGAGAAGCCGTCGAAAATCCTTGAATGGAAAGCAGCTCGGCGACGGCAAGCGACTGGCTCATGCGACGCGAAGTGTTCTTTGTTGAGGCCTCGTCATAATAGGAATTGAAATTATGTGCGCACTTTGTAATTATAAAGTTGGGTAGCCCGATTGCGGCAATTTGTTCAACCACAGGATTTATACACCCCCAGGAAGCACATTCTTGCAAAGTTTTCACCAACACGCCGGTTTGCAATTCAGGATCCCGGGACGGCGGAAGCCGAAGCCGAAGCTTTGCCTTGCTTGTCTTAACCACCTCGAATTATTAGTCACAAACACTCAGCCACTGCAGGAGAGTTTGCCTCAACGAGCCGCCGTTCGTCAACGTCAAAACTCCTCCCAGGCCCTGCTCAAAATCCGCCATGTAAGTGGCCGAATTCATGTCCGTCGACTTCTAGAGTCTGTCAGAACTTCATTCGTGCAATTTGGACGGGTAGAAGGGGTTGGATGGACTCTGGAAGTTTCAGATGACGGAGAGAGATACTGACATGAATTCACATTTTTAGCCGGACACAAGTGCGAATCGCTCGCAGTATGTATCCACGCCCGAATCACCGAATCCGTGTTGAATGCATTTCGTTCCGTCCATATAGCTTCCGCCTCAAGAGACCGTACAGCCCAGCATGATCATCCCGAAAGAGAACAGGCGCGCCATCTACGAAAATCTTTTCAAAGGTGCGTCTAGCACTGGATCCAAGGAGACTGAGGGATTGACAGAGATATCTGGAAACAGAGGGCGTCCTGGTTGCCAAAAAAGACTTCAACGCGCCGAAGCACGAGGAGCTTGATGTCCCCAACCTCCAGGTCATCAAGGCCCTGCAGAGCCTGACCTCCCGGGGTTACGTCAAGACTCAATTCTCGTGGCAATGGTACTACTATGTTCTGACCGCAGAGGGTGTCGAGTATCTCCGTGAATGGTGCGTAACGTGCCGGCTCTTCCCTCATCATCCGTTTGACTCTTTCGCGCTCCCTCTCATGAACAGGCTTCACCTCCCCAATGAAATTGTGCCCGCCACCCACAAAAAGGCTGCTCGTCCCCCCCGCCCTGCTACCGTCCGCCCTGGAGGAGGCGAAGGCGCTTACCGCGCCCCCCGCGGCGATCGTGATGACTACCGCAAGAAGGAGGGTGGTGCGCCTGATCAGTTCAGGCCGCAATTTGCTGGTGTTGGCCGGGGTGCACCTAGAGAGTGAGGTGCCCAAGCTGGAGTGCGCGTTTTATATCACCTATGATGGCCGTAAATGTTGTATGAGCATGCACCATCCTTTCATCTCATGCCCTTTCCGTCCCTAGTGCATGCTATCGTATTCCACCCTATGAACGACCCCTTCATCATCTGTGCCTCCATCTCCGCTCATCGAAAGCCAGCCATAGGGCATATCATTCCTTGGAGAACAATCATCCAAATATATCTACGAGGTTCCTTAATGTCTCCTCGCCATGCTCAGCCCGTTCTTCCCTCCTCATATCAATAATCTGCTGAGTGAACACACTGGACCGTCCTCAACGCCCGCATGAAAATCGTATTAGCAATAAAATATACCTTGTACTTCCACACGCCCTAACCCCACTAACAAACAACGTCGCCCGTGAGCTGATGAGCTTGTTCAGTATTCCCAGCACGCCCACGTCGTGCAACAAGTCTTCATCCATCCCCGCTCCATTTTGTGGTTGCCGTTGTTCGTGCACCAACTCAGTAAGCTCGGTGAGCCTCCATTCGGCCAAAGGACCATCGGGTGCGAACGCCGCTTTCAGGATCTCCCAGGATTCTTCATACCTTTCATTCAGAAGGCTCTTCGGCCTGGTCGATTTGTTGAGTCCGTCGTAAATCCAACGGCGACTCAGACGCGGTGAGGGTATGGGATCCGGGCGCTTGTTCTCCGTCTGCCTCTTGTGGTATTGCGGGTGATCGCTCGCAAACAAGACAGTCTCTACACCTGCCGAAGTCAGCGGATCGGAGAGCAGACGTGCGACCACATCGACGAGGGAGTCTGCGCAGTGCGGTAGCAGGTCTGGCGGGATGCCTGTCATGTGCCAGTAAATCGCAAGATAGGGCGCAGGAGGCGCAATCTGTTGTGCCAGCGCCGTGAGGTGCTCGGAGTAGCGAAGGGATACTTGGGACGCAGCGTCCGGAAATATAGGAAATCGGATGTCCCAGTTGACGGCCAGAACGTCGGGGGCGTGCGACCTACTGGCACCAGGCAGCTGGAAACATGTGGCATCCTTGACAGTTGCTAGCGTCTCGGAAATGTGGTCCCCGTTGGCACTGTTTGTGACGTATAAGCGCAGATGTGAGAAATCGTCGAGGCTCAGGAAGGAAAGTTTTGTCGCGAAACATCCTGGTAGATTGAGCTCGCGCATGTCGTAAAACTCGTCCACTTGTATAGTCAGAGGTCTCTCGTATGTGTCAGCCCTACCCCACTCCCGAGCGAGAATGGAGACCACCTGCGTTGTATAAGTCGATTTCGCGGACCGTTTGCTTAGTTCTGCCATCGTCACGAAGCGGACATTGGATTTTTCGAGAGAATGGGTATCATAGTAAGTTTCGAAGTCCCATTGAAAGCAGGCACCGATTCGGCCTTTGCTGACGCGCGGAAGAATTAGAGTGCGGTTCAGTGCCTGCGCCAGTTGGATAAGCTGCAAGAGGTGGTTCCGCGCGTCTGTCTCTAGCCCTGGCAGCCGTACAGCGAGAAGAAAGCGACTGTGTCGCGACAACAACAAGTCCTTCGAATCGCGCGCCGGGGGCCTGGATGATGATTTTCGCTGAGAACGCGTATGTCTGTCCTCGGGAAGACTTGTAACTATAGGTGGCCAAGAGTTCAGGGACGATGTAGGCAGCATATCCTCGACTTCTTCATCATCCAAAAGGCTCTGCAACCTCTCCAGTCGCTGAAGAATAGCGCGATCGACAAGAAAAGGTTGTTTTTCCTGAAAGAAACCTTTATCTTGATCGTATATTGAAGTCTGCTTCGTCTGCCTCTCAATCACGCGTCTGGTCGATTTGGCGACGTTAGGACGTGTCGGCGCGTCTTGCGAAGGCTTGGAGCGATACATGCAAAAAGGCAAGGACATGAAAAGAGATGTCAGTAGGATCTTCCACCAGTAGGTTCTTAGGCGATGTCGCCTGTGTAGTCGACGCGTCTCGGAGTGCGCGAAACTTGGGCTGGAATGACAGAGATCCACGAATTTATCTTGTCTCGACCTAGATCGAAGCATAGAGTTGAACGACGACAGTAGAAGAAATCGCGTCGAAATTGGATATTGAATAATGATTGAGTCGCGAAGGCCAAAAGCTGGAAAGTTCGGATTCCTCCGCTTGATCTTGACCACAACCTCACCCAACACCTGTATATTGAACCTTGCTCTCATCTATGTTCTTACATCTTTCCAGTCTCCCTTTGGCGGTAAAACTGGATTGTCACTTCTCTGAGAGCCAAGGTGGCACTACCCAACCGGTCATGCGGTGTTTGGAATCGGACACGGCCCCTCAACTTTTCGGACGCGACGTGGGACAACGATGTACTCTTGTCATCGCATGGCTGCTATACGCATAGCGGAAGGATCTTTCCAACCAGCCCACGCAGTCATCTCTTCACGTGCGTGCGATTGGAGAGCGCCAGGGACAGGTCCAAGCGAATGAAGACAGCATCCACATCGCGACGAGGCGACCCTAATTAACATGTCCACCGCTACATGGAACAACCTATTACGCTTTGTATCTCGATGAAGTATGGAATTACTGGACGTCGGATCCGACGATGTCACTGGGTTTCAAAAGCGACATGCCTGATGTCCTAGGCCTGTGGCTCCTGGCACTCTCAGGCGGCTGCTTTCGTCCGTTTAGCGTTTGCGACTTGGGATCTGACTTAGGGATCATGTGAATGCGCGGCACCGGCTCTACTGCATGCACCCCACCTGCCAAACAATTTTCAAAGCGCGTAGCTTCATGATGAAGAAGAAGGCTCTATTATGCCTCGCGAGTGGCGAAGTGGCCGCTTTACATGTATGCCACGGGACCCACATCGGCACAGACGAGCACCCCAGAATTTTTGGCCGCGTCGTCGACTAGATCTTATTTCTCCCACACGGGGCCTACGATGTAGGGAAAGACGACACGCGGACCCTGGGCCTGTACATATGTACAGGACCCATGGTTTTCGCAATCAGAGTCCCTGGTCGCATCACTAATCTTTGTTCTCTGGATTGACGATGCGGCAGCTCTGATGGGCCTCACCGTGGATGATTGTCGTTGCCTCAATCAACATAAGCCTGGCCAGGCGGATCACCTGGCCCGTTCACCCTGTGACCTCGATAAGAAGGGAGGGAAAAAAAACATCTTCCGAGTCCCGAGGTGAGTTCAGCATCAGTCCCTTCCATTCACATTCAATCTAAATGAAGCACCCATCGTGAGGCGATTACAATCTGCCTTTTGGTCAACAGACACCTGTCAGGCATCATAGATGCTCCAGCCGGTCTAAGCTTCGCAAATACCAGCCATGTTTCCCATGTCGTTCCAAGGTCTCTTCACCAAAGAAGGCCGAAGATGATCCCAGATTCATGGGATCGATTTTGTTTTTCCTTCACCTCCTCGATAAAGAAATAGCCACTAAACGCGCGTGCTGTCAAGATTATCGTTGCCAAGGCACTTCTTTCCAATGAGACCTTGTGGGCATGTCTATGACAGCCAAATGCAGGGCGATAGGCATCTCGAGAAGAGAATACACCCAGGGCGGATGGCTGGCTGGAAGGTTTCTTTCGCAGAATGATCTTTGCGTCACACCGCAAACCCCACCCCCCCCACCCCCTCCCCTTCCAAAGTTTTCTCCGCGTAGCTAGGCGGCACCAGAATTTACTGGCATGTATGTGATGCTGTGAACTGCGCAGGCGAACACGTTGACTGACATACAGGAGGCGAGGCACGGACGCCTCGCGACCGTGGTGCATTATTTCTCCGTGGTACAGGCCGAGCTGACATCACAATCAAGTCACCTGTATAGTGCAACTGCAGCGATGTGCGAGAGAAGCATCGACATAATTGGCAGAGGGGCTTTCTTCATATTACTATTTTATAAACTACGATGAAGATGAACCGTTATGTTGGTATGTCGGACATGCGAGATTATGTGCGGAGATACTGCTGTGATTAGCTTCCCAGATGCGCATTTCCCTCCGTATGTGCATTCGGAATTGTTTAATCGTGTGAGCACATCCCGGGAGAGGATGGAGACGGAAACGATAACGAGCGTTGTGTTCCGAAGGATCAATGTCAGATCGTGGTGTAATACCGGTAACATTCGGGAAGTGCGAAGTTTCAATGAGATCGCCGGTGTTACAAAACCATTGACATCGACATCACTTTGCCAAGATCGCGGGGGAACTATCGCAGACACTCGACTTCTGCTGCGTCTTGCTTGTCGTCAGGATCTGCGGGACACTTAGCTTCTGAGTCTCAAAGTTGAGTTATGATGCTCCACGACAGTATCGAGATGATCTGCTACAGTGGACGAAGCCGGTTTCGCTTTTAAATTTAATTGGGTATCTAGAATGAGGCTCGCGGGACGACGACCCTTCAGAGCGGAAGATCCCCGGAAACCTCATTAAATAAATAATAGAAAGTACTTATATCTGTACAGGTACAAATCATGATACCAGCCCTGTAGATGGCGAAATCCCCAACCTACGCGCCTACGCAAGGATAGGTGATTGTGTTATTCAAAAGAGTCGCGATACGTGGAATATAGTAACCTCACCTGTCCGTTTCCCCCCCTTCTTCGAGCTGCTTGGCATGGTTTCGTACGCGTTTCGTTCTGGTTTCTTCTTTAGTTGACATACATTCCCCGACTGGTCAGGTCGCATCTGGAGCCCAGACCCGCCAGGCCCATCATGCTGCGAGTGTTGGTGTGAATGATGGTGGTGACTGTGGTTGTCGCATGCCGAGTCCAAGTCCGAGTCCGAATCCGAGTCTTCCTCGCTCGAGGACTCGTCGAACTTCCGCGGCTTGTTATAGATGCAGCAGACTACACATAGATCCGTTAGTTAGCGCGTCTCACGTCCGTCCGCCCCACAGTGATCGATCAACCAGAGGAGAATACGCACTCTTTGATGACTTCCTCCCACAGCCTTCGTTGTCGACGACGTCTTCGTCCCAAGCGACTCGCTGTTTATTCCGAGGGCCGCCTCGTAGGCGCAATGTGCCTATGGTGGCGCCCTGGCGGGCGTTGGAAGCATTGGCTTGCCGTGGCGCTGCGTCCGCAACCGTAGTGGTGCGTGACCCATCGCCTGGGTTGGACGTGGAGGGCGTAGCGGCCATTTTGTTCGTTCTAGCAACCCGGGAAGATGGGACTTGGGGAGCCTCTGGGAGACTCAGTTGTCTAATATCTGCTTAGCAATCTGGTCACATGACCTGGAGGGGCTGATCACGCCTCGATGACACGGTGTGTGGAACGCGCGTGGGGCCTCGAAACCAGTTTTCTTGAAGGCCCCACTGACTCCATGTGTAAACAAAATTTAACACCTATCCTTCTCATCCATATCTAGCAATGGGTTTCAGACATATTAATGGACAATGTAATGCGGAGCATGGAGCCTCTCATTCAAGATACTTACATTCCGCGTTAGACTGGAATCCTCCACAAAAGCCGATAGATGCTGAGTTTACGAGACTGATAGCGCGCACACGAGTGGTGATTTCGATTCATGATTAGCAGACACAGATCCGAGCTAAAAGTACAATAGTACTACAAAGCGAGTAATGCAAAGCAAGTTGACGAGTGAGGGGTATGCGATGGGTATACAGGATGCAGGAACAGACGAAGAGGATAAATATAGGTATAAAAATCCACAGCGATGGAGAAAGGGATAGGGGCGATATGACGAATGCGATGACGGTCAACGTCACGGGCGTGTGCGATGATACAAGAATGCAGGACGGCGTTTATCCATAATTGACACTAAGCAAAGATGGAGTAAGTTAAAACGCTTGCAGATGCGACCAAGGCGGAGATAACTCACCCTCGCGATGTCGTGGATATCGGCTTGAAATCGGTACGTCCAGATTCGACGAAATGGTGCAGCACGCTAGCCCAGTCTTCCCGGGTGTCCCAAGAGATTTTACTCGGAGGGTCCACTTCGACGGGCATGACTTGGGAGACGCCTCCACATTGAATGATGATCACGAGGGTGCCGATGCCACCATTGTGACGACACCGCTCTTCGCGTCTCTGTATATCGGAGATAACGAGGGGATCCCGAATGTAGGTTCGGGGCACGATATGTGTGGAAGATACCGAGAAGCTGTGGTTGCCGAGAATGAATGTAAGCCAAATACGCCGAGAATGGAGAAACGATGTGGGAAGAAGAACGCACCGACGATGTGACTCGGAATGACGACCGTGGTGGGAGAGCTCGATGAGCAAAGCGTTCTGGCGGACGTTCGCGGGAACGCGCTTCAATTGGAGCGCTTGGAACCCAGCCCATCCGAGGAGTGCGGTGTGCGCGGAGGTAAATTTTCGGAGACCCTTGGCGAGGTTCTCGTCGGCGAATCCAGCACCAGCGGATTGCTTCACGCTGGAGATCTGTTCAGCGGTATGCTGGCAGATGGGCTTATGGGATGGCCAGTGCATTTTCTGACAATCTTGTGACTAGAAGGACAGGTCAGATGGAGCCGACTTAGACAGAGAAGAGATGGACGTACACAATACTGAGTCGTCATCTGAAGGTGAATGATGATCATGTCAGGACGACCGTAGCGAAGGTAAGAAGAAAGTAACGCACGCAGCCACCACATAGGCGGAATTTGGAGACGGAGGGATTCTCTGCAGCACCGCACTGGTCGCAGATGCGATAACCCCTTTGCTTCTGCATCGTCATAGGAGGGGTATTGTAGTTGGCGGCAGCGGGCAGGGAGTAGTAAGCCATGGTTACTGTGAGGTGTATTGTGCAGATACAACCGTGGAGGGGTGGTGCAACTGGTTCATTGTTAAGAGATTATATAGGAATGGAGGCGGTACGCGTGGGTGAGCAAATGTGTATATGGATATGGAGTTAAACAAAAAGTGGACCGGAAAGCGCCCGATGCTTTTGTTCTGCAGTCTTCCGAGCATTTTTTTGTCATGGAAGATCCTGGTTAGGCACACGCCTGCAGGCGACGAAGGCTTTCCAGATTTTGAGAAGACAATACGAGAATGAAGCTCAGATAGATTGAAACGGCAAGAAATCTCATCACGAGGAGCTCGAAGACAAAAAGGAGCGCTTAACCGGGTTTACCTAATCGGGCCATTTCATCTCCCAAACACAATTGAGCCAACCTCTACGTTCCCCAGAAGTCTCTCCACACAAAAGAAACCTATTGGCATCAGCTTCACAGAATCTTCCCTGTCATTTAGTCCCAAATCAAGCATTCTGAAAGGACGTCGGTCGAGGCAGAACAAGATCGGCCTACATATTGCAAATTCACGTCGTGTGCGCCGCTCGGATCGATGAATATGTCAGGGCATTATCGTATGGTGCTCCCTTGAAACAGGAATCTCCGTTTTTCTCTTTCATCTTCACGGTGCTGCTTTGTGCTAGGATGAACGCCTGCAGGGGTCACCTCGATGCGTGGAAAAATATTGATCCCCCTTTGATCGATTGACTTCATCTTCCGGTCACATCGTGCAATGCCTCTTCGTTTAATTATGGGCCTGAAAGCTCCAGGTGCCTTGTCTTTCATCCTCTGTGGCGCTCACAAAGGACGACCATATAATCAAGGTCCCCGCTGGCATTAATTGCGGGGAATTTCCAATACGCTGAGCCTCTTTGTCTGTCTCTGATTCCTTCGGCACCGTCGCTTCTGCCTTTCACTCGGTGCACTTTCAATCGCACGCGCTGTCGCGAACTTCAACAACGCGGCGGTCTTACGGACGTAGAGGCGAATCACATCTGCGGCGGATGACCGGACTGGTGCCAGCTTGCTACATCGTGTGTGGACATTCATCGCACACGTTGCGTCGTCTTGCATACATATTTCCCAAATTTGGTTTGTGGGCGTAGTGGGATACCCTCGATAAAAGAATTCACATGAGATCAACAGACGTGTCTGTCCACGCATAGTGACAGGTCCTGGCCACGTTCTAATCGCACGGTGAGGTGCCAGCTGCCCAATATTGGGGACACCGATATCGATATCGTTTTGGGGTGGTCGAGCATGATGGATCTCTTCTCAGTTTTGTGCTGCGGCATGTTTGCGATTGATCCGCTTCCTGTGGTTTGATCTTTCAGTGCATTGTTCCCGTGGTTGATGCCGATATGCTTCTTTAGGGCAAGAATTTTCTTCCCATGCTCTTGTCTTCGCTGTTCCCGCTGCCTGGCGCCTATGGCGCCCGATAAGCCAGCGCCTGTGTTCAAAGTCTATCAGAACACATTAAATCCTTATTTAACCTGGCGTCTCCTTGATTAGGGAGGATGGATCATATACCGATCAATGCACTCCTCACTCCTCTCTGTAATTTTCGAGCCCAACGGGATGCCACAATTTGATAAGATAAGATCCTTTAACGTCATGATCATTTCCTCATTCAGCAGCGTTCCTTCAACCGGCGCCTATTTCTTCACCGTCAAGAGGTATCTGACTTTCCTCCTGGCCACCTCACATCCTCTCTCAAAGTTCCTACATCTCCTCCCAAGAGCTTAAGACTCGCTGATGGTAAACAGTCTCTATCCTCGCATGGCACGTCGCCCGGACGTACCCATCATGCGTAGTAAACCTGGTTCGTCCAGCCCCTGGACATTTCATGGCGCCTCGCAATTTTTAACCTAGCGGTTCATCAAACTGGGAGCATCAGCGTTATTATATATACGATCTGTGCCTGCCCCCGTTGGATTTATGTGATGAAACACTCATCTGCGACCTATCTCCTCTCCGATAACATCGTTGGCTCAGCATTCTATGATGCATTTGAGTTTGAGTTTCAAGCCATTGGAGACCCGGATCACGGCAGTCACGAGTGTGAGTAGAAACTGTATCATGCCGGACCATTAGCGCTTCGAAAGCTCATTCTTTTTCTATGACAGAGACTACGTCGACGGTGATCGTTCCAGTGAAAACATGGACGTTGATGCAGCAAGGTAATCACCAGGAGCCATGGAACTCCGTTCTATATCATCTATTGAAATGAAAGCTGCTATAACAGCCTCTACTGTACACTCGCATCCGCCGCGATTAGGCTGGTGGATTTCCAACGTCGATCCGTCGACTGGCTTCGTGCCCTCCGAGTCTGAAGCCCTCATTTCTCGTCTGCCAACTGCATTTGAGGCGTAACGGGAGGCTAATTTGGAGAACGCGACAAACCAGAAGCTCCGGCTAGCCGCTGGTGGGTCTATCCGAGGCAGACAAAGCTGTGCGTATCGATTTGTTCATGCTCATATTTTGTGCATCGCTTCTGGCTTGTAGTCCCCGAATACAGATCCCAAGCGGTCAGAGGCCGTTTTGCGCTGCGCGCACAGTGTCCTCGCGTACATCCTCCATGTCTACGTTCACATCATGACATTGGTGATTCTGCCCCATTTTGCTGGGCTTGCTTCAGATAAACACAGAATCCTATGTCCAGCTCGTCATGGCATATTCTGACGATGTACCGTTGACGCTTGAAACAGCCTACCGTGACCATAGACGGTATGGTATGCCCACACGCCCAAGGACCTCCGCTCTCTATCCTCCTCCTTTAAAGATGTCGTGGACGAGGAAGCAATTTACCTCACCCCCGTGCGCATCGATCTGAGAGGTGACAAGGCGCTGCGGTTAATGAAGCAGGCTATCCTGGACGATCTCGCGCTCGGCGCCTTGGACGCGAATACCGCCGCATGTGTCATCGAATCCCCCGTAAAGTTTAACCCCGTCTTCAAGGAGCTCCTCAGCGTCCGCGGGGATTGCGATGCCGACCTCTTCTACAGCCACATCCGCCCTTGGTCTGTCAGCGCGGATACGGACCATAATAATAGGAAATGGATCTTCGAGCGCGTTCCCAGTCACGTCCCAAAGAGTTCGTTTCCATGTCCGATTCAAGTGCAGCACATCCAGGCACTCGATATGTTCCTCGGCGTCGGGAAACCCCACCAAAGAGGTTGTATGGACGCGTCGTCGACCAGCCTCAGCTTGCCGTGCGCCCATCGCATGCGTGTGTACATGCCTCGACGCCATCGCGACGCATCATGTCGTCGCGCCAGTCGCTACGTAATCTGGTTACCTCATTGAACGATACGAAGCGGTCGGCGGGCCGCGCTGTTGGCGCTCAAGGCGTTCAGGATTTCGCATTGCGCATATGTAATCGTTACACTCTATATCAAGTATCATTAGGCCTTCGCAGGAGATAACGCGCGGGTGCAGGGACATGAGGTGACTACGCGCACAGAGGAATTGCGGGATCTGGGATGGAAATACCTCGCCCGCCTTTTCAAGGATTTTAGGCAAGCGCACTCCTGCGTTGTGTTTAGTTTTCGTGGTCTTACTTCTGTGTCAGTATTCATAAAAAATCTCCTGATTCTCTCGCTCAGGACTGGAGGGTTCCGGTAAAACTCTGAAAAGAAGTCCCAGCTAAAATTTGTTTCCTAAGAGTCCTCGAGCTCCCTGGTTCTTAGAACTTTCAGCAAAGCTATTTTGGTGTCCTGATCGTCAGAGTACAGCCACTATCGGAAATGAACGGCTTAGTAAGCATCGCGTTCGGAACAGTCCAGATGCTGATCGTAAAGACCGGTCCGCGATATTTTGTTCTCGACTCTGAATTTGTCAGGGCTAGAAAACTTCATGCTGATACGATATCTCCCTTTGCAACGGTCAAGCTGATCGATTATAGATTCATATCTCAGGCTACACATACCTCCTCCTTCTGCTACCACCAGGACGCTATTCATCCCCTGTTTTTGGGTGCCAATTAGCACCAATCGAACTGCAAGATGGATCCCAATTTAGGCTCCAACCACTTCCTTTCCCTCCCTCGTCCGGATGTTCACGTTGGAACGCCAGCTGGTGTTCCAGATACCACCACACTCGCTGCTCATGATTTCGACGTTGATACCCGAACCGGTTTCATGCCACCTCAACCACCTATCGCTCGTCTTCCTCCAGCATGGGAGTTATGGGAGTCTACACTAGATGAGGCGAAACGCCTGCAGCTGAAGCTTGGAGATACCCCGGGGCTTCCCGAAGACGAGCTTCTGAAATCAGAGACATGGCGAAGTCATGTGCGCAACGTACGTTCGGGCATATCTTTGTAACTGCACGGGGCTAACTTCGGTACAGCTTCCAATCCTTCCGATTACTGACCTGAAGCGGTCTGAACTCTACCTGCGCCGGGCTCACCATGTTCTAGGATGGATCCTCCACTTTTATGTCCACTCTCTACCTCCCGATGATCCGGTCATAATCCCACCCCCAATCACTCTTCCCGTTCTGCAGGTCAGCGCTGAATTGCAGCTTCCACCTGTCCTCACATACTCCGATGATGTTCTATATAATTGGGCACTGAAGACGCCGCTGACGGAGCAGAACGGCGTACCAGCGCTCGACAACCTTCGCTGCCTCACACTTTTCACGGAAACCAAGGACGAGGAAGAGTTCTACCTCACGTCCTCCCGGATAGAATTAAAAGGTGTCGAGGCCCTTGAACTCATGCAGGTCATCATGGACGAAATGTTCGTCGGGGACGACATTGCGATTCGCCGTATCACAGAGTACCTCATGAGCTTGTCCGCCGTCATCCGGGAGCTTCGTACATTGCTGCTCGCAGTCAAAGAGCACTGCGATCCCGATGTCTTCTACCATCTCATCCGCCCCTGGTTCCGCGGCGTCGACTCCGATCCCAACAAGCGCCCCTGGGTATTCGCAGGAATCGAGGCGGATCCGAGTCTCCAGGAACCCACTGAGCTATCGGGTCCCAGCGCGGGCCAGAGCTCGCTCGTCCACGCGCTCGACATATTCCTTGGCGTCGACCAGTACTCCCACGCGAGCTCTGTGACCGGGTCTTCTTCCTCCTCCTCCGCCTCCGGCACAGCCAAGTCCGCGTTCCTAGACCGCATGCAGATGTACATGCCGCGCCACCACCGGACATTCCTTAACCACCTTTCCGCGAACCCCCGCCCCCTCCGCAACTTTGTGTCGGCTTCTAGAGATACCGGACTACAGGAGGCTTACAACACTGCCGTCCTTTCTCTCAAGGCGTTCAGAGACGCACATATGATCATCGTCGCGCTATACATCATTGGCCCGTCGAGCAAACCTGCGCCAGGTATTGCAGCTTATGCGGCCTCTGCGGTAAGGCCAGACATCAAGAAGGATTATGGGGATGCGGAACCGCTGAAGGGCACTGGTGGGACGGAGCTTGTTAAATTTTTGAAAGACGTTCGGGATCGTACGGCAGGAGCGGTTTTGCCTGCAGCATAAAGGAGAAAGGAATACGTTATATGTAATGTAAGTTTACAGAGACTGTATGTACGGATTGCATTGGCGCTCAGTGTAGCGGCTAAATATAGACTTACTGATTTAGACGCCGGGATGCCGTTTTCTGTTTTCTGCTTGGTGACAAGGAACCCGGTATTTTTGTCATCTCTCTGTCTTATCGCGAACTACCCCAGAGCCGCCCGGTGGCGGTATCCTTGATGTTTTAAACACTTGATCCTGCTTGATCCCAATCATAAACGTTCATCCAGCGCTTGGCGCTGTCTGGACTGTTCGGAGCTTGGTTGTATCTCTGTACGTCAGTGGTGGGTCCAGGCAGCACGATTACTTGTTGTCTGGCACGAGGTAAGGTTCACTGTAGTTCTGCGAAAATGAAAAAAATAGACATGTGGAACTCACTGCGAAACAGAGGATTCAGTTGACGATATAGAGACATTATGGACTCAGGCGCTATGCGGCAAAATGTGGCTTTTTATCATATTTTCTACGACAGGTAGATGCAGCATCACCTGTACATCTCGACGTACTCATCTGTTATCGGCAAATTGAATGTATCCAGGAAAGCATATGTGGGAAACCACAGTGTACATCATGATCGACCATGCTCTGGAACTGCCTATGCCTCCTCCCTATGACATGATTACGATGTTTCCCGGGTTCTCGGTGCCTCCCCGTCTATCTACACTGGAGCCCGACTCCCCATATGTTTGTTTTCTGATCTGAACGGGTCATCAGGATATGCGGGTTGCATTCTATACGGGCGCAACTACGGGTAAGACCCGACGCGCCATTTAAAGTGAGTAGCGGAGCAAGCTATGCCGCATCAAAACACTGAAACCATATCCTCAGCTATATCAATGGAAGCTCACAAGACATCAGCGATTATTCAAGACGCGCATGTCTTTGACGTCGACCCCCGCTCTGGCTTCATGCCGCCTGAGGAGCCTCTGTCGCGCCTTCCTAGTGCATGGGAACCCTGGGAGGAGGTCCTGGACGCTGCAGTGGCGGCTAAAATACAGCTAGGGGACAAAGTAGGTCTCTCGGAGAAGGAGAAACGTTCCTCGGAGTCGTGGCGCGCTCGTGTTCGCCAGGTGCGTAGTGTCAGTTCTCGTTTCACGAGCTCAAACTAACCGCCGCTTATAGCTTCCCGTCCTCTCCACTTCGGAACTTGGGCCCTCGCACATAGTGCTACGCCGAGCACACATCGTTCTCACCTACATCATGCACTTCTATGTCCAGTCACTTCCGCCTCACGGCCAGGTCGTCATTCCTCGTTCAATCTCTCTGCCCGTTTTGCGTGTCTCGGCTCTCCTTGACATACCCCCGCTGCTTACCTTTTCTGATACCGTCTTGTATAATTGGACTCACAGGCGTCCCTCGGAGGCGAAAATCCCCACGATCAATAACCTCCGCACCAAGACGATGTTTTCTGGCCTTATTGACGAGGAGGAATTCTATCTTTGCTCCGCGCGAATCGAGCTTCGAGGCGTGGAGGCCCTGGAACTAATGCGCGTGACGATGGACGAAATATTCATCGGAGACCAAACCGCCGTGCGTCGCATCTCTAAGCACCTCCAGACCATGGCCACCGTCGTCCAGGAACTGAAGGTGCTGTTGATGGACGTTCGCCGGGAGTGTCGCCCGGATCCGTACTATAACGAGGTGCGGCCCTGGTTCCGTGGTGAAGACTCCGATATGGAGCACAGGAAATGGGTGTTTGAAGGCTTGGATGAAGACCCGTCGCTGAAGAAGCCGACGGAAATATCGGGCCCGAGCGCGGGCCAGAGCTCGATGATACATGTCCTGGATGTCTTTCTTGGTGTCGATCATCAGTCATCGTCTCCTCCGGGAGAGAGGTCGTTCATGTCCCGCATGCAGTCGTATATGCCGAAGAGGCATCGCCTGTTTTTGGACCACCTGGCGTCGAATCCTAGGCCGCTGCGCGCGTTTGTGATGTCTTCTGCGGACCAAGCCTTGCATGAGGCGTACAATCTTGCGGTCGTGGCGTTGAAGGAGTTCCGCGACGCACATATGATCATTGCGACGTTGTATATCCTGGGACCGGCGAGGAGAGCTGCGAAGCTGGCGCAAGACTCGGCGAGGAAGAGGGAGCCATTGAGAGGAACTGGAGGGACGGATTTGGTCACGTTTTTGAAGGACACTAGAAATCGCACAACGGAAACTATCATACCCTAGAGTTATCTTGTAGACTTGGTTTCATACCCTTAGATTATTCTTCCACGGATAATACTCTTGGTCGTGAAGATCGTGGCCATGGCCCGTTGTTGACCGGAAATCCACTTTACAATGACAGCCTGCTGCTAGCTGATGTAACACGTCCGACCTTGAATTGAACGTCTTCTTTCATCAACTTTCGCACCGACGTCTCCTTGTGTCTCTACTGGGGGTCGTTCAATCATCAGACGCTGGTGATTCGTGATTGATCAACACTTGGCGAGTGATAGGCAGCAAGATGTAGATCCATCAGCGACGGTCTGGCAACTCATCGGATGAAAATCTGCTGCAAATTGCCTGCAACACTATGCTCGAGCTCATGCAGTTTACCTTCAAAGTCATTTTCTGTTCTTCACGTTGCTCGCGAGCACTTGATCATTGGGCAGACCAATACATCTGAGGAACTACTTGCACTCGCCGCCCTGCCATGACGATACTTCGATTCTTCACTTGGTTCCTGCTCTGTAGGAGATCCCCTGAATGTTGCTGCAATCCATATGGCTCGCTCCACAAATGTCTTGTCACTTGTGGTGCTTTGGCCAACGTTGTGACTGGACATTGACCTGATCCGTTTAAAAGACTTGATGGCAGATGCGCGCATATATGTTACCTTCAAGCCGCACTATTCACAAAAGTTCTCAACATGGTGACAGCTGTGGGTACCGTACCTCGAATCAAGACTATTTAAACTCTCTTTTGGAGAGAGGTCGAGTATCGATTCGCAAAAGCTCGATCTCTCCTCGAAATGTTCCCCATCTCTCTCGTCACACTTGCCATCTCCTTCCTCGCCCCGTTTGCATTGGCAGCTCCAACCTCTAATGTAGGAACGGCGGTCAATCTTCGGATCGAAGGCGACACGGGAACAATTTTTGAGGGGCCCGTCTTCACTCAAGGTCACGATGTTGAGACGGCTTCAGGCGGCACACATCATTGCGACGGGACTAATCTAAACGCGAACCCCGCGCCTGGGCCAACCGCAACCAGTGCACTTGACGATGCCGCAAAGCTGCAGGGTTTCGCCTGGGATGGGTGCGTATACCCTTGCCTAAGATGTGGGCCAATAAATGAGCACCATCATGATGCTGATGTTTTGTCCAGGACTTACTTCGCGGAGTTCGATGACTTCTTTATCACGAGCATCGCTGGTGTAACCCAGACCCAGACCCAGTTCTGGGGCTACTTCGTCAACTTCCACCTTCCAGACGTCGGCGGATGCCAGCAACAGGTCAACCTACTCGACGAGGTCTTATTCGCATTCGACCCGTTCGGTAAACCCGCCTTGAAGCTTTCCGGGGAGCATGTCGCTCGCGTCGGCGAACCGGTGACCCTCACAGTCACAGATGGGCAGAACGGAGACCCGATTGCAGGAGCATCGGTGGACGGCCAAACTACCGACGCGGCTGGGCAAGTTTCGGTGACATTCACCAGCGCGGGAGTGAAAGGGCTCAAGGCCGAAAAGGAAGGAACGGTCCGTTCGAATCGCCTCGATATCGTTGTGGCGCCAAGTGAGTTCTTTTGAGGTACTTGACATGCAGCTCCCGTTAAATGATATACATTGTTTAGATTGAGACCCAAGTCTGGAGAATTGACTAGTTGAATACACCTAGTACAGAGAATTGCGTGTAGCGTAAAAGAAAGGATACAAATATTGTGACAACCTAGGGACGTCGCAGCGCGTTGAAGAAGTTCCGCGACGCGCATATGATCATTGCGACGTTGTATGTCCTGGGACCGGCGAGGAGAGCTGCGAAGCTGGCGATAATGGACTCGGTGAGGAAGAGGGAGCCGTAACCAAATCCGTCCCTCCAGTCCCTCTCAACGGTTGAGAGGGACTGGAGGGACGGATTTGGTTACGTTTTTGAAGGACACCAGAAATCGCACAACGGAGACTATCATATCCTAGAGTATCTTGTAGACATGGATTCATACCCTTAGATTATTCCTCCACGGATAATACTTACTGAAGATCGTGGACCGTTCAGAAATCCACATAACAATGACTCGGACATGAAGGCTGCTGATGTAACACGTTCGACCTTGAATTCGAACGTCTTCTTTCATCAACTTTCACACCTACGTCTCCTTGTGTCTCAACTGGGGGTCGTTCTATCATCAAACACTGGTGATTTGGGATTTATCAACACTTGACGAGTGATAGGCAGCAAGATATAGATCCATCAGTGACGGTCTGGCAACTCCTCCATCGGATAAACATCTGCTACGCTCGAGCTCATGCCGTTTATCCTCAAACGAATTGCACTGTCCTTCACGCTGCTCGCGAGTACTTAATCCTTGGGCCGATCTTGCACTTGTCGCCCTGCCGTAAACATGTGACGACGATTTCTAACGTCTGGAGCTCTGAGAACACTAAGAGGCAAGAAGTTGGGGGCTCACATTTGTGAGAGTGAACTCTGTGACTAGATCCCCACCATACTGGCACCCGGCCCTGTTTCCTTTGCTTCAGCCACGATGTCCGGAGCAGGGATGAATGGTCCAAATGGTGACGTAGAGGAGGCTGGTCATTTCATTTAGTTACGACATTCTGTGAGTATGAGGATGACTTCCTCAGCATCCCCTGGTCCCTGAAACAGAAGACGCGCGAATCCCACGGCTTTCCGTGGTATTTCCAAGCCTGGGATGCAAATACCAAGCTCATGTCGAACGAACAGAACTGTCCAGATCTCTTGCCATCAGCCAGGCCACACTGACTTCCGGAATTCTGGCGATATATATGCTTAATGGAAAGAAAAGGACCTGCTGATGTTTGCCGATAACTTCTATGTCTGTCAAGAATTTGATTCTTCCCTTGGTTCCTGCTCTATGGGACATCCCCTGAATCTGCAATCCATATGGCTTGCTTCGCATATGTCTTGTCAATTGTGTATCTTTGTCTGGATTGTGCCTTGACATTGACTTGACCCGTCGAAAAGATTTGATGACAGGTGCGTACATATATGTTATCTTCAAGCCGCACTACTCACAAAAGTTGTCGACATAATGACAGCTGTGGGTACCGTACCTCGAGCCCCGACTATTTAAACCCTCATCTGGAGAGAGGTCAAGTATCGATTCGCAAAAGCTCGGTCTCTCCTCGAAATGTTCCCCATCTCTCTCGTCACATTAGCACTTTCCTGCCTCGCCTCATTTGCCCTGGCAGCTCCAACCTCCAATGAGGGAACGGTGGTCAATCTTCGGATCGAAGGCGACACGGGAACAATCTTTGAGGGGCCCGTCTTCACTCAAGGTCACGATGTTGAGACGGCTTCAGGCGGCACACATCATTGCGACGGGACTAACCTAAACGCGAACCCCACGCCCGGGCCAACCGCAACCAGTGCACTCGACGATGCCGCAAAGCTGCAAGGTTTCACCTGGGATGGGTGCGTATACTCTTGCCTAAAATATGGGCCAATAAACGAGCACCATCATGATGCTGACATTTTGTCCAGGACTTACTTCGCAGACTTCGATGACTTCTTTACCACGAGCATCGCTGGTGTTACCCAGACGCAGACCCAGTTCTGGGGATTCTTCGTCAACTTCCACATCCCAGACGTCGGCGGATGCCAGCAACAGGTCAACTTACTCGACGAGGTCTTATTCGCATTCGATCCGTTCGGGAAACCTGCCTTGAAGCTTTCCGGGGAGCATGTCGCTCGCGTCGGCGAACCGGTGACACTCACAGTCACAGATGGGCAGAATGGAGACCCGATTGCAGGAGCATCGGTGGACGGCCAAACTACCGACGCGGCTGGGCAAGTTTCGGTGACATTCACCAGCGCGGGAGTGAAAGGGCTCAAGGCCGAAAAGGAAGGAACGGTCCGTTCGAATCGCCTCGATATCATTGTGGCGCCAAGTGAGTCCTTTTGAGGTACTTGACATACAGCTCCCGTTAAATCATATACATTGTTTAGATTAAGATCCAAGTCTGGAGAATTAACTAGTTGAATACACCTAGTACAGAGAATTGCGTGTAGCGTAAAGAAAGGGTACAAATATTGTGACAACCTAGGGACGTCGCAGCAGTGACATTAAGAGATAAAGTCGAAATCATTCCCTACATAATGCGCCGCCTCGTGGAGGAGGTCTTCGTCATGCAGCATCGACCAAACATCATATTCCACCACTTCAACCTGTGGTGGGAAGGAAGAGACCGTAAAGGCGATGCGATGCAAGGAAGCTGCGTCAAGATACAAAGTTTGGAGGGGCCAACCCGCAGCCTTTCGAAAAGACATGACAGTGAGCAACTTCTGCATTGCATCAGCATCAACATTACGCAAGGCCAGCGCCTTGAGGTTGGGCCACACGATGTCGGCATGGATACCGGTGAGAATGTCACAGAAGGAGTTCGCATGGATGTTTGGTATCGTGAGCCGCTCGACATCGGGGAAGCACTCCGATGCAAGCAGCAGCAGTGCGAATCCGGATGTACTGACAGGCGAAAGTGTGATTGATCGTAAGTTGCTAAATTTCGGGGCCGATGTTGAGGCATGTTGGTGGTATGCCAAGAGGTCGTCGGCGACGACTGGGGCAATTACGAGGTCCTCAAGGAGTGGAGCAGACACAACCCGAAGGAGGTCAGACACGGATGTGAACGTTCCATAGATTTGCAGCGACCTCAGGAAAGGAAAGTCGATTGTCGCTGTCAGCGGCCACGGGCCACAAATGACGTCGTCAAATATAGTCAAGGTCTCTAACGATGGGCACGAAGCCGCAAGGGCAAGGAATGTGGCGAGATCGATCCCATGAGTGTCACCTAGGGCCAATTGTAGCGAAGTAACCTGTGGCAGCGAGGGTAAGAAGGGTACCATTAGACTGGTCACTTGCACGTGTGTGAGAACAGGGAATCCCTGACTGAAGAGTGTGGGATGAACGTCACTCTGAAAGTCAGGAACGCTGGTAATGTGCATGACGAGGCGTTCGAGTTGAGAAGCTCCTGAAGGGAGTATAGTGTTTATGATGGCGTCGAGGAGCGGTTCGAGCTGATGGAAGTCCCCTTTGATTGAGATCTTGCGACAGCGAGGAATGTGCTGCGCAATATGGTCGCAGAGAATGTGTGCAGAGGCATTAACGACTGCAGGTGTTAACAAATTACCGAACGCGATGGTGGGGATAGTGAGATTGAGATGAATCGGGCACGCCTTCGACCTCCTCAGAAACAGACATATTGTCTTCAACGACCAGGGAGGGCTGATGTCGATCTCCGTCCATAGAAGCGGGGAGTCGAGCGCCACGTCACGCCAGTAGCTCGAAACCTGCGATACAGCAACAGGAAGAGGCTTCCATTGATAAGGGTTACTCCATGGGTAGTGGTCCTCCGTAGTCTTTGACCTATTCGCAACCTCGAAAATCTTACCCAGGATCTCTGCAGGGAGGGAGCCAATGGGTGTCGCTTGGTTTATGAGGCGCAGACTATGATAGAAATCATGCTGAGCCCATCTTAAAAGAGCTGTTCGAGCTGCTCCGCGCGGTACGGAGGTTAGACCAGAGACGTCATCTAAAACATGAATTGGCGCTCGAATGGATGGAGAGTGAAGGGCAATGGCCATTCGTATTCTGGATCTACATGCATAGATGGTCAAATTGAATTTTGGAGTTCACGTTTCTGAAATATGAGCGGAGGACATACCTGGAACGTTGCAGAATGATGCACGCAAGGCGATAACGAGACATGAGGCCTCTCCATGGTAAGCAATATATGGGGTTGCATCCCTGCAGCCGACTTCGGAAGAGAATTTTTTCTAAAAAAAATCGGAGGTCGTCTATAAATTGATAAAGGTTGCTGATCAATGTGATCTTGCCGACAAAATTGTCGGCAGGTGGCCGATCGGTTATCTCCGTTATGCATAGTGTCAAATTAATTTGTTCACTGAAACTCGATACAAGGCAAGATGGCCGAGCGGTTAAGGCGTGTGACTCAAGCGTAGCTTACCTGCATTCGCGGGTTCTCATCATCGTATGATGGCGTGGGTTCAAGTCCCACTCTTGTCACTTTTTGGCAATTTTCATCACCAGCCATTTTATTCTGTTCTGTTCTCTTACCTTTTTTTGTCCTTGAGTTGAACGTACTACAAAGAAGGTCAGCAGTGGACGAGCTCAGTATTATTTTCTAATATCTTCTTTACAGGTGACCTCGGGACGTTTCTCCCACAATGGACTCGCCATTCCTTGATCGATTGAACACGAATTACAATGCCACCGCAGAAGAAATCCACCAGATCCGTCAGATCATATCCGAAGCATTGCTAGAGCGTTCACGCATTGACGATGAAATCGAAAAGCTTCGCCGTAGGCAGAAAGAGATCGACGAATACGTGGGCGGGCATCGCACCATGGTGTCCCCTTTCCGTCGACTTCCAGTTGAATTGATACAAAGGGTGTTCGTACACACCCTTCCTCCGCATAACTCGGTCATGAGCGCGAAAGAGGCGCCTATGTTGCTAGGACGCGTTTGTAGTTCGTGGCGGCATGTGTCGCTCTCTACTCCGCTGCTATGGTCTTCCCTCCACCTCCGAGCTACCGTCGAACTTGGGCGCGATGTCTCCCTGCAAACTCGATATGGTGATGCGGTCGCAGCTTGGTTGAGCCGTTCTGGAGTTCTTCCACTTTCAATCTCATTCGTCGAAAGTGACGAGGATGATTACGCTTCCTTGTTTGACACTGATAGGATGGAGCGCCCATCGTATCTCTTGAATGTTTTGCTTGGCTTCTCAAGCCGTTGGCAGCATTTGAACTTCAAGCTTTACCGCAGGTACCTGGATACCTTTTTGCGTCTGTCGGAGACCGACACTCCGCTGTTGGAAACAGTGGCTTTTGAGATCACGCATCCGGAACGCTACACGGGCTTCGACTCCATATCTTTCCTCCGTACACCATCCCTAAAATCAGTATCCATCAATCACTCTGTATGTTTGATGCCTCCGAGTCTGCCTGTACGCTGGGAAAACCTTACCAAAATTCACTTCGAGCAAAATCTCACGCTTGAAGAGGCTATGATTATCCTGCGCAAATGCCCATACTTGATCGCCTGTGCCCTAGCAATGGCATTCGATGAAATTGTCCCAGACATGGTGCTGGAGCATGCAGTCCATCTGCCATACTTGGAGACGCTGCGAGTGTCAGCCATACCGCAACTTAATGCGAACTTGCTGAGGTATGCAAGGAATGCTGCGCGGTTCTTCGAACCCATCCATACTCCTGAGCTTCGAAACTTTTATTTATTTGCAAGCGAAGGATTGAGTCATTCAATCATCACATCCTTCCTCGAGAGGCAGAAGGTCGACATTCACAGCTTCTCATTCAGCATTTGGCCGGATCAAACAGTTCCACTACTTGAAAGCCTCGAATTGGTTCCATCTCTACGGCTTCTTCATGTTCATGAGGATTCATGGGGTGAATTATGTCCAACTTTGAATGAAGTCTTCTTCGCGCAGATCACCCCGACAGCCTCCGCCACCTCGGAACCGTATCCCCTGCCTTACCTGGAGGATGTAGATTTCCGTCTGCCGGAATTGAGCGAGGTCACAGACGAAACAATCTTGCGATTCATTCTAGCCAGGACGAGCGGCGCGCCGGATGGAGTTTCTCGTTTGAGACGCGCACATTTTACATTTGGACGCTTGCAAGGCATTGACATTTTACCTAAACTGCAGCCGATAATCGAAGAGGGTCTTGAAATTCGACTGAACTACTACCTGGCAGACATCGATTATGCGCCGAGCGTCCCTTTCGATCCCTGTTCTTACATGGAATATGCTGAGAGTCGTGACGAATGGATGCCTGGATTTCCAAGTCTCTGATGAGTGTCGTAAGTTGTTGAACACTCCTGCGAAATTATTCGTGCTCATCATCTTCTTCCTGTATAGTTATAGCACATGTACATGAACTACAAAAAAAGAATGCGAAATACAGCAGTACAGATGGTCCGGATGCAGTTTAAGCACTTAGCACGTTCTTCCACCTTGAACCTCCAATCTCACTCAACACCCTTTCTACCTCACTTTCCAAATTGAGTAGGACCTTTTGCTCCCCTTCCGGCTTTTTTAAAACTGCAGCTCCTTCCTCCACAAGTATCGCGCGGGACGCCACCACGGCGTCCAACACCAATGTAAGCTCGCTCGGCGTCGGTTTCCTCGAGGGGTCCGTCGGAGACGTGAGGACATTCATATAAATAAGGTGCTGGTGTTGAACCTAGGAAATTCATCTTAATTAATAATTTCGCCGATCGTTAAACTGAAAAGCGGTTACTGACTTTGCCCCACTTAATTTCATCTACACCTTCCCGTTTGATGCATTTTATTAAGGAGGCGAACATCATCTGCTCGTGGAAGCCGCAATCGCGGAGATACGCTGCGGTGGGGCTGTTCTGTATTACTTGGATAACCTCCTTGACCTCCGGTGCGCGTGCTGTACGGCGTTTCGGTAGCACCAGCTCGATCGTGCGCCTGTGGGACAGCCAGTTAACACCAAAGAACAGGCAATAAATTGGGGCCTCTCGAACCTGCAGATGTCCAATGCATGTCTCGCATCACCACGGATACTGCTGACCTTCATGTCAGCAAGCTTAATTGCATCTATACTCTAAGCTTCCTGTGCGTCATCCTCCAGACCGTCTTTAACACTTTGCAATCGCGCGTGAATAATCTGCTGGAGTTGCGATGAGGTGTATGGCTGAAATTTATCCGAATCATCCCTATAATTTGTCACAATATAAATGAATGAGTACCGACGAAAAAAGTCGAACGAAGAGAACGAACCAACCTAAGCGACTCCGCACTCGCCCACTCATCACTCGTTCAGGGAGGTCCATAGTGTTTGCAACAGCGATAACCACAAGCTTGCTACCCACCAGTGTCGGCCAATTGAAAAAATTGTACATCACGTCCTGCTTGGCGGTCACCAGCTGATCGAGCTCGTCCATGAGCAATACACTGCAAAAGAGGCATTATCAGCATTGATCGAGTAGAATGTAATGTTAGAGCTTACCAAGTGTGACCCCCTGGACCACGTCCGCCGCTGCCACTGAAATACCTTGTGAGGGCTTTGAGGCTCTCCTTGGCTCCGATGCGCAAGTGGCCGTGTTTGGCTACGTCATGGCCGGACACACCCTCCCAGAGCAGATTATAAGCAGCAGGCGGCTCTAGGATCTTGAGGCCGTTGATTTCAACATACGTGAGTGGATATGTTTCCTACATTAACCGTAAGCTTGGTCCCAAGTGATGGAAAGAAAGAACAAACATTATTTTCAGCCATTCGTTTCAGTTGTATGACAACAGCATGGACAGTCGCCGTTTTCCCGGTCCCCAGGACTCCTGATGTATCTACGAGGCGTATCCTTTAGCTCGCATGTTCAAATCCGTAAACAGTGGGGCAAATTGGACTTACACACACAGCCTCCACTTCCTTCCTCCAACAACTCCCCGACGCAGCGCAACACCTTCTCAAACTCCTCTTCTCTACATGGCCGTGCATCGAGTCAGCTCCCTACATGCAAGACATGCATGGTGCGGAGCCACGGACCTTTTGGCAGATGTGAGAGGTCGTGGGAGGCGTACTTCAGTGTCTGTGGGCGGACAGCGAACTTCTGTTTCCGAGAGGGGTATCTTTTACTCTACCGCGCTGGTTCAGGATCGCTTTCGAGTGTGGCGTTGGGTGCACGATAGCCTTCGACCGCTGTTTTCGTGGAGTAGCAGTTGTTGATCCCCGTTTAGTAGAAAATTTCGAGCCAGTTGAGTGTTTCCACTTGTTTATGGATGGGGTTTGTGGAATATTGTTGAAGTCTGATGCAACGGAGAAGAGCGCTGAGGAGTCCGAGTCATTCCCGTCAATAGAGGGCGGTAAATCGTCGTCGGTGTCAGCCTGGAACTCATCATTGGTGGCATTGCCACTGGACTCGCCCTCAGATTCGCGATGGTTTCGAGCTTCTGGTGTTCCTTGGGACGTGAAAGAGCCGCGCGAGCAGACACCGCATCCTTTTTGCTGTGTCCACATCCCACCATAGATCCGCTGCCCCACTCTGCGTCGATCTCTTTTGGCGGCTCTGTCGTCGAAACATTGGCCATGAGGCGATGCTGGTCCCATCTAAAGTTGAAGTAGAGTCCACACATTGAATCGATGGCTAGGTGACAGTAGAAACCTTGAGCCTCGTCCTCGTCACCAGTATCATCGTCATAGACAAATAGAGCTTCATCCCTCTTCCTGCTCCTAGAAACTGACCAGGCCTCGGCACTCTTGATCTCCAAGCGTGCAGGTGGCATGCTCGTAACATGACAATGACCCAAGAGGTCTTCAGGGAAGGTGGTTTGGTTGCCGTCCAGAATATAATAGACCTCATTCTGCACGTAATTTAACAAGCTCAGTAAGCGAAGATATATGAGGAGATCAAGTGACCTTCGCATGATCGCGTTTGCGCGTATTCCTGGCAGCTCCGTCGGTCGCACAAATCAGTGGACACGCACCCGCATCTTGTCAGAATCTGATTCCTCTTCCGACCCCATCCTCCTTATTTCCCACATGAAAAGAATAACGCCAATGCTGGGGAGCTTGTGCTGTAAAAGAAGCTTATCTGTCTTGACTAGAACGGTGTCCCCGATGTTGTAGGTAATGAGATCGCCGTGTGGTCCAGCGGTCCGATTTTTCTTTCCTTTGGATCTAAATGCCTTGACGGACGGGTTCTTCATCTCCAAGGATCGATAGAACACAGTTTCCGTCTCACCTTTATCTTCCCCTTCCCCCAATTTCTCCCTTTCGTCATAAGTAGATCCAAGTCAGGATTCGTCGGTCAAATGCAGAGCGGTTCTCCGATCCAAGAGGTCATTCTTCACTCTGGAGGGCGTCGCTAACGGCTGAAATCTCCTCGACCTTCGAGGTCCCTGTGGGAGGATTTCGGACATTGCAAGATGGTGTCGACGTGAACAAGAAAGTTGCGCGCTGTGACATATCAAAGGTCACGGAATCGTTCCACGGGTTGTGACGTAGCGCGTCCTTCTGTCTGCATTGACGCGCTCGGCTTCCCCAAATCCAATACAACGCATCCACAATACTAATGCTAAATTCCAGGCCTAGGTTCAACAAGCCTCCAAGTCGATTGCAAAGTTGGAAATTCTGTCGGCACGAGTCAGGGGGTCTTCGGTTACACACATAATGGTGTTGCAAGGCAAGATGGCCGAGCGGTTAAGGCGTGTGACTCAAGCGTAGCTTGCCTGCATTCGCGGGTTCTCATCATCGTATGATGGCGTGGGTTCAAGTCCCACTCTTGTCACTTTTTGCTGATAACTGCCATTTCCATCCCTCTGGCAGGTTTTTCTTGCCTCTTCACTCCGAATCTCATCTGTCAATCGCCTGGGACTATTTTGTTTGGACTGAACGTAAGTATATTTAGCCTTCCATTTGCTCAAAACATCGCTAATGACCGTCAACGTGCGTCCACGGTTTGCTCCTCAAGACGGCTCTGATAAAGCCTACCATGGCATCGCCCCCCCATTCCCGACTGCCTTAACAGAAACCACAGGCCCGGTGACGCCGCAGATCCTTGAATTCATCGTCCGAAATCCCACCCTTTGCAGGAATAATCGCGCATCGAAGATGAAAGATTGCCTGCGGCAGAGGAGTAGTGAGAAACAAGTGGAGGTACATCGCGTGCAAGGCCCTGCTAAACTTCATTCCCCCCATCCTTTGGTGTCTCGCGCCGCGAAACTCGGCCACGAGCGCAAAGGAGGCTTCGATGCTGCTGGGCCACATTTGCGACAAGGAATCACTTTCTGGTTTTTCCGACCCATGAGTGTTACAGACTGGTGCGTTGTAGAGACTTGAGATCCTGGACCGTTCAAAGATGCCGTGACCAAGTCGTCGAACCGGTCTGGACAGAATCTACTGTCGGTCTCGTCTTCCAGGGCTACCAAGGATCTAGGGCCTCGCAATCATCGCGCAGTGTTCTGAACTAGACGATCTACGCTCCTGGAGTCTAGCGACAAGCCCACTCTCGAGGATACTTTGAGCATCTTGTGTCAATGTTTTCGTGTCGTCACGTTCTTCCTTCATATCTGGCTCGAACGGGAAAATTCAATGCTTACAGGCACCACGCTCACCACTCTGCCATCTCTGGAGAAATAGTAGGGAGGAGCTTCAACTATCTTTTGATCACGGAGTCATCGAACCTCCAGTCAGGTCATTCTTCGAATGCGGCTTCGGAACCTAAGCTTGAAAAATGGTGAGAAATGTAAGCATACCTGCTTCAATTCCCTCCTCCGTTGTACTGACGAGATTGATATATGACATGGACTTGGAAACTCTGTAGCGCTTGGTGGAATCTTGCTCTGCATGACGTCAGTCAGGCGGCTACATATCGACAGCTTCCCCGAAACAGTCAATGCCCAGAACTGCTTTGGGAAGACCTGGAAGCTTCGTTGGAATCCGCGATGCTCAACTCAATGTTCTTTAACTTATCTCAATCCCATCGGCGCAGCTTTGCCCTCTCGCTTGTAGATATCCACTTTCCGACAATGAGCGGCATCAAGGACCAGACCGACTTACAATTTGACCTTTGGATTTGCATCCGGTCGGCGACGGCGAATTTGGATGACGACAGCGGCGCATCGCCTTTTGTCCTAACAGTTTACCGCTTTCCTCTTAGTCTCTACGCGAGGCGAATTCAGTTCGCCCTGGTTTAGAGCTTGCTTCGCCGCGCTTTGCGCAGTATGCAATTCCAATACACTTTTGGAGATCGCGTTGATCGCCCCAGATAGTACAACCGTTTGGTCGAGGTCAACGGATAATATTACATACTTCACAACATGATAGTGATGGTAATTATATTGTTTACACTGTTTCCTTTGGGCGCACAACCAGTTTGACTCCCGACACCTGGTCGGCTTTCATTCTCTCCAAACCACCTACGACACCGCCCAGGCCACCAGGAAGCACTTCGACTCGGTTTGGCTAAGCGCACCAGTCAGACTCAAGAACACGCGTTCGCAGAATATTCAGACGCACCTTGATTGAACTTTGTCCCAAGAGTTCCGTGAGGTTGCTGTAGAGTTTGACGCCCAATTCCCGAGAATGGGGGAGTGTCCAAACACCAAAGGTGGGGATGATATCCTTGCCTTCTACCGCTTTGACTTGTTCGGCGGGAGGGAGGACAAGCACGAGATCGCCACCATCGGCAAGGAGACTGTAGCCACTTTGCTGAGTGTCAGGCAAGGACACGGAGTCGAAAACGGTCTCGACGGGCGCAGTCGTGACCTTAGCAACTTCTGCCGCAAGTGCCGCCGAGGATAGATTTCGGTCCAGGACGTGTGAGGCTCCAAGCGACTTGAGGTGCTCCTCGTGCTTTAAAGAGGCGGTTGTGATGATGGGAGAGAAGCCAGAGAGTTTAGCAACCTGGATAACTGGCCACACATAGTATTCGTTAGAATTCAGACATGACCCGATCAGAGGTTAGTGCATACCGTATTGACCCACGGATGTAGCACCTCCTAAGATCACGATCGGCTTGCCTGCATATTTCCCGCGTGTGAAGACATCGAGAGGCGCGACGAGACCAGCACCGTGAGGTTTGGGGAGGTATAGCCCTGCTACAGCAGCAGCAAGTGCAACCGGGATTGTGGCGGCTTGTTCGAATGAAAGCTGAGGCGGAATCTGGGACACATTTAGCAAGAGTACATTCGAGGACAGTTAGTAGCCGCGATGACGTACCTTTGCAGTTATCGCGGCGTCAGCCAAGGTGTATTGCTGATAGCCAGCCATATCATGCGTCCAGGAACCTTGGAATACCCTACGGAGAACTTTGAGTACCCTAAAACGATCCGAGATTGGCATTGAAGGCACATACACTCTGTCTCCTACGGAGAAGTCAGAGACACCGCTACCGATCTCCTCGACCACCCCCGATATGTCTGTCCCAATGAGAGCGGGATAGTCTTCGACGAAGATGCCGTATTTCTGAACTTTCCAGTCGACGGGGTTGAGTCCAGTGGCTTCGATCTGCACTAAGAGTTGGCCAGGACCAGGCTTATGGATAGCCTGTTCCCGAAGTTTAAATTCTCCAAACTTGGATTCAAGGAATAGAGCTTTTTGAGTTCCGGCCATTGTAATGGTATGTGCGAGTAAGTGGAAGGTGAGGCCTGAGAATCAAGAATCAAGACCAGGCTCTCTTTATATAGTGCTGAGAGGGCGAAAGAACGCTTACAGATCTTTGGTGCTCATGTCAAATCGTTACGCTGACTGAGCAGAAGTCTTAGGTACGGCAATCACACATACTATGAACCCGATTTCATGAGACTGACAAACGTCATTTTCACCGTGAATGGCTCAACGACAAGAATAACTGCTTGGTCAGTAGTAATTACACGAGACACTGTTCGCCGCCAAGGGCCATGACCGCCAATTCGGTATCGATGGCGATACAATTTGCAAGGTTATTGATCACGCCAATCCATCCGATGTTTGCGGCTTGCGCCACTAGTCCTCCAATTATAAATGATATATGTACATAGAATAACTGTTACCGTCTTTCCTTGACGAAAAAGTGTAAGGTGATATAGCTCGCTGAAGTGAACGTGACAAAAAAAAATAGCAAGAAGGGAGATGTTCGGCCACCAGAAGGACTGTCGGGTTGATAAGTCAGTAATTATCGCAATGGGAATGATGCAGCGACAAAGAGTGATTACCTGTGCTCGTAGGCCAAATACGGAGAGGATAGTAGCCGCCGGGAGGTCGAGTTCTACTCCATACTGAGAATCGGAAGCTTGTCAGATCCATCAATACAGCTTTGGCAAGAAGTCTGACCTTGATCTCCTTCAGCTGAAGGTATCGCAGCTCATTCACAGCCAGAGCCTCGAAGGCGGCGTGGAAGAATGAAATGGTGTGCAACCATTGCATCGCAGGAATGACCGAATCGCGGTTGATCAGTAAACCAGTGAACAGCAGGCTATAATATAAGCAGCATTCAGTATCAGTGTCACTGGATTATCAGTCGCAGCTCACTTGAAAAGCATGACCAGAGTTCCCACCAGACTTGCAAGACTGATACTGGCGAAAGCGATGGATAACAGGAGCACAACGCTGGCAGTGGTGAGGTTGAATAGTACGAGGGTGAGCATGAACTTCCAGAAGCCTGGTACAGTTGGTACGAGGCCAACAAGTCCGTAGACGATCCCACCGAACATGAGTGGTGGGACAAGTCGTAGAGGAAGGATATCGAAGAGAATCTTTTCTGTAGTGTTAGGTATGCCCTTCGACGATGATGGACTGATGGCGCACCTTAGACGCGAAGTAGGTGAACGACGAGTAATAGCCGTTTGCCCTTGACAAAGATAAGAATAATTCCGAACTTCGTTAGAAACTGAGCCCTACCTTTCTCGCATGAATAGAATCCGTTCATTCGCAAACAATCCAAGGCTTGACAAGCATGAGAAACCGAAAAGCGCCAGCGTGAAGAAGAAAATTCCTGTAAAGCAAATCTCATAAACTCGGACCATCCTGAAGACATGAATGAGAACGTACCCAGTCTGTTTTGGAATCCCGCGATATCATTGCTGAAAGCGAAAGTCAATTCAGAATCCATATACGACAAAGGTTTGACTCACGTAACGTTATGGAAAAACAGGCCACAAATGACTGATGACGCATCGTCCCATCAGCAAACATGAAGCACCACACTTGATAGAGCGAGCCACTTACGCGCAAGCACGACCGACGACACATAATGCGCCGCCAAAAGCGCCGGGTCCCTATACAAGTTCTTGAACGCCCTTCCACTCAAAATCCTAAACTGCGTGCCCCAGCTTGCCCTCTTCCTCCCCCTCAACAGCGTCGTCTCCAGCGCAATATCCGGCAGCTCATTCCCCACATCCAGCCCACGCTGTCCATTATCCGAACGCTCAGTAGCGCTCCTCAGCTCCTCCGCTTCCACCCTGATACCAGTCGCGATATCGCTCGCAGCATATGCATCGACAAGCGCCGCCAACTTTGTGGAGATCGGCTTGTGAGCGCCGGACGCGGAGGCCGTCACGGCTTCGAAGAGCTGCGAAGTCTTGTGCTTGAGGTATTTGCTGGTAGACGAGGCGATCGAGTTCGGTCGTGTTTGAAGCTCGGTTTCGTCGTCTGGCGGCGTGGCGCTCGTGGGGCGTGAACGAACGGTGAGGGGATGGGATTGTGCCGGGCGGCTTAAACCACGTTCTTCGTCCCCGATGTTAGTGGTATCCTCTGAGGAGGGGGCCAAATCTTCGATCAGGCTCTCGTGACTAACATTTGCGGTGGAGTTCTCGCCGGAGTCCATGCTGGCATGCATCGTCATGTCAACTGGGTGTCAAACATCGTCAATTTCGTAGTCAAAGTGTACAAAAGCGATCGTTTTAACGCACTGAGGAAATCGGCAATGTTGAAACCAGGTGGACAGGGTTGCCCAATGGAGGTGAAGTAGTCTTGACATTTCGTGTATTCTCCCGAATAAACCAATTTGCCCATGGCCAGAACGACAAGCTGGTCGAAGAGTGCAACGATGTTACTGCGAGGTTGATGAATCGTGAAGATAACAGTGCGATTATAATTCCGAGCCAGAGAAACGAGGCTCTCCACAACGTTGAACGCGTTGAAAGCGTCAAGACCTGCTACGATTCAGTGACAAAATCAAATATACAGAAAAGATACCCACCACTGGTGGGCTCATCCAAAAACAAGATCGACGGACTCGTCACGAGCTCACAAGCGATCGAAACGCGTCGTTTCTCGCCTCCCGAGATGGATCTTCGCCCTAGCCGCCAATATCAGCTCATATCGCATGTGTCACACATAGCCTGACTTACCGCTCTCCCCGATCCTCATATCCTTGATTGCCAATATCCCCAACTCATTCATTGTCTCCAGCGTCCTATACTCCTTCGCCTCGTAGCTCATCTCGCGCGGGAGCCTCAGCAGCGCACTATAGAGTACCGTCTCGTACACCGTCAATGTACTCATCAACGTGTCCTCTTGGTCCACAAAACCCATCACGCCTTTAAACTCCGCGTCTGCGACCTCCCGCCCGTTTACCAGGGTCGTTCCACTCACGGCGCCGCGTTTGCGCTTCCGCGCGAGAATGTCGAGGAACGTCGACTTGCCTGCGCCCGACGCGCCCATAATCGCCATCACCTGCCCTGGCTTCACGCACCCGGATATATTGTCCAGGATCACGCGCGAGCCCAGTGTGTAGGTCAATGAAGAGAAGTGCAGCGACGCGGGGACGTGGTCCGTCATGAGCTTGGAGGCTTCATTGTCTGGGAGGCGGATCTGACTGAAGTCGCCCCCACCCGCGCGCCCGGCATACCATAGGACTGACGACGGTTTAGATTTGATTTAGATAAGGTAGCAGTTAACTTACCGGCAGAGGTAATGACAACAATCAGACCAGCACTCGCAGCACTGAGAGCGAGCCATAACGTGTTGTCAGGTTTAGGAGGACGCTAAAGGGCGGTTCAGCAGGGCAGTTGCAAATATAAGCAGCGACCTACGACATATCCAGGGACCTGCGAGAAGTGCAGGCATTCTCCACCTTCGCAATTGAGCGTGATGTAGCTGTCACCGAAGATGCTGTCGATGAGATCATTCATCGCCGGCTCCTCGAATTTACAGCCGCTCCCTGACTTGCAGCTGAACGATGCAGGGCCCTTGATTTCTTCTTTCAGGAAGTCTCCGATATCTTGGCAATGTCAGTTCATGTTTCATCTCGAAGTGTATCCCAAAAGCCAGCTCACCAACACTGCCATCCTCTCCACAGATGAACCGCCCCGGAACACAACTGCACTTGATCTTCTCACAAGCGTACACCGTCGAGTTCGTATCGTACCCAGGCTTGTTCTCAGAGGTGCACTCTTCCAGGGCGCAGTAGAAGGATTCGATCTGCGCGGTCCAGAACTGGAACGCACACGTTTTATCGGAACTGTCGCAACTGAATGTAACTTGTGGCGGGCGCCCCGGAAGCATGTCTATGATCTTTCGATCTTCCAGTCATACGTCAGACATGGTCGTGGAACGGATGAATGTGGCCTCACTGGTGACATCGCACATCTGATGGTTGTTGAAGACCGTCTCCCCGCCCTTGTAGCATGTCATGTTCGCGACCTCAACGTCGTCACCGTCATTCAGCGAGGAAATCCCACCAGCAAGCGGGAAGCCAACGCAAGCATTGTCGTTCTTGCACACTAGTACATGTTAGGAGCCAAAATGACCGAGAGTAAAACCATGAAGAACCATTGCAGTTGATACCACCCCAACCTTCCTTGCAATCGCAGCTCTCTCCAGGTTCGCGCAAACGCCGTCGATCCCCATCGGCCAATGAATCGCACTCTGTGAAGGCGAGGTCAGGACTGTTAATCAACAAGAAACAGGTACACACGTGGTATAAGACAGTCTATACCACCCCAGCCAGGTGGACACTTGCACTGGCCATCGTATTGGTCGCATTCGCCATACTGGCCACAGTTAAAGACCGGCAAGAGACAGTTGAAACATGGTGGACATTTCTCTGTTCAAAACGATCTTGAGTCATTCTAAATCATTCAATCGGTCTAGTTTACCTGGTGGTATCAAAGATGAAAAAGTCTGCAATATCGTTAATGAGCGCGCCCAAACAGTTTCAATGTGTCGTTGTACTCGCCGAAAGTCCGAGTCCGTGAGTTGCATTAGATCGTCTTGTTGATGAGTTTCCAGCGAGCGTTTGTGCTGTTAAGAGAGCCAGAACTGGCAGAAAGAGAAGCTTGCTCGGGAGGGCCATGGTCCGACTCGCCCGTCACGAGCTCGTCGTCGTTAGCGATGAGGCTGGTCGGTTACTCGTTGCCCGCTGACGTCGCAGTGCCGTCCGAAATAAGCAAGTGCAATCAAACTCGCGCGCGTGCCACGTGCACGGTCACGGTTAAAACCCTGTATTTCGTTCAGTTCCCGCTGCGTCCACGCCTCCGATCTGGTGGTCGGTCCGCAAAGCTTAAAGCCATGAGTGTTGCTCTGGACTGCATAATATTTGCTACAGGCTGGGCCCATGTTCTTCTCGCGCCCTACACCAAAGTTGAAGAGAGTTTCAACCTTCACGCGACGCACGACATCACGATGTATGGCATCGGTTCCAGCGCGCTGGGCAATGTGCGCAAACTGCATCTTCAATTGCCTGAACAAAACCTCATACAACTTTAAGTATGATCACTTTACCTTTCCGGGGGCGGTTCCGAGGACATTCATTGGAAGTCTCCTCCTGTCCTGGATATCAGACCCGATCATTGAATTGGCCGCATGGAACGGTCTGATCACTGACAAGTTTGACCTCCAAATACTTGGTATGTTAGCTCTTCCTATACACATATCTCATTTGATTTTTTTACCCAAATGTTGTCAGTTCGTCTGGTTTTGGCGACTTTGAATGCGTTGGGGCTATGTCTTATTCGACACTCTGTATCTCGCCGTTTTGGTCGACTCACTGGGTTATTATATACCCTACTGACAGTCACACAATTCCATCTACCCTTTTGGATGGGAAGAACGATCCCCAACATGTTTGCTTTGCTTCCAGGTGCGTTCCTGGGCACGATTCTTGTCCTGAACGTCTGTTCAATGTAACCCAGTCAACATCGCCATATCACTCCTAATCGACCGAGCTCCCAATAAAATGAAACCCTCAGAAAAGAGTGTAATTGTAGCAACTGCTCTCCTGACCTTTACCGCAGTCGTGTTCCGCGCTGAGGTTCTCCTCCTGCTCGGCCCCATTGTATTACAGTCCATCCTTCACGGCTACATTACTCTTTCGAAGGTTATAAAAGTTGGGCTTATCTCAGGTTTGCTGTCGTTGGCCTTGACAGTCGTCGTGGACTCTTACTTCTGGAACCAATCCTACCTGTGGCCTGAGTTCGCTGGACTCTACTTTAACGTCTATCAAGGCAAAAGCGCAGAATGGGGTGTGCGTCTCCGTTATTCTTTCTTATCCAGCAGGTCTGGCTGATGGCCCTTGTCAGACTTCCCCACGATCAGCGTACTGGACTTCCCATCTACCCAAACTCCTTCTCACGTCGCTCCCAATGTCTCTACTGGGATTGCTGCGGGACCAGCGCATCCGCGACCTCTTGTTCCCATTCCTCATCTTTGTTGGTTTGATCAGCTGCCTCGGTCATAAAGAGTGGCGATTTATTATTTATGTGGTGCCAGCGTTCAATGTCGCTGCTGCCAGGGGTGCACGATGGATGTAAGGCTATATCTCACCGCAAATTTACACAATCATATGACACTCGTCTTCACGGTTCCATTCCACAGGGTATCTTTGCCGAAGAACAAGCTTGCCGGTCAAATGATGTTCCTCTATGTCCCAGTATTCCTCGCGATCAACATCGCAGTCACGTACATGCTCACGTTGGCGTCAGTAAATAACTACCCAGGTGGACAAGCACTCGCTCTTTTGCACCAACTCTATCCTCAACAACGTAAGTCCCAAGTAAACACGACAACACATGTTTAAACTGACTCCGGCACATGGACCCCAGAACATCCTCTGTCCGCACGCCCTCACGTACACATCTCCAATCTCGCAGCCCAGACTGGCGCCTCCCTTTTCCTTCACCTCAACGCTCCGCCCTACCCCGCCACCCTCCAACCCTACCTCCATAAAGACCTCAAGGCGCGCGAAGCATGGTGGGTATACAACAAGACGGAGTCGCTCACCATGGGGGACCTCACCGCCAACAAACGCATCACGCACCTGATCGCTGAACACCGGCCCACCGCCGAGGTGGCGCGGAACTGGAAGGTCGTGGCAAGCGTCGAGGGTTTCGTGAAATGGCACCTTGACGCGGATATAATCCGGACGCGTATTTCGGATGTGACGAGGGAGGGTCTGGGAAATGTGGCAAGGCTTGTGAAGGAGGAGCAGCTGTGGATCCTAGAGCGGAAGTGAGAATTGACTTGAGCAAGCCGAGGTTTGGTTACGGAGACGGATAGGGCGACGAGGAAGCCATATATATCTATATATAAAAATTGTATAGCCCAGAACCGTACACATGGAAGAGGAGGTAAACCAAACATCCGTTCCGGCGACACCCAAGCCCTCGGATTTCTAAAATTATACCATCTACTGGCCGTTCCAGACAGCTGCAGGCAACAATGAGGTGCATCAGTAACAGTCACACAACATAATCGTAGGCAGAACAGGATGCAAGGACCGGGTCCGGGGACGGTGTAGGTGAAAGTGTTGGCGGCCTCGGCGGTGTAGATGTTGATATTGACGCCCGGGTCGGACATCGAATAGGCACCTGGAATAGGGTATCCTCGTCATCGTGGTGCTCCAACAAGTGCAATACAAGAAAAATCACCGGGGAACTTGACGAGGTAGCTGCCGCTGGGGGTCTTGCCTCCGCCGCCAGTGATAGTGAGCTGAGTGCCTGGAGATTATACTCTGTCAGGAGAAAAAAGTAGGTTATTATGATCACGAGGAGAACTGACACTCCGGGTAGAATTGCGGGGTGTTCGCCTGGTGCAGGGCAAGGAGCTCATGCTAGAAGACAATGAATCAGCAAAAGAGTCGTGGCAAGGCAGGTGGGATAGCCTGACCCTGATGAGGTACTCGCCGGCAGCGAGGGCAGCGGGGATGGTGGTGGTGTATTGGAGGGACTTCTGGACCTCTCCGGTTCCCCAGACACCGGACCTGTGATCATGGGGGTGTCAGGTTCAGGTCTGATACTATTGTTACCAGGGGGGGTGGACATACGGGAGATTGCCAGAGATGAGGCATAACAAAAAATTCAAGCCGTGCGGTGAATAAATGAAATGCGCATAGATATGAAGGGACAGATACCGGTGTGCGCGATCTTGAACCATTGTAGGTTGTTGCTGTTGTTGGAGGTGCAGGAGCCAGAGCACTTGGTCATGTACACCATGACGGGGCCCTGGGCGTGCGTCCACTGGCTGTGAAACGGAAAAAAGAAAACAATGAATTGAGATGCTGTGGAAGGCATGTTCAAACGTCTGGAAACGTACGTCCACTTGGCAGTGATGGAGGTACCGGCAGGGACAGTGGCGGAGAGCTGGTTTGGACCAGCTTGACCGTTGTTGTTGCAGCTTATGGTCTAGGCAATGTGTACGAGACCCGTCAAGGAGGCCAGAGAGAGAGTTTTCGGTGCGAGTGAACGTACCGAGGCTGTGGGCGACAGGATGCTGCGTGGGTGTGAGCACCTTGATCTTTACGTTTGTAGAAGACGTACGGGTCATAAGTGCCTGTTGGTATTGTCGTTCAACAAGAGTCATAAGTATATACGCATGTGGAGAACGGCGTACTGTAAGGCCTCTCGATACTGGTCTGGCCAGTGGGGCTGTTGTAAGGAGACCATCCGACATAGTTAGTTCCTTGAAAGAGATAATGAATTCTCTGTGGTTTAAATGAAGATTAACAAAGAACGCTTACCGCCAATCACGTATGAAGTGACGCCACCGTGCGCAGCGGCCTGCGACACGAGGAAGGAGGCAAGGACAGCGAGGGAGGAGTACAACATTCTGCAGATAAGGACTGTGGCTCGAATAGCATCGTTGGTGATGCTTTTTATATTGCTGAATGAGGACTATTTTCGGCTGGCACAGCACAGGTCTATTGATACATCCGAGGTTTCCTTGAGCGTCGCGAGGTGAAATTAGAAGCGTAGAACCTTCGAGGTTTAACATACCTGGCTCCATGCATGGGTTCGCCAAGGCCATGGAAGAATAATAATTGGGATCATCGCGCGCGAAAGCCTCGACAAACTGTCTTCGGAAATATGAGATTCGACTCGTGATAAGTGTTGTGAGCCACCTTTCCGACTTCTTTCCGCTCTCTCTGGGGACGTCGAACCGTAGTCACTCGGAAAAAACAAGCTGGGGATTTCTGGATCGGCGAAAATACCGCACGACGTAGATGCGAACGACTTACCCGAGAATTCTCAATCCTTTCTAGATTGGGAAGAAGAAGGTGCAACACAACTTCCATGGTCAGTGTGGAGGCGTGCGCACGCATAACGTCGATTGCAGCATATCAAAGGATCATATATCGTTCGGTGTTCCAGGCTCATTTGGTCGAGAAATAAATCGATTGATACATACATAGTGAGTTTAGTTTTCATCAGTCTTCTTTGGTCTTTCGCCAAATATCCCCGTCCCCACACGGACAACGTCGCTCCCAGCCTTGAGTGCAACCTCGAAATCACTGGACATACCCATGCTAAGTAGCAGCCTGTTATCCTCTCCCCATCTACTCTGCGCCGATTCTCCAAACGTTGACTTCAAGATCCCATGGAGCAATTCCCTAGTTTCTTTCAGCCGTTCGAAATCGATATTCTGTTCCATCTGCGACGCGTTGATCGAACGTCTCAGAGCGCCGATAGTCATCAGGCCTTGCAAACGAAGTTTGGGGCACTCTGTAATGATCGACTTTGCGAGTTGGACGACCCCGGAATTGGCGACATCGGACCAGGCGGTGAGAGGTGGAAGGCCGGATTTCGTGCCCTCGCTTGACGTGTTGATTTGAATGAAGATGTTGAGGGGGGAAACGCGATCAGCAGGAAGCGCGTCGTTAAGGATGTTGGCCGTTTTCACGGAAGTAAGAGTTTGAACCGTATGTAGGTTTGGTATCGCTGATTGCCAAGGTCCTGTCAGGTATGAATTCAAAGGCGGACGGATCGACTTACAGGCAAGAGTTTTTGCTTTGTTCGATTGTAACGTTCCTATGAAGTGCCAGCGGATGTCCGCAGGGAGCTGTGAAAAGAAAGACACGCTGATAGATAGATTTTGAACAGCCAACACAATTGACAACGTACTGCTGCAGCTTTTTCAGCAAGCTCCTGGACGTAGTTTTCTCCAAAGTCCAGATGGCCATCCTCGTGACATGTTAGGATGTCTGCGGCTGGTTTCAATTTCGAGACAGCGACCAGGGTAGGCGGCCTAGAAGACCCCGCTGAAGCGGCTTCAACCCGGGCTTGTATCTCCTCCAGTGATATAGAGACCTCTGCAGCGCGTTGTACGGAACCCGACATTAATGTTGCGTTAAATGTATCAGAAAAGATCCAAGTAGAGTGCGGGTCTCGAGAAGCCGAAAGAAGGGCAGATTGTAAGGAGCGCGGAAATCGCATTGGCTGGCAGGTGACCGGTAATAAATTTAAATAATTGCTGAAGCAAGCCGTGCCGCGGATCGTGGGAACATAAATGCTCTCCTGCTTGCCTCCGCCACCTGCGACCGCTGATTCGCCCAAGTAGTAATTCCAAGGTGCAGTCCCTCTATGACTGCACATCTTGCATCTTGATCAACCAGTCCTTCAAGTCAAAAAGGACCACGTGTCACCAGTCTTCACGCTGCAGAGCGGCTACATCAGTGCTTTTTGAACATTCTGTAGTATCCATAACAAAACTTCCAGTTGGACCGACAGATGTCGTCTCTTGTTTCATCTTGCTCTCATGTGATCTTGACCGCCCTACTGAGGCCTGGTTTGATTTCACCGCTCCGAGTCGATGATGGTTAACTCCTGAGCGCTGAGCCTGGCCCATAACCCTGAAACTGTCAAAGCTCCCCCGGCCTCGCGGACAATCTAAGCAAGGTCAATTACGAATGTTGCTCTAATGCATCATGGTTTCTTAGTTCAATTCTGTGAGCCCATCTTGGGCAATAGGTATTACATGAAGCGCACGGCGTGGCGTCGCTCATTTGCTTTCCTGAAGACGGATCAAACGATATAAAGTACTTACTCAGATCTGCCGGTGCACGCTTTGCTGCATCCCTCGGTCCAAATGAACTATACCTTGTTATGGAACCGGCGGTCACGCACGCCTCGGGCAAGTTCTGAGAACTTGAAGATGCTACATAGGCAAGTGTTGCATCAAAACAATCCAAATCTCGCGATGCACGCTTGCACCGCCGGATCCTACTCCGTATCACGGAGCGTCCTGAGAGCCCTGAGCATGCGTCACGACAATGATCGACGAGTCAGGGATCAACGTCATCACAGGACTCATGTCGCAGGCACGCGGACAACACGTTCTATGTTTATGAATGGTATTGATTCGAAAACTACGGGGAAAGGAGAGTAGGCAGTAATTAAGTAAATATATTAACGCGGATGCGTTCATGCATGGATTGTCCGATGGTCGCCCAGTGACCAGATAACCTGAGAAGATAGGATACAATTACCATAAGTTCATTGTGGACGCAGTCCCGTGTTTACTTTTGTCCGAAAGGATATACGGAAGCGAGACGTGGGAGAGCCCCCACTACATCAGTGACCGAATGAGGATCCCCCTAGCCTGCGAACGTCAATGAATAGGTGCCCATTGGGCTCAAATTTAGCCTGAATGGCCGTCATGTCAATATCGCGAGGCGCGAAGCTGATCTGCCACTCGTAATGACCTGGAAGTGCTCGACAAAAAGGGTAAACAATCTGGCGGCAGGGCTCCAAATATCCGGAGACTCACAGTCGTTTTCCATATGCCAGGCATCAGCGACTACCTTTAGCTTATCACCCCTGTTTGCTGAGATGGTTATCATCTCGGGCTGTATGACGAGTGGAAGTTGGACGTGGAGGGTGTGTTTGTTTGGCGACGATGATACATCCATGGTGGGGAAGTAGGATGATGACGGCGACTGCCGCGGTCTGTCCATTGGACACGAAACTGAGTCCAGAGGCGTCGCCGAGCGGTGACAAGTAGCAATCCGGGGTGAACTTGGCTCCGAGGCACGCTGGCGGAGTGCTGAGAGTGACAATGTCGGAGGAGGAGAAGGAAAGCACATCGCAAGTCGGTGGAGCATTTCAGGTGTCGCGGATGAAGCTGGGGTTGTGGAGGGGGTCTGGGTCTGGGATAAGGGGGGTGTTTCTACCAGAGGTGTAGTCACTGGGATGGCTGAATATGAAGGAGCTGAAAAGTACGACTGATCAGAGGGAGAAATCTGCCCCATTTTAAAGCCAGAAGCAGGCGGAACACACGAGCGTGGAGTAGATGCTGAGGGCGATGGAGTCATTGCTGCGGTACAGTGTGACGAAAGAGAAAGGTGATGCTAGAGGATGTTACGGCCAACGAAATGGCGTATTTATACTGATGCAGGGAAGGGCATGCAGCAAACGTGGTGAACCGTTGAGCCACAAAGGCGAGGCGTGATGATTCTGATTTCAAAATCGGCAGCACTTCGATTCAAATGGCCTGTATCAGAATCTCGCACGCAAAGCCTGCGCATATAGAATAGACGGAGTTGACTTCAGCGCCCATGTGCGATAGATGAGAACAACGCCAACAATCACGATAGAGGCTTTTGGAATTTTCAATACCCAATTATCCCCACGCTATGAATTCAACAGTGGATTTGATATCGCTATCTATGGCTAAGCAAGAGTCACTTTTGAACCTCTGAACTTACTGTATTCTGCGAGCCAGAGGCTGACGGGAACTATAAATGTAATGGCAGGCAGACTGCTGTCACTGGGACCGCGCGGTGCCCGACCTCTAGTTTCTCCGCTGATTACAATCTCTATCTTTCGCGCCTCGAAGCATATATGCGTCTTCATTTCCTCCTCTCTGTCTTGGCGCTTTTGTCCAATAGAGGTAATTCAGGTTCTATAGGCGAAGGCGGTCCTTGTTCTACCGCAAACAACCATCTCGACCCAGCCTCCTTCAAGTTCATCTCCGAATGCTCAGACCAAACATACTGCTCTGCAGCGACGAACGGTACCTGTAAGACCCGTCCATGCCGCAGGGACGAATTCCCCTTCGGATTCGACTCCGACCTACCCCTCCCGCCGCTCTGCGCACCAGGATCCTTTTGTCCCGACGAAGGCAGTGGCTGCTTGCTGCTAGCACCTCCGGGAGCCCCCTGTCAGCTGAACCGGGACGAGCAGTGTGCACCTCCATACAATTGGCGTGACTTAGCCAGCCCTTATAATTACAATGGCTCGATCTGCTTGCACTTCGTCTGCATGTAAGTACAGTACACCTCTCCACGTTCCGGACCCACTTGGGGACTCCATTCACCCCTCCTCTAACAGGCACGCAAATGCCACGCTAGGGCAGGCATGTGTCAGAGACACCACGACGTATATAGAAATCATCGGGCCTACCGGAGACGTATACAACTCCACCATAACCCGGGATAACTGCCGTTCACCGGATTACTACTGCGACGACGACGTGCGACTTGGCACATGCCAACTTGCGAAACCGGTCGGGGCTGCATGTAGCTCTGATACACAATGCTCGACGGTATGAACATCGATCTCCCACACAGGACACTGTGCTCATTCCCCCTAAAAGCGTTGCTGCACTGCTTCAACGTGCGCGGAACCCCCAGAGACGCCTCTGACAGTGTCTACATGGCAATGGATCGTTACAGCTGCCATCATAATTATTGGTGCGCAGCTCGCTGTTTGAAACCGCCGTATAGAGCTAACAATTCCGAACGTACGCAGCTATGATCTCAACGTGCACTATCCTAACCCTTCTCCATAAACGTCATCGTATCGAGCAAGAGAAAGAATTACGACAGTACTACGTTGACCAGCTCAGGTAGATGTTCAGATTTTGGCATTGACGCGCATCTGCACTTAGCTTAGATGCATGTCAGCCTCCGCCGGGCGATCATTGCGCTACACACCGCGGCCGCCGAGACTTGCGCTCAGAAAAGCGAGCTATTCGAAGAGGACCACACCCACTGTGAGGCTTCTTACAATTCTCTTTCTTCAGATGGTGTTCTCCATTTTTATGCTGCCAATTAGAATCGCTAGTCACCTAGGATTAATATAATATATGTTACACTACGGCATGTTATTGCCTCTGCATTATTCTTGGACCTTGTTGTTCATGCATCTCTCATCTCAAATGCATCTTGTGAAGTATGTCTTGCGTGTCGTTGAAAAGCGTTGACAGATTGCCGCCCATTACATGAAGAACCCATCTCTATCTTCCTTTCTCTGCCAATAAAAATCATCATCATATAAACCTCAAAATCTGCTCAAAGAGATGGTCCTACCAATCTCGCCATATGGTTGGCCCCAAGGCAAAGAGCGAAAAGTCTCTTGCATTTGGCGTCCTGAACGAATGGATACCTGTAGCGAAAGATGCCATCGAAGGATGCACTGTAATATTGAATGAATTTGGGTGGTACGTACGACGCGCCCAGCCTATATGCGGCTGCAAAACCTGATACGACAGCGATTTCATGCATATCTAAGGTCAGAGATCAATCAGACTTGCTCAACGCGTCGGTGGGAGTGAAGCTCTACTGAGAATGGTCCATGCACCGGCGAAATGGGTGTGATTCTATTGGCCATGTGTTTGTGGTCCTGATACAACGATGGACCTGAAGAAGCACCTACCTTGCCATTGATCAGCCCCATCCACGGGACGGTTCCGGCGTAATGTTGCCAGCGATGGCTCTGTTGCTTCCACCATTTCTGCAGAATTACCTGGGAAGGATAATTGAGTCGCTATAAGTGCGTAGGACAAGGATTAGATGGATAAAATACTTTGTCTGGATTGATCTCGTCCTTGGACCAAAAGCGCACACTCTCCGGAGAGTTGTCGAGAAAGATAGTCTGGAATACATGTTCTTTGAGAGGAATCCCTGAAGCAGTATCGCTTCCCTTTGACAATGAATCTGGCTTGATGCCTTCAGGCGATACCCCATCAAACTAGCCAAGGAAATTAACATTGCAGAAGCAGAGAAGTGCAAGATACTGTCTGCTTACCTGAGGCTGATATACAGTCAAGTCAAAGCTCATTTCGACTTTACGCTTGTCATTTGGGTAGCTTCTGATGAAGTAGAGCGGCGAGAAATGTTTTTCGGCAAATTCAAACTTCTTCTGCTTATCGACGTTGTCCGGATCCTGCATAGAGCGGAGGCAGGAGTCATACTGGACTCGGTAATACTATAGGTACGTTATTTTTAGCTCATCTCACATGTAAATGCAATGCAGAGACGTCATTACCTTTTCCATGTATTCAAGGTCGTTGTGCGTCACGGTGACGTCCCACAGATACTGAAATAGGCGTCATGGTAAGATGAAATGGAATAGACTACAGCCTCGTCATCCTACCTTTACATTCCCAAGAATACGTCTTTCCTTCCATCTCGCGTCTTTTCCTAGTATGGTCAGAGCCGCATCAGCGTCCGTACAGATGACCAGTTCGTCGAAAGTCTCCTGGTGCTCCTCTCCAGGGTCGACAACGCTTTGTTCATTATCGGTGCCACCGGTGGACCGGCTCCAAACCTGCACCCCACCTCTCTTCTTCGCCGATGAGCGTTCGACACGTGTGACCTCCCTTTCGTTGATGACACGAACAGAACCTTGACCCTGCTCCTCAACAAGCGATTTCCATGCGCTGTATAGAGTGGAGAGACGCGGAAAAGCACGCATGGTCGGGATCGAGGCCAAGAAGGATTCGGCTGAATACTCAAACTGATGTGACGCAATTCAAGGCGAAGTTTTCATGAAAGCTTTGACCAATACTGACCAGACGCATGTTAGGATCCATAAATACGCGCTCCAAAATTGCGCAGGAAATGAAAGGCGTCTGATTTCCTGTCCCGAAGAAGAGGGCCACGAGGGGGAAGACGATGACTTCGCCAAATTCCTGTAATGACGATATGTGAGACGTGTGAGGGCAAGGGGCCCGCAGACAACCAGACCTTCGAGAACCTGAACATGCGAAGCATAGCACTGACGGATATCAAGGCAAACAGAGGCTCCAACGCTTTAATTACTTTCAGCACTTTTCCAAACTTCTTGATGTCGTCACCGAATCTAAGGAAGTTATGCGTCGCGTCGTCAAGAACAAAATGCAGAAAGTGTTGGTCTAGATACTCAACTTGTCTATGACCTGGCTGGGAAAAACATTGCTCCAAAAATCGTTCTCTGGATCCCTCCCAAAGCTGACTTGCATTCCAACGTCACTAGCATTGAACCCCAGCCTCTCGAAGATGGCGTAGGTGTTGTGGAAGACCGGGCTGGCTCCCTGAACGCCATCATTGATGTAATCAGCTCCGTATTTGTCTTTATCAATGGGAGTAGATGTTGCCATCCCTCCCGGAGAGGAAGAGCGTTCATAGAGCGTAACATCGAAGCGGTCGGGGTGCAGAGAGAACGCGTAGGCGGCGGAGATGCCAGCGGCGCCCCCGCCGACGATGAGGACGCGTGTTTTGTCGGTACTTGCGCTGGACATGGGCGTAGAGATTTAAGAAGGATATTTCGCGTTTGTGGGCTTTGCCATAGCATCGTCATTCAGTGTAGGGCGTAAGGATCACATCGAATTGAAAAGGATCCGCACGTGGCCATAAACGGAAATAAAGTAGATCCGAATACCGACCAAATCGCGTCAAGTTTACGATGTTTACTGCTAAACCTCTGTAACTAGTAGCTAAGGACGCTCGTAGAGAACGCCTCGATGGCTCTAAAGAAGAACATGAGGTAGGCAATAAAAGCGCTCAGGTGAACTAGCATTAAACGCTCTGTGAGGGAAGCTTGTCACCGAGTAGAGCAGTGCCGGCACCTATTGCCATTTCGCGTTGTGCCTCTCCCCATATGCGTCCTGCGAGACGTATTAGGTGTAGGTGCCAGTCGGAGGCAATATGGAAAATGATCGGCGTTGGTCGAGGTTCGTTATTAAGAGTAATAGCTGAACCTGAACACAACTGCACAACCTCTTTACTGCCTGCCGTCAGAATAGTCAAAATAAATTGTGACCCACACCCTACAGTTAATCGTAATTTTTATTTTCGTTCAGGCCAAATCAGTATAATGCACCTGCGCAACAGTTTCGTAGCGTACTCAGACTCTCAGAGCGCTAGCAAGATCATTCCATGCGCCGCTGAGGCGAAAAACTCGCTGATAGAATTCTCTCGGGGGACCGACAATGTCGTCAGTATTTGATTCTAGAAATACTTTGAAGCGACGCGGGATGCGATGAGGTCGGAGGACCCCCTTGTCGGCGGCGATATTCGAGGTTGAGGCTGACACGCCTCCACTTACCAGAGATCATAAGCAAGGAGCCCGATCGAGGCGCGGGATCCCACAAGCCTAAGGAGTCCGGTCTCCACGCTCATGGCACTCCACGAGAAATATGGAGCATCACAGTAGCGTTCGCGGTACGCCTCGCCCCGGACTAGCGTTCCAGCGACGCAGAGACGCTGGGGACGACCAGAGCAGCGGTATGAGAGAGTGCTACCGCCAAATGCGCCCAAGCAGCATCCGTGCCGCTTTCGCATTCGTGATTATGTATAGGATGGCAGCGATGGGATGTAGTGTGGATGGAGATGAGCCTTGAAAGTAGCTTCAAAGAAAACGGTGTCGACGATGCTACGAGACCCAGATAAGAGGCGCCGTTATACACCTGAAGTGCCGGGCAAAGAGCTGGACTTTCGATCGCAAGCTCGAAAATGAGAACATGCGGGGGTCAAACCGTGGTCAACTTGCGTCAGGACTTAATTCATAAGCCCCCTTCGACCCCCCAAACCAGGCCCACGCCAACTTCTTGTCAAGGTCCTTACCAGCCCCGTCGAGTGGCAGATCCGAAGGGAATATCAAGCCGTTCTTGAAACAAGTTTCGCTGGCGAGATCGAAGCCGAGCCGTCGAAGAATTCCTTACGGCCTTCGCAAAAAGGGATAGAGCGTATGTAATGCCTTTTCGGATGCCCGTCGTTCTCGTGCGGTACTTGTTTTTCTAGTTTCTGTGAACGAAGGTTAGATAACGATAGAGAAACTTTACAACAATGCTCGATGGTCACCCCACCGCCGCCACGACTCGGACTTCCAAGGTCAAATGAGACTGAAGATACATTTGATATTTTGCTCCCAGCTGACCATGATGTGACACCCCCCCGAATTCCATCCAAGTTTTCGTACGACCATTCCCCGTCGCGTTCACTGCAGCGTATATGGGGTTGTGTGATAACAAGCCCCATGGCTTAGGATTTGCGTGGCCGCTCGACTCTGCAATCGGCGCCACATTTGTCCTCGACCACAACCTGTCCCTCGCCTCGCTCCACGCTGAAATCAAGAGAGACTAAACGGACGCACCCGTGCATGACGCCGCATCATTCCGCGCGCAACGCAGCAGATTGACCACGATCTCCTTGCCCCGGGCGGCTGTCTCGTGACCGTAATGGAATCTTGCCATCGCTAAGTCTGGTGAGATGGGCCATCTCCAAGTCCTAGAAATTCTTTGCCTCCCGTAAGATCGAGCCCTCCTCAGAAGGCCTCCACAGCAAATCCGCAAAGCTCTTGGAGGAAGGCGCTGTTATCGTGAGTTCAACTCCATTGCGTACCCTGATATTGTTATACGAGGGCTGATGTCCTGTAATAGCCAAACAGGTTCGAGGTGCTCCCTGATGGGCTTCAACAGTTTATCCAAGGGCTTTAGTGCATGGAGGACGACCAGGTATCTGGCGTTAAGCTGGGGTAGGATGAAGCAGGAATGGGTTCGACCCCCGAAGTCTATTTCGGACTTGTGGATCCGACGCCTGGTGTCGCGTATTGAACTCATCAGAAGTGGAAGTCTGTAGGGAGTAAGACCATGCTGTTCTCCCCGCACTTCTTTGCGAAAAGATGCGTTACTGAGCTTTGGTGCACCGAGGAGAACCCCCATCCCATCGAACGTGGGTTAAACACTAGCGATCGGCTTGTGTCGGGCGAATGGATGGCCGAAGAGACTTAACAGGGGCGAGTCAGCCGATGAGATGGCGTTGGCAAAAAAATTTGACGAAAATAAGCTAGCCTGGAGGATATATTGTTTAGAACAAGTGAGGTTCCGGCCGTTGAATAGTCCACACTCTAGGATCCGGAGAACTTGCAGGTTTGACATCGTGCGGTAGGTCAGGAGATGGCTCCGAGGGCCTACTGAACTGCTGAAGAGGTTTAACGCCGCAAAGACAAGCTGTCTGATATAGAATGTCGCTTTCACGCAAAGGCAGCCAAAATTCGAACTCGTTGCTCAAAGTCCGCGTCTTCCAGCCTTGTATGTTGCTTGTGTGCCTTTGTTGTGCATGGTGCCACGGTTATGTAAGTCCACGACTTACTGCGCCGCGGACTGCTCGTGCTCGAAATACACTTTTCGCGAGTCTATTCTGATGCTCAAGAAAGAATTGTCCGATTGTTTAACACTGCGTTTTCCCATGTTGCGAACTTGGAAACAAGCCTCGGACCAGCGGACAACGATGTGTTACAATGGCGTCAGATTGCGTTATGTCCGCTTCCCTTCACATGATGTGTACGCTCAGGGTTGTGTGTCGCAGGTGAGGCTACGTACACGGTGCCTGAAATTTTCATTGTGCTCCTGCCGCCACACATGCTATTTTCAAGGCTTGTGAGTCGAATTTCCTGCCTGAGTTGTGTTCTTTTCCTTTCCCTCTCATGAAGACCAACGGGAGGAGCGCTTAGGGGATGACGGAGGTTGTTTTGCTTAATGCCGATGACGCAAAACAGATGGATGAGCTCCGTGTCCCTGTAAGGATCCCCTGGGAGAAAGTCTTTCAGTTTCATATGTTCCGTGTCTGTTTGTAAGTCGTTGCCGCTCCTCGAAATGACTCGAGTCGTCCCAGTGTTTGGCTGACTCCTTGGAGATATTCACCAGTTACAACCGCCAAGATCACAGGCCGACGAGAGTCCTATAGGCTACGCTGGGTCTCGTGGACGTATGAGTAACTAACAGCGTCAGCATAAATACGGCGATCGGGACGTTCGCAATATTGAAATTCGGGTAACCCGATGGAGGCCGGGGTATAAAGCTTGACTCCTCCCTCCCCAAATGGCGTTCCCAGTTTTCTGCCCATTTCAACGAGTCTCCGCCATCCCTCATCATCCCTGTAAGCTGCAAGTACGCTGTTATGACCCTTACATCTAAACAACTCGCCGGAAAAGGACTTATCCCTAATGGAGAGGTACGCATCACTCACGCTAAGATCTCTCCAAGAATGGCAATCTCACGACAATGACCCACGGCCTACCCAGCTTCCCAAACAAAACATCAAAATAACTCACTCTAATGGCATCCCTACGGAGGCTCCAGCCACACCCTCGAACGGATCTTCCACGTCGCCCGTCAAATCGCTGCCCACGGAGCATTACAACGCCTTCCTATCAGATGCCGCCAAACGCCAAAAAGCCAGCCCAAGTAAGTTTCTTGCCATCCAAGCCTCTTCGTTCACATCACTCACGATTTCTTTTCCTTCTTCCTTGATGTCCTCTGCCCATCTCTTCGCCACTTATCAAACAGTCCGCGACCTCTGGCCGCTCGAACACATCCCCGGGATGATCTCGCTTCTTGCCGGCAAACCGAACCCCGAAACCTTCCCCTTCGAGTCGCTCGCCATCAGCGCGCGCTCGCCCACAAAAGAGCTTTTGCAGCTCACCCTCGACGGCGACGATCTCGCCGAGGGGCTGCAGTACGGCATCACGCCCGGGCTCCCGAGCCTCGTCCATTGGATCCGCGGACTCCAGGAATACACGCACGGGAGAAAGGCGAGCGAGGACTGGGGGCTCACCATTGGCGCGGGATCGCAGGACTTGATCTACAAGGTGCGTGCCTCCCATTGTGGGAGTGTAAGCCAGATCTGGTGGACGCGCGAGCTCAGGCACATGCACTTTTGTTGGGGTCTTGGTTCGACAGGCTGTCACTGCCCTGGTAAACCCTGGAGATCCAGTCTTGCTCGAGTCGCCGCTCTACGCGTGAGTTGGCGCACAACTTTTTGGCCATGGCCCCGTGGCGGTGGAGCTGATGAAGTTTTGTGGTTAGGGGCGTGATACCGATTTTTCAGGCCCTTGGTTGCGAGAAAATTGGTCCGTGCTCAGTCCAAACTTTTGAATGTTCTGATGGCTTATTGTTCCCCACCGTAGAGGTGCAAACGGACGCGCATGGCATCTCGTCGAGCTCGCTGCGCGCTGTGCTGGAGAGCTGGCCTGCTGGAAAACCCAAGCCTCGGGTCCTATATACCGTTCCTGTACGTCCCCATGCCCCGAAACTCTTCTGTCGCTATTTGTCTAATCCGAGCCAACAGTACGGCTGCAATCCTACCGGCATGACCGCCACCACCGAGCGCCGCAAAGAAGTTCTTCAGCTCGCCCGAGAACACGATTTCCTCATCCTAGAAGGTAACGTCTCAATCAAACTCTCAGATCCCTCAGATCGTTCATTGACGGACGGGTGGAAAACCCATCAGATGACCCCTATTACTATCTCTACTACGGCGAGGCCGTGCGCCCTCCCTCGTACTTCTCGCTCGAACTTGAAGAGCCAGAGGTCGGCCGAGTACTCCGGTTTGACAGCCTATCCAAGATCCTCTCGGCCGGGATTCGCATCGGGTTCGCATCAGGCCCCAAGCCCCTTCTGCTAGCCATTGATCGTCATGTACGTCCGCCGCCGTGCACGCTTCGTGCTCTGTCACCACTTACTTACTCACGCGCCCTCATACACACACACACACAGACTTCGACATCGAATCTGCAGACGCCGTCGCTGACACAGGCGATCGTGTTCAAGCTGCTGGACGCGTGGGGCTACGAGGGGTTCAGAGCGCACACGGAGAAGGTCTCCGCGTTCTACCGCGCACGCCGCGATGTGTTTGAGCGTGCCATGCAGGCGCACCTCGCGGGCCTGGCGGAGTGGAGCACGCCACAGGCAGGCATGTTTTTCTGGTGCGTAACTTCCCTTTTCGGACCATCAGCCACGGGGGGGTCCTTGATGGTGGTGGTGGTGGTGGAGCCTATTGCTTCCATACATACAATGTTCTGTTCGCTGATCCTTCCTTTCCTTCCTTCCTTCTTTTCTTTCCTTCCATTTTCTGTGCGGCAGGTTTAAGCTGCTTCTGAGCGAGGACGTGCGCGCTGAGGACGAGGGCGATTCGGAGAACGTTGTCCGCACTAAGGCTGTCGAGCGGGGCGTCCTTGCGCTGCCCGGCACCATATTCCTCCCGAACGGACAAAAGACGAGCTACGTCCGCGCGTCGTTCAGTTTGAACACCGAGGAGGAGACCTTTGAGGCGCTCAGGCGCCTTCGGCAGGTCGTCTTGGACGCTCGCGCGACCGAGGCTGCTGCATCCGGTTAGGGCGTGCTTTTGAAGTCTCACTGAAAGTTAGAAGTTATACATAAGTGTCGGGCTTATCTCGGCGGTGGGGAGGGATGGACCCCACGTGGGGGTGTATCATACATACATACCCTCTTGACGTAGGTTGACACTGATTGGCGCCAGGTGCGGCAACGGTCAAACCGTGGAGGACATTTTAGGGATCTTCGATTAAATTATTCTAAGATTATGTATGGATCGTGGGTGGAGTTCATTCAGAGGCGTTTTTGTGATGTCGCCAATATACATATACGTCTGTCTACCTGCAAACAGTAATCCTGATCAGTACATAAGTCGCAAGTGTTGGGCGTTCGCTCTCCTGCAGGGTATTAAAGTATGTTCTGCGGTACCATTTTTCTCTCACACTTGATAAGAACAAGGTAGGTTAGTGGGCTGAGCTTGTGCTATACATAGGTAGCAGGGCAGGGCCGCGGCACGCTTTTTTTTCTCCCCTAGATTGATATCGTTCCGGCAAGTCAAAGTGTACCGCGGGTCTGCCTGAATCGGGTACGGTGGCCGACCCCCATAAGTCGCGCGACCCTTAAAGCCCATGGCATATTCCCTCAAGATGATAATTGAGGCCTTCTCACCCACGGCCAAGGATTTTTATCAACGCGACCTCCTTCGTTGTGGGCGCCTGTGTAGAAAAACCCCTCCCTTAAATCAGGGATGTGTGATGCGTTTACATACTAACATGACTGTAGCCTGTAGGCTATTTAAGTAATACACCCTCATTTATTGAAGATCTCGGCTACGGTGAGTCCGTGGGAAGCGGCATCCCTGCTGGAGTCAAAAAACGTCGAAGGAGGAGTACTCGGAGTATGGTCGTTGATAAACCGTTCAAGGGTACGGTCCAACTACGGGAAGGCTGATCGAAACTATGCGGCCACTGGAAGAAAAAACGACCAGGTCCGGATGATGTTCTGAGCCTCGGGTTCCTTCAAGGCATGGGTCGAGACAATTGTCGTTGGATCGACCAGCCACGCGCATCGCACCGGGCAACCTTTCCTTGGCAGTTGATGTGATCACTGAATTCAGACACCTCCAGCAAGCCATCGTAAGGCATGGAGGTTCAAGGAGCAAGGCCTAGGCTTTGCTTGAGGGAGAGACCTGGACTGCTTCACCCACGGATGTGAAATAGGTCCCATGTCAAATTCCGGTGCCGGTTGGGTGAGTCAGCAAACCTACAGTTGACCATCATCTTCGAGTCTCCACAAGTCGGTGAGCTGGACTAGCAGAGTGTGCGGGTTGATAGGGGTATCTTTTACAGGTATGCACACCACTGAAAGAACTCCCGTGAACGTTTGCCGGGCGGTAAAGTGCGAGAAATGTGGCAAAACTACGTGGGCTGTAGGTGATGATGCAGACTGGTTAATGTGATGGCTGATGTGTTATGGATCAGGGCTGTGGCCAGCATGTCGAAGCAGTGAGTATTAGTATGACATGGAGAGTTGACGTGTTGAATGGGCTGGCGATCTGCAGGTGATGCAAGAAGTAAAAGAAGAGGACAAGTGTGTCTGCGCGAGGAGTGCCTGATTTGGGATTAGTTATGAAACAGTGTTCGGGGTCTCGATGTAGGATTGACCTGATCTTCAAAAGACGTTGCTGTTCTGCCTGAAGCAAGTTGTGAATTCTTGATAGTCTTCTCCTTGTCCTGCCCGCCCATGAAGCTGCCTCAACGATGATCAAAAACGGAGTTTCGGTTTCTCACCTTATCAAGGCCCCCTTTGACCCAGCAGATGTCGTCACCACAGACCGTCTCAATGCCTACATGGACGAGGGCAGGCCCATGCTCAACAATTACACTCGCCATGCTAAAATCGGTGAGGGCCAGCACGGAGAGGTCTATCTCTGCTACCAGGTCAACCCACGATATCCTCAAGGCCACCCAGCTCGCCGTGTCCCCGTAGTCAGTACTCTCCATGTCCACCCGTCCACCACTCTCACCACTTTCCTCAAAATAGGCCATGAAGTCTGTAAAACGTGACAACCCCCGCGCGAAACAGTTTAGACAACTTAGACAGCAGCGCCTCCCCACCTCTCCCCACACGCCCCTCGTCGACCGCCTCAGCACCATTGAGGCTAAAATTCGCAAGGAAATTGCTATTATGAAAAAGTGCCGCCACCCTCATGTTGTTAGACTCTATGAAATCATCGACGATCGTTCCAGGGACAAAATTTACATGGGTGAGCCGACGTCCTGTTTTTCGTTTCGGGCCCTCTTTGGTGTGGCAAAGCTCGCCCTGAAATTGTTTCCTGCTTCCCTCTGCCTCGTTTTGTGCAAATCATGTATCGCTTACATGTATAATCCGTCTAGTGATGGAATACCTTGCGGGTGGTGAGGTGAAGTGGAAAAATGAAAACGACGAGCCCATCCTTAGCGTCGGCCAAACAAGACGCATCATCCGTGACGCCGTCCTCGGCCTAGAGTATCGTATGTACTCTACAGTGTGAACCTTCCCCGTCTAACGCCATGACACATAGTCCACCACCAAGGCATCATCCATCGCGATATCAAGCCTGCAAATCTGTTATGGACTGAGGATCGACGACAGGTCAAGATTGCAGACTTTGGTGTCTCACATTTCTCGTATGCACAGCGGCTCGCAGCTGCTGGCGAAGACGGTGCGGTTGAGAATCCTGAGGACCCTATACTCCTAGACGACTCAGACCTCACACGGAGGGCCGGTACTCCCTCATTCCTGGCCCCAGAAATTGTTTTTGAGCACACAAAGGAACCGTCACTGTCTTTGCGAGACGTGCCCGCAGCAGCCTCCTCGTCTCTGGCCCACGGCGCCTCTTCACAGAGCGTGCCTAGTATGCAACGCCCTCCGGTTACCAAATCCATCGACATCTGGGCTCTGGGCGTGACCCTTTACTGCCTTCTTTTCGGCAGGACCCCATTTGTGGCCGATCCTGCTGCTGCCGGCACGGAGTGGAGTCTGTACAACTCCATCTGCAACCAGGACTGGAACATCCCTGAAGCGATGGGCTCTGATCGCCTGCCAACCGAGGGACGCCACCCAATTGGGGAAACGAGCGAAGGCACCCAGGTGGTGCGCCTTCTCGAGTTACTCCTAAAGAAGGACGTCAAGGCCCGCATTACCCTCGATCAAATCAAGGTGCGCAGTTACAAGCGAAACGTTTCGTGGATACAGCACATGCGCTAACCAACAATTACTCCCTATCTTTTTGCCTTTCCCTTTGCTTTTACAGCGCCACAAATGGATCCTCGGGGACCTCGCCGAGCCAGACAAGTGGCTGCAGCTCACCATGCCGCGGGGCAAGATCAACGTCTCTCTCGACGAGACCTCCGACGCCATGTCCTCCGTCCACTTCCGCTGGAATTGGGGCGTCGTCTCCCGCCGCATCTCCTCCCTCTTTCGTCGCTCCCGCGACCACCATCACCACCACCATCACCAGCACGACACAGGAGACCGCGGGCCCGTGCGCTCCGACCCCCACGTCCGCATACGCAGACACCAGAGCGCCCGTGTCGGTTCCACACCCTACTCGGCGTCCACCTCAGCATCGGCATCGGCGTCGGCTTCGGCTTCGGCGGCGTATACAGCCAAACGGGATATCAACAAGGGTAAACGCCGCGCGGATGTACGCGCACTGAAGATGGGGGGGCTGGGGGCGTCCAAGAGCCTCAGGTCCAAGTCCATCGAGCGCTGGCCCGTCTCCGGAAGAGGGGACCCTGCGAGCCGCAGCACGTCCGCGATCATGGAAGCGGCCCCTGACAAAAAGCGCCGTGGGTCCGTCACGCTCCTCGTTGGCGGGGACCGCAACAATCGAGGGCGGGATCGGACTGGCCGGTTCGCTACAGTGTCGGGGCCGTCGAGCTCGGCCATTACCACCACTACTTCAACCACGACGACGACGACGACGACGACGACCGGGGGAGCGGGGGCGGGGGATCACAAGCCCAAAACGCGCTTCGCGAATCTTTTCAACTTCAACTCGATAACGCACTGGCGGCCGAACAAGTTTGCTTCCTCGTCCTCCTCAGCGTCGGCGTCGGCGGGGGCATCGCCTATCGACGGGCCCTCCTCCTCCTCTGCCTCCTCCGACCGCGACCGCGATCGTACGCCGGGCCCCGTGCGCCGCGCGTCCCGCCGGAGCGAGGAGGCGCTGCGGTCCCACCGCCACCGGGGGCCGGGCCCGGCACAATGCCCCAATGCGCCGCTGACGGTGGACCGTCGCGCGTCGAGCTGGGGCCAGGGCGACCAGCCCATGGAGTTTGCGGAAGCGGTCAGTTTGGCGGCGTCGTCGTCGTATGAGTATCATGATCATGAGCGTGAGAGGGAGAGGGAGAGGGAGGGAGGGCCGCGTGGGTCGGGCGGGATTTATGTGTATGCGGATCGGGATCGGGATAGGGATCGGGATAGGGATAGGGATAGGGATAGGGATAGGGAGAGGGAGAGGGAGAGGGAGAGGGCGTTTGCGCCGAGGACGCCGTCGCGCCTGTCGACGAATGTGGCAACTGCATCCCCGACGAGCGGGTCGGGGTCCCAGGGGGACGAGGACGAGGACGAGGACGAGGATGGTGAGGAGAGGAGGCGGTTCGGGCCGCCGTGCTTTGATGAAGACTCGTCGACGATTGCGAGTGCGGTTGGGGACTGGCAGAATGGAAGCGGAAGCGAGGAAGACGAGGATGGTTTTGGTGATGAGGATGAGGATGAGGATGAGGATGATGGCGACGGGGCTGCTGAGTCTGCAGAAGGCGGGGTGGCCGAGGACGACAGCGACGACGACGACGGGGACGAGGACCAAGAGGAAAATGTAGTTACTTTCTCTCCCAGAAGGCATCCGCGCGCCATAGATTGATTGATTCGTGCACGGCCTTGCAGGGCTCTCTTCTCGTCAGTCCCCGCCCCGTCCGTTGGTCATCGTTTTCTTCTCTTCCTCTTCCCTATTTTCTTTTTTTTTGCCTTCTCATGTTAGATTCAGATCTTTTGGACAACTTCTGGGACATTTCTCTTTATCTCAAGTACAACGTTCCTTTACTTCCCCCCCCCCCCCCCACCCTTCCCCCCCTCTTCCAGCCTATCTCCACACACACACACACCCTCTGCTCACACACATCATCTCATCTGGTCACCACCTCTTAGATGCCGGGCTCCCCACCTCGCATTATACTATCTCCCATTATGCATGGGCGTGACCTTTCTCTCCAAGGACTTGTATTAGAGTATTACTAGTCTCCGTTAGACGACGCTATAAGTGTCCGCACTGTACAGTACTATACATGGATTCGCACAACAAGCATTAAACAGCTGCGATAGATGGGAAAAAGAGCACTGACGGCGGGCGGAGCGGACGCGCGCCACGTCACATGAGATGAGGGCCGGCGAGCGGAGGGGCGGGCGCTCGTGGCTCGAGGGCAAAGGAGACCATGGAAAAGGAGGAAGAAGGAGGGGAGGGAAGGGGAAGCGGAACTGTGCATAAGTACGATGGGTGAATGAGTGGTGGGTCGGCGTATGGCCTGTATGGTAAGCATATAGACAGTCAAAATGAATGTGGGTGGCATGAGACATGTGAGAGGAAGGAAAATGCATATGTAACAGTATAGAAAGGACTGTACCGGTGGGCATGAGAGGGGAGGGAAGGGGGAGAGGGACGGCGTAAGGGGGATGCAAAGTAGGTGGGCGGCCACTCTTCATATATCATGTGGGCCACCCGCGAGCGATGCGTGCCGCACCACCGCCGACCCGACCCAGGAAATTCCACACGGCAGCCGTGCCGTCAGGTGAGAAGCCCTCCCCGGCGGCCTGCATCGTGTTAAAGCTGCTCCAGGCCGTGCGGTCGTAGTACGTCGGCCCCCCTTGCACGGAGTAGTGGGGCACCATGTACGGGCTGACAGCGAGCAGCACCAGCGCCGACGCACCAATCCACATCACGACCTGTCCCGCAACGCCCGTCGACGAGCTCGCTGGTGCGTTCTTGTCGCCATAAACATAGGTGTTGTAGATGTTATAGAAGCGGCCTCCCCGACGCGGCTTGCCGTCCTTGGGCGAGCGGGGTGCGCGCTCAGAGCTCTCGACGATCTTGTCGATGACCATGCACTCGACGCCGAGCTCCTCCTTCAACGCCTTCCACTCCTCAATGGCTTCGGCGGAGATGCCGCCCTCCACAGCCTCGAAGGGGATCTTCGCGCCCGGATGCCATTTCTTGAGCGTCTCCGCCAGAGCGCGCCATTCGCGTTCCTCCTGCTCCTGGACGTTGATCTGGTTGTACGCCGGGGGCTCGTCATGCGGCTCCATGGCACGTAGATGGGCTTTGGGTGTGGGAGGAATGATGGTGGATGAGGATGAGGCCATGCTTTCGGTCTGTTCGGCCTGTGGTGACGGGGAGCGGGAGACTTCCTCGATCTCGTCGGTTTGCACCTGCATTTCGGCCATGATGCGTAGAACGGGGATGGGGTCTGGCTCCGTCTGTGTAGCGAAGGTAGCAAGCCGTGGGGCCTCCGTCTGGGTGCTGAAGGACACCCTGATGACCTTGGGCTCTGGATCGGTCTGAGTTTGGTGTGATGTGGAAAAGAAGAGCGGGTCGTATTGGCAAGAACTGTCCGAGTACTCCTTGGTCTCCTCAAAAGTGGTTGTTTGGATTTCAAGCTTATTTGCGCGACTAGGAACTTTCTATCATGAACAAAGGCATCAGCAGTCGTACGGTTGACAGGTTGACAAGAGAAGGGAAAATCGAAAACATACCCGTTTTTTGCGTGTAATAATGGTCTGAATAACGTCCTCACCCTCAGTCTCTTCCCCGTCGTCCACCTCAATCGACACATTACTCAGCTCCTCCTCCACGACCTGCTCCTCCTCCGCATCCATTCCCCACCCGCCCCTCATCTTCCCCAGAAGTTCTGCGCCCAGGCTCTTGCTCACACTATTGGTCGCGCTCGACTGTCCACTCCCGCCTGTCGCCGCAACCGCATTGTTCCGCATCTCGTCCATGTCAAAGCGCATCCTGTCAATCGTCTCCTTCAGCAGCAAGTTCTCCTGCTTCTGTTCGTCGAGCTGTGCATGCGCCTGCTGGGCAACGGATAACTCGTTCTCGAGCTGTACGATGCGCGCCTCGTACGACTCGTGCTCCTTTGCCCATTTAGCATTCTCCATTTCGTGTAGGGAGGCAGCTTCGCGCAAATTGCGAATCATCTCTTCGCGTTGTCGCAGCTCGTCGCGATATTTCTCGGATGCCGCTGCAAGTGATATTACTATCAAAGATTTTGCCGCGTGGAGTAATGATACATACTGCATTGTTCTTGATACTGCCGCTGTAAACTGGTATATGTCGATCGTGCATGTTCCAGGGCCTTCGTTACCTTCGCAATCTCAAGTTCAAGCTGGCCAATCTGCGTCATGTTTTGCCGCTGCAAAAAAAATTAAGCAAGTTAGTACGTGGTCCACCAGAACAGGAAAACCAACGGACCTCTTTGGATCTCAACTCTTTCTCCTCCCGCTTCGTCGCGTTCAGCTCTGTCCTCATCTCCTCCAAACGACCCTGCATGTCCTCCAGCTCCGACTCGTGCTCCAACAATTTATTCTGCAGTGTCTTCTCCGCATCCATCAGCTTCTTCCCAAGATCTGCGTTTGCCCTCTGCAGTACATCCAACCGGTCCATTGGCTCCATCGAGATTGTCGAGCTGGCCGTTGACCGGTCCATCACAAGCCCGAGGGCCGAGTCCTCGTTATCAGAGTCCGAGTCCTCCGACGACCGTGGCATTGGCAGCGACGATACAGACTTCATAAACTCGGCATCGTTCCGTTGCCCACGGTAGTCATAAAGGGGGTTGGCATCAATAGTGTGGTCGTTCTCGTCGTCGCGGTCGCCAAAGTTACTGAAGTGGTTCTGCGGCTGAGACTGAGCTCGCGAGTGTGGTCGGGACGGAGGGCGGCCGAAGATGGGAGATGTCACGGGAGAAAAGGCGCTGAGATCGGCTGAGATGTTGGAGGGTGATGTGGGATTCGACGGCGCGCGTGAGCGCCCTGGTGTGCGACCAAATGCGAATGAGCTGGGGCTGACAGAGAACGACTGCGAGGCCTTAGGATTTGAACGAATTCTAGTGGCCAGAAATCTTACCTCGGAGTCACTACGGCTTCCGGCATCACTCTTACGCCTGTGTGCAGGTGCGGGGCGCTTAGCCCAGCTCGACGGCGCGTTGTTTGTAAGCGGAGTCGAGCGTTGTCGGCGCTCCGAGTCGAACGGTGATTTTGCTGACGTGGGTGTCTGTGGGGGCCCGCGAGACGACCTACGGCTGCCAGACGAGTTGAATCCTGATGTACCATTTGAATCACTGCTGGATGATCGCTGGTAGCCGTCATCGCGGTCGTTCGAGCGCCCACGGCCCGGAAAATAGCTGTCCTCGTCTGTCGTCGGACTTCGTGGGGGACTATGTTTGGTCTTTTCTGCAATAAACCCGATGAGAATGGTGGGCGTAACTTCGAGACCGGGGTTCGCGTCGATCAATTGTTTGAGCATGTCGGTTTCTTGGTCGCTCATGAGTTTGACCCCATCGTAGAGGTCCGAAAAGGCGTTAAATACATCAACAAGGTTGTCTGCGGGGATGACTGGTTCTCCGGCATCGTTAATGTGTGAATTCGGGTGTTGATTGAAGATATCTTGAAGTTGTTGCTCGATGTCTGCGATAGATTGTCTATGTCGCCCAAAGGTGGCCTAATTACACCCGTTAAAAGACTGTTAGCAAGAAAAATATGCCATGCTCACCATTATGTAGAGGGTCAGTGATGGGTGTCGCAGAAGAAAGGGATTTACTATACCATTTGCTGCCACAAGCTACAACGTCAAGTTCAACATAGCACAATGTTCTCGTGAAGCGGCCATTGTCGTGCAACCCAAACAACTGTACACAAAACTCCCAACACATCGACCTCCGCGTCGCCGCTTGCTGTCGCGTTACTTGGCAACCGTCTCCTCGGATTGATTCGGGCTCATGTCATAGGCCAGCCTGGCCAGATGCCTCATGTTTCTTTGACTCCGATCGGGGAACGTTCCAGGATCGAACAGGAACTTAGGCCATACGCACGATGGCAACTGGAAGCTGACTGTGCTAGATCGTATAAAATCTGCCTTTGCAATCCAAAAGCAATTACTATGCCGCCGAGGCTGAAGTTCCCAAGATTTGTCAGTCACGATCGTATCGACCCCGAGACACTAAGTCGTTGGGGAAAATATTCTTTGCTACGACATAACTCTGGTCATTTCTCCAACTTCGTGCACTCGGCAAGACCAGTCCAGGTATGGGTGACCTTTGACACACAACGCTGTGGTGGCTTGGCAAATCGATTGGCCAATTCTACTCTTTCGGCCTCGTTTTTAGACAATGAGCTATAACAAATTCAAGCACACCCGGGCTATGGCAGATCCTCATCTACTCGGTGTTTTGCACTTCTCGCATCGCTGGCGTCATTTTTACTTCGGGGTCCTGTACACTACACCTAGTTGGAGCATTCCCTTGTCTAATGGAAGACGACATACCTGTCCTTCAGGCTGCCCAGCTGGTTGGAGATCATTACCCCATGACAGAGTTGTCCCACAATATCTATCTTTCCCCCATTCGGCCTCCATCCAAAGGTCTCGGTCTGACTCCTAGCCATACATACTCCCTCTGTGATGATGACATGCGCTCTTCACCTTGCCTATCATATCCACGCCGCGCAATAACGTGTTCTGGTCTTTGCACTTGCTTGGGACATCTCGCGTGCTTTTTGCATGTGCTCATCCTGGATCAACTCTTTTTAAAACTAGCCAGCCTTTTGTCAAGTGATTGCTAACCTCAGAGGACTGGTGCTTGCAGACCCGAACACGAGTGAGGACTAGATCGACATACATAGCCGCCATTTGGAAATGACAAGAGCATAGCCATTTTATCAGTCCCCTCCTTGCCATTCCTTGTACACGAAACCTTGCGGAATCAGTTTTCTCAAAGACTATTTCTGTATTCTTCATCCAAAGTTCTCTCCCCCCTAAACCCCAACATTGTTTCAGACTCAAAGCCCGCAATCCTGGATTTAAATTGTAGCAACGATCTTTACATCTGTTGCTGGAAGGCGTCGAACTCCAATTCGTACCCAACTTCGACACCACGGACGAGGATATCCTACAATTCATCCGCTCCTTTAGCTCGCACGGAATTCTTGTACCCGCGGCGCGATAACAACCCTCTAAGGGTCTCAAGCTTGATCGCTTGCGAATATCCCACTTCCCACCGTTCAGGACACTTACGACCATTGGACACCTTGTTTTACGTTGTTCTGGACCTGATCAAATCATTGTTTTCTGGCCCCCGCCGTATTTTGGACGTTACGAACATTCATTTACGCCCATGATGTCTTTGGCTTATATCTTGCCTTTTTCTGAAGTCGTTTCAAGCTTTGCATTTACATCTACATCGGTCTTGTGAAACAACGTTCGAACGCTCAACTTTTAGGCCATGGATACTGGCTACTGCTACGACCTGCCATGGCAAATATCTAAGTGGGGGCGCGTTCGTCAGTGCTATTAAAGTGCAATGACCACTAAGGACCGAATAAATATAGAGACATTGTCAACGTCTGGCGTCCTCGTCTGAGTCGGTAACACCTCTCATACATCTGAGATGGGTGTTATATAGAGAAGATGTGCGGTAGACCACTCCAGGTTTACTACATTGTGCATCGGCACTCCGATTCAAGTTGATTTTCTCAGCTTTCGACGCTGACACCGGCACAATTTCTGAATTCAGGCGTATGTAAGAATTTTACCACTCTCAGCAGACTTTGTGCATTACAAATCAACGAGATTTTTACAAGTTCAAATCAAACGTACCCCAGATTAGCTGCGCCGCCCTCATGGATGATGGAGCCTCAGGCCTCATAATTGCAACTGTCGTTCCGAAGGACTCGGCGATCAGCTGACTAACGCGCCTATGTCTCGTGACCGTGCTTGTTGGTGCTTGGCATGGGGGCCAAAAATAGTTACTTCAGTTATTTGTCTTGACGCCCGACTCGAGACGCGGGCATCACAATCTCTTTTTTTTTTGCAAATCATTCATGCGCTCATTCCTTAAAAATTGCGGCTCTCATTCGATAAAATGGCGGGTATCAAAGCCGGTATGCTGCTTGCGGGACTGCCCAGCAAGAAATTCAAATCCACTCTCTAAAAAAAACGCGACCAAAGCAAAAAAAGACGGAGCGCGGTGTCATAAGTTTTTATTCGTGGGGAGAGTACAGTTCATGACGCACTAGCAGTATAAATGCAAACCTTCCTCCAGATGGCCTCTTTAACGTCCCACACTCGCTACCCCGACTGCTGCACTCACTGTCGCTCGCTATCTCAACTGTCTCTCGCTAATTTATCTGTCACTCCCTACGCTTTGCCGTTACAATATGGTCCATCTAAGCACTGCTCTCAGCTTCGTCGCTGGACTGTCCACCATCTGTGGCGTCTTCTCCGCTCCTGTCGCCAATTCGAACACTACTGCCGACCTTGTCACCCCCGGTACTGGGGCAGGTCCGCAATTTGTCGTTTACACCAACAGCATCAATAATTTCACCGGGCCGCCACCCGTTGCACAGGTCAAGGTATGCACCATTGAATGCTGGAAATTTAAATCTAACACTGACATTTGTTAAAGGGCTTCAATGTGGTGTAGGTTTTGCTCTCTTGCCACATGACCATCTGCCTAACAAACCCAACAAAATGATAGGGCTCTCTCCTTTTTGCTTATCAAGGGTGATTATGATAAAGTAAGTCGTCCTTCATGCAGTCGTGAGGAGCAACTGAGATTAATCCATCCTTTGGTATAGGCTACAGAATGGACTCAACTCTCTGCTGAGCAGAGGTCGTCTATCAAGTCACAATATGCTGCCGCAGGGATCAAGCTTATAGTTTCTGCTTTTGGATCTACTGATAAGCCCACGACCAATGGCGCTGATCCCGTCGGCACCGCCAACACCATGGCCGCCTGGGTCAAGCAATACGATCTGGACGGTATCGATGTCGACTACGAGGTTCGCAGTAGGGTTACTTCCTTCTTATCGTGTTTGTTCATATACATTTCCAGGACTTCGGCGCTGTCAGCGCTGGAGATGGCAAGGCTGAGGTAAGTCTCTTGACTGAAGAGGTATTCGACACGTCTCAATCACAACCCTGCAGATTTGGCTGGCGTCTTTCACTAGGCAACTTCGTAAACAGCTGCCGCAAGGAGAATACATTCTTACCCACGCACGCAAGTCCACCGCCGCGCCTGTTTTAGATTCATCCCTTGACGACATTTTCCGCAGCCGTTGCCCCTTGGTTCTCTCCTGGAAAATTCGGCGGCGGTGCTTACCTGAAAGTTCACGAGACCGTTGGCCACCTCATCGATTGGTACAACGTCCAATTCTACAACCGTACGTTCAGCCCATCGTTCTATTCCCGGCCAGTAGCCTTACGCATTGCTTCTCCAGAGGGCGAGGGCGAATACACCACCTGCGCTGGACTTTTGACAGCATCCTCTACCAAATGGCCCCAAGCTTCTCTTTTCCAGATTGCGGATAGTGGGATTCCCCTGTCGAAGCTCGTCATCGGCAAACCTGCTAACATCAACGGCGCGAACAATGGTTACATGTCAGCTTCCGAGCTTGCGCAGTGCGTTCAGCAGGCGAAGAACAAGGGGTGGAGTGAGTACATTCTATCCGACGTCTTCGATCGCGGCTGAGCTCCGTTTTTTTCCCCTTGAAGATGCTGGTTTCATGGGCTGGCAGGTAATGATTTTTCATTGTCTCGTTTGAGACGTTGCTTACGATTTGCCCCCAGTACCCCAGCGCGTCAAGTTCATGGATCCAGACGATCCGTTCCTCGGCTTTCCCCTTGTAAAGTAAACTCTTATCCCGCCTTGTATTAGTGTACTTAGCCCGGGTAAAGGAAGGGGAGGGCGCATATTAACATAATCTGGACTGTTTAACAAATGATATACTAATAATTTACCTCGACTTTTGATTTTTTGCAACGAGATACGGGCAGAGTGCATGCTTTCTCTGTATAGATGGAGCACCTTTCTGAATCTCTTTAAGCCGAGCAGACGTTGAACTTTGGGCCGAGCCAGAATCGTCAGAAGAGCTTCTTTTTTTTGGAAACTGATATTTGTGTTGGTCGCTTATCCATGAACCGCCTGATATTATTCCTCTTCTGCATCGAGGTGCGATATATGTCGCGTTTTATTTATGAGGATGAAGCACTTCAATGCTTTCCTTGTAAATTGAAACGAAGCTGTGGCGGCGCCACCGGGATCCAACCCGCCAGTACCAAACAAACGGCTGGGTGGCGCACCCTAAGACGACCGTCGAAAAATGTCGATTTCTAACATCATACATCGAATAATCACTTAAAAAGTTTCAGATTTATCTCCCTGTCGCTGGTCACATATACACCCATAAAATACACTGACACCACATTAAGAACTCAGTCGCGCAGCTTGAGAGCGCGAGCATCTTGAATGACTTTCCCAAGTCGATTGACGGCCTCTTCGACCTCAGCATCGTCGAGGAGGCTGAACGAAGCACGGACGTATGGAGTCTTCCGCCCATTGGGCAAGAAAACGGTTCCAGGAAGTGCAAGAACGCCACGCTCGACCGCTTTATCGCGGATGACCGCCTGCGAATCACCTTCGACTGAGGGATCGTCCCCGAGAAGCAACTTGAACCTAAAGATGCACATGACGAACGAGTTGGTGAGATGCAGCCTCGAAATAACTCACCAGAAGAACATCCCAGCCTCAGGAATTGTCCACTCTGCCAGGCCAGAGAGGTGCTTCTGCATGGCGCGTTCGAAGACGTCACGCCTTGTCCGATAAAACTCAGATACGTTCTCAGTGTGTTTCTTGAACCCTTCATATCCCCAAGAATCAAGCAGTTTCCAGACGATCGCTTGTGTGAGGGAGGGTGTTTGAAGGTTGGACGTCGCCGTCTGTAAAAACCACAGATTTAGATCAATTAATCGGGATGGAGGACTCTGGGGCACACATGTCCATCAATAGCCAATAGCAGGCTTTTGGGACCAGAGGCAAATCCTATCCGGATACCCGCCGACAGGATCTTCGAGAGACTGTCAAACCGCAGGACGCGACCGGTCTCAGGCTCCTCCAGCTCTAAAGAAAAGTATGAAGGATATCGAGGTGCCTTCCCATAGTACAAGTAGTAGTAAGGATCATCTACTCAGGATGTAAGGCTCGGATGATGAATTGGCTTGTTCAAACAAGGCTCGCCTTCCAGGATGATAAAATCATGTTCTCGAGCAAGAGAAAGGACTGCCTTGCGGCGTTCAAGAGTAGCCGTCATTCCGGTAGGGTTGCAGCCGTACTTCAAGCATAGCTTAGCGATGGGAAGGCGTTGTATGGCTGGAAGCGTAACGCACGGGAACGGTATACAAGACACGTGGCTTCGGTTTCCCGGCTGGCCAGTTTTCCAAAATTGAGCGCAGGGAGCTCGATGATATTCCGTGGGCATCTGTCTCCACCTCTGAGAAGGACAAGGAATGAATTATTGATAGAAGTTGGCAGAAGAGCTGAAGACGTTCTGATACTGACCGATTTGTTCACATTTCAAATTGTGGAACATCGGGAGCACCCCGCTATGCCGATATCATCAATATGAATGAGAAAAATCCTCCCACCGCTCGAAAAACTTACGCGTAAACGGGTGACTCGACAAGTATAGAATCTCCGGGATTTACAAGGGCCGTAACGGCCTATATGAGGTATTTACCTCAGCGTGAACTCGCGGTGGATTGGGGATTGGGGGAGGGGTCAGAATTTGCGTACTGTACCTTGTAAATAAGGTCCTGTGATCCTGATCCAATTGAAAGCCTCCATCCTTCACTTCTCTTCCTTCCATGGGAGAACTCTTGAAGACCATAAATCCAATCAACCAGCGGCTCAAATCCGGATGTGGCGCCATACTGAAGACCGAGAGCCAGCACGCTGTCGTCCAGCTTCAAGCGGACATCGGAATCCTCTCCGACTGGAGAGCGAGCTGTAAAGCTCAGTGACGTGAACGGAAAGGTGGTAGGGTTCGGCTTTCCCGCAAGTAAGGAGAGAAGCCCCGGTGTGTTCTCTAGGGGAAACAGGCTCCGGACTGTTGCGAATGAGACGGAATCTGGGGAGGTTGACTGCTTGTGTACACACTGGCACTGGGTTTACGGCTCTTAGCCACGTCGGAGAGGAAACGAGTGTAATATTCCGCTGGCAAGGACTTTATCGATTCCTGTTTGTCAGCCTGAGGGTTCTGAGTTGAGTCCTGTTGGATTCCATCCGAGCGAATTTGTCCATTCTAGTCGATCGTGACAAGATGAGTTTGAAACAAAGCAACAAAAAAGGTAGAGTCATTACCACTTTGTTAGACATATTTACAGAGCGTTCAATAGATAGGCTAGAGGTCTACGTCGTTCAGGTGAGAAAATCGATTGTCAGCTTTGTCGTCAAAGAATGTGGAGATCCGCGAACCGGTCCGAAAGTGATCGACGTGATCGCCGATGGGTTTGACGGTTCCGGTCACTTTCGTTCATTGGCATCCCGCTAAGTATCTATTAGGTACAAACAAAACCAAAAATACAAACTACTACTTACTACTACTACTACTACAAAGCATGCTGGAGGACTAGATGGGGGACCAAGGGAAAATAGTTCAAAAGCCGTGGAAGTCGTTCATCGGCGTGACTCAGGTTCCGTAGATCATGGGGTCTATTCCAATTCCAATGCCAGAGTAAGTATGTGGCATCGACAACTATTAAATCCGTTGATTTAAAAAGATGGAGCTTCGTCAATCATTCCACCCCATCGCCTCGCCAAAGTATCTCTTGAAGAGGGGATGAGGGTCAGTAATATATTTTCCAGGATAAGGATGGCTATCCAATGTCTCCGGATTCAACTCCCATGCCGACGGAAACTGGATTCGATGCATGAACATTCGCATGGAGGTCCAAAAAGAGGGCCCAATGACGTTGTAGAGCGATCCAAATGCGACACCACACAAGTTCGACGTCCAGCCCACATGTCCCAGGCAGAGGTACATACAAACTGCTTCGATGGCGCAAATCGCACCCCATACTGTGCCTCGAGACACATCCGGAGTCAGGATTGAAGCAGGCGCATGGGGGTTTGAGCATATGGACAAAGTCAAACATGCGTGAACGGTTCCTGTGACACCGAGGCTGTAGGACAGGGCTTTGTTGATCTTCATGTTGGTGTAGGGCCCAGGGATCCCACGCGCCAGTTTCTGAAAAGCAGAGCGGAAACGAAGGTAGAAAATGAATTGGGGCGCGAGGAATGAAAACATTCCAGCTGGGAAAATTAGGGACTGAGGATCGAGCACACAGAGCGAGAGGATACCGTCCTCACCTGAAAGACAGAATGCAGTCATATGATACCATGGCGATGATTCATGCTGGATGAAATCTGCAGTATGCCTGAACCATGTGGCTGTTATGGCTGACAAAACAAAAAGCATTCATGAGCACGAGAACAGAAGTGTAGTCGTAGGTCAAGAGTGTCTCACGCATTGCAGCCCACGCTGCGAATAAGCTGACCCACTGGAAGGGTAGCTGCTGACTTGGCACGAGATTAGACAATCTTACCACATGTCGAGAGATAGTCACACCTGAATATAGCTGTCAACATAGTATATGCCTTTCTGCTTCTGAATGAATGTGACCAATGTCGAAATAAAGCCGTCCGGAGGCGGGGGAATATCCACGCCACCGAGAGAGGCATGAGAAGAGCTAATGTAATGGTTTCGGGTTGTACATTTGCTTGGAGATATAACAATGGATGCCGGAGAGCTGCAACAATACGGGGATAATTTGGAACCTGGGAGCTGGCCTCATCTACTGCCCCTAGCCACGACTTGATCGATAGGAAAAAAGTTCAGGATATATGAAAGAAACGAAAATTGTACATACCTGATGATGTTCAGAACTCATCATTACACGAAGGGCCTCATTTCCTTCCGCATGGAATACGCCCGAGTCCATGGAGTTTTCGAAACAGAGGTCGGTATCTCGATTGGTGAGGCATGCAGAAAGAGCGAAAATCCCTAACGATGAACCGACGAAAAACTAGTACAAGTTAGATTCGAATAACAGCAAAGGTCGAGGTACATACGAACGTAGGTTTCAACCACCGCAGCCTGAGTGGCAGATGTGACCACTCTGGCGGTATTGCCTGACGGTACTCTTCGCGATCTAGAATTTTGTGGATCCCTTTAGGCGGTCCAAAACTTATCATTCGTGCGTGATCCATTCGAGTAAAGCCCGGATATCGCCTAATAAAAGGACGTATTTGCGCCCTTTGAGCTTGTAAAGAGCAGCCAAGCTTGTCGACAGCAATGGAAACTGGTCGCATTTCTAAAACCAAGAAGGCGCGTCCTGGAAAGGATGGTGGCACAAACGCTAGACGTGACAATGCGTGGGTGGAGGTTGATCAGAACTCAAGTTCCCGCGCCTTTGAAGCATGATGCGCTTCGCCTGCGAAGTTGATCAGCTGGACAGGATCAGGTGTCGCTTCTGTATGGCAGAACACGGGCGCACTTGAAACCAGCCCTGAAGTGCCTCGGGTCACTTGAATGTAAGTTCCTTTTCCGGGCACTAGGGTCTGGAGCCCGGATGTTCCCAGCAACGAGGAGGGGTGCGTTCAGTTCAGACTCCAGAGGCGGGGCGGGACGTCGTGCCAATTAAAAGCGGTGATGGCCGAGACGAACCAACTCAGCGGCAAACTTACGGAGGTACTTTAAACGTTGTCAAAAAGCTTTACAAGTCCACAAGAGCCTAGCTATAAGTTTAGTATCGCAAAACTCAAATGATAAGGAGAGCTTCCTAAATTCAAACAAAACGCCAGAACTGTAACGTGGTCTCACTGACTTTCACATATGGCTTGATCCACAGCTGTACAAGTAAGTCAAACGTCTATAGCTGATTGTGGGGCAACTCTGCCGCCTTCGTTGCTATTTGTATGGAGGCGGAAACTTCCTTCAAAGCTTCGAGGAGTGCGCAAATGAATTTACGATGAAGAGCATACTTTCCAATGCCACCTAAGCATCACATTGGAGTTAATATCAAAGGGATCCATGCCGAAACGTGGTCCGACGCGAGGCACCCTGTAAAGCTACAAAGTGAGGAACGATTGAAGGTGCAGTGGTATACAAGTGCGAGGTATCTATTACCATTACACTGAAACGCGCAGTAGAACGGCATCACTATAAGTATAAGTTACGGGGATACTCGGCGTGACATGGCTTCGAAGACAGCGAGGGCACATGAAGTTCTTCCGGGTGTCCTTTACGAAGCCCCAGAAAGCAGTGGCGTCCGCTCATCATCAAGAGACTCACACTCCTTCTCCTTCCCGCCCGAGAAGCTTAGCGCGCACTTGAGCGAAGCAAATATCCTGTACCCCACCTGCTCCCGCACCCTCCATAACCAGAACTTGCGCTCGTCGATCCTGTCTGTCCTGATGCGGTGGTCCCCATCGACGGTGATGGTGATCACCGATATGGTGGTGAAGATGCAGGCGAGCGCCGTTGACGCGGAGATCATGAACATGATGATCATCTGCAGCCGCGCGGCCTGCTGCACGGAAGAGCCACCCAGGATGGCGCCGGTCATCATACCTGGGATGGCAATAATTCCAATCACGCTTCCCGTCCAGTAATATCAGGAATCCAGAACTTATGTAGTGAAAGAATGGGATAGACGGACCTCATTTGGTTGATCAGAGGTGTAAGCGCCAGTAGGAGTGCTTCTCGCGCGATCGATTTACAGGCCTCCATACGCGTGGCTCCGAATGCGAGATACATTTCTACTTTGTCCCTGTTCTCCCTAAATTGACGCAGTATGAATTAAGTGCGGAGGAGGAGTTGGAGGCGATGCGTACTGTAGTTCCCGGAGCACGAAGCTTACACAGACTATGATTCCAGAGATGGTGTTACCGCATAGCATGCCGACGATAGGAACTATATAGTTATGATATCAGTGCCTCTGCGAATGACATGAGTCAGGCGTGTTGGCGCACTGTATTGGACAGGTTCCCAGAATGGCTCGACGGACATTGCAATTTTTGTTCCGATGATGGAGATGGGTATAGTGGATCCTAGTAAGCCAATAAGCACTGAAGGGAGCTAAGAAATACGAGTCACATTATTAGGTCCTATTGCAAGTAGAAAAGGCGCAGACGCACCATGTAGTCATATCGGCGCTTTGACTTGTTCGCAACTACGTTGTAGAAACAATCATTTAGCAACGACGTCTGAAGCACGCAAATAGGCAGGCTCACTGACTGATTTCAAAAGTCCCTAGTAGGTTGAGTACCACTGGAAAATCGACATTGTCAGTCAGGACCAACATTAAACTCCGTGAGAGGGTAACTTACGCGCAATGCCACCGACGGCCCAGGGGTTTTTGGTTTCAAAAACCTGCTGGAGAAGAACCCCTACGATGGCGAGCTGGACAACGCATCGAACAGCAGCGGTGAACAACGAGCGCTCAATCCCCAAACTAAATGACGAAGAGAGAACGACGTCAAAGAGAATGAAGGCGAAGCCCAAGCCAACATTCGTCCAGCCTAGGTGGTTCGCAGTAATTGGGCCATTGCCGTCAGACATAAAGCCTCGACAGCGATAAAGGGAGTGGATAAGGAGGAACAAGCCGGGTGGTTCGTCAACAAAATAAGCCGAAATGAACGTTTGCCGTTGGGTGACATGGCAAATGACAAGGGTTGCAGATGAAATTTTGAAAGCCGGACCTGGACCTTCGGTGATGCGATTGGTTGACGATCGAACTGCGGCGACTCCGCCCGGCTCGGACTCACAAGTCCGAAGAAAATCCGACTTTCCAAGTCCAATTTTCCTTCCAGGAATCCTGAAGGTGGAGGGAGAAAAGATTGAAGACATTTACACCAGAATTCTGCCACATTATCACATTCTACATTTTTTTTATCAGGGTATTCATTTTCCTCACTCAAGAATCCTCAGAAAGGAGTGGCGTACGCTCGTCCTCAGATCCTCCGAACACTCTGCTTCTATCCGTCGCCCGCTCTGAAAAATTCTTGACTGACGTGAAGATCTTATTTCCCAACCACTCCCTTGCTCGCCACAGCCCGAACTGCCGCTCGTCAATCCTGTCGGGCCTGACGCGGTGTTCCCCATCCACAGTAACGGCGATGACTGCGACAGCCGTGAAAATCGACGCTAGCGCAGTCGAAGAGGATATCATGAACATAATGATCATCTGCAGTCGCGCAGCTTGCTGCACGGATGAGCCACCGAGGATGGCGCCTGTCATCATTCCAGGGATTGCGATAATTCCGAGGACGCTGGAGCACGATTGTTGGTGATCTGTAGGTATATAAATAAGACAAGGCGAGCGCGATGACGAACCTCATTTGATTTATGACAGGCGTGAGTGCCATACGAAGCGCTTCGCGCGCTATGGGCTTGCAGGCCTCCATCCGCGAAGCACCAAACGCAAGGTACATTTCGACCTTGTCTCTGTTCTCTCTATAATTGAACCTTTACGTCGAAGAAACGCTACGACACTACTTATATCAATGCTCCAAGTACAACGACGAGAGACAAGACCTTCGATCAGCACTCGGTCGAGAAGCCCACTCGGCGGACGTAATCTACGGCACTCGAAAGGGAGCGAAGTACCTGCTGCAGTATGTCGCAGACACAGGGCGTTTTAAAGCCACATTCGGTGATGTTTCCCCTTATAACTATAAGCATGAAGATGAAGATGACGCCTCACAGCCAGACATCGATCATGATTACGACTGGGACGACACCGACGACTTCGGCACATGAACAACTACACTCTACCTTCGCTCGTCACAGAGGAGGCTCAAAAGGCAGGGAAAGGGGAAGGAAGGAGTCCCGAGATGGGGGCCACTTGGCCTGCCAGGGAAAATTACTTACTAACTTCTCTCCTGCAGTTACCGTTTCCAGCGGTCCGCCTACTCGTGCAAAACCCCCTCGGGGGCCGAGCACATTGTTGCCGAACAAAACCACAGACAAAAGAACGTAGGACCGGAACAGGTACACCTCACAAGTCAGGGCGAGGTGTCTAAAACGGGGCCTTACGTGGGTCCCGGACCTTTGGGGGGCGACGAGCATGGCCCGTCAAAGCGTGCATTCACTAGCTCAGCAGGTGCAGGAATAAAGGTGGCGAGGGGGCCACCGATTTATTATTCTGTATCTAGGATAGTAAGGACCGACATAGGCTTCGCCCAGCGGTCAATAAACAGGGATTCAAAAAAAAAAAAAAAAAAAAAATTGAACCTTTAAGTAAGGGGAATGGGAAGTTGTTGAGGTAGACAGGCATACTGCAATTCTCGGAGCACAAAGCTTACACAGACGACAATGCCAGAGATGGTGCTCCCGCACAACATGCCGACGATGGGGACTATGATTAGGTAAATTTAGTACGGCTTGAAAGGGCTTGGATGGATTGAGCACTTCGCCGCACTATATTGGATGGGTTCCCAGAACGGTTGGACGGACATTGCGAATTTTGTCCCGATAATAGAGATGGGTATCGTGGATCCTAGCATACCTATAAGGACTGATGGAAACTAGATAAACATTTGTCAAATTCGAGTCCGGACGTGGCAAAGGAAGTAGATGATCAACCATATATTCATGTCGGCGTTTTGACTTGTTCGCAACTACGTCATCGAAATGTTTAGTATGGCGAATATAAACCAAACTCGGGCAACGGACTCACCGATTTCAAAGGTCCCCAGGAGATTTAACACCACTTCAAAACGAGAGGTCCATGAGGATCAAGCTGAAATCATATGGTGGAAGACAACTCACATGCAATTCCCGCAACTGCCCAAGGATTCTCCGTCGCAAAAACTTCTTGGAGAAGTACAGCAACTACAGCCAGCTGGACAACGCATCTCACAGCTGCAGTCAACAGCGAACGTTCGATTCCTAAACCAAGAGAGGCGGACACAAGGATATCGAGGAGGACAAAGGAGAAGCCCAAGCCGACATTGGTCCACCTTAACTGAGTCGTTGGGCCATTCTCGCCCGACATAGGTGCCCTGCAGGAAGAGCACTGGTTGATACGTCGTCGTTGAAACTGATATCTCTACCTTGGTGAAAACGAACGTGTGTGGTCAGCCCAAATATGACATCAGAGTCAAGGACGCCATTGATATGCCGGACTCGGTATCTACGCACCAATCACAGCCGTCGAATTATTGATCCTTCACATCAAGAATTTGGACCGACGATCAGTTGGCCGACTGCAGCACTTTCCAAATATTGAAGCTCTTCATCTAATCGTTGCTGAAAATGTGTGAAAGGAGGATGACTCTACAGGCTCCGGATACGGGACATTGACTTGTCAATTGACGGTAAGTTAGCTAGGATCACGGTGCCTGCAAGGACTCGGAGGCGGCATGGACTACGGTGAGCTCCTACAAATCCACATGTATGTCGCTGGATAAATAAAGTACTAGTACTTTTGCCTACGGCACAGATATTAGCTACTATGCGAGGACGGTAGGTGAACTGGTTGGCATGCGAAGCTGAGGAGACGAGTTGACATTCAACAAGCCGAGAATGTCGATCGCCAAGCTCATCGAATCTGGCTCAGAAGCGATTTCGACCTGAGGCGGCTGCACGGAAGCTTACTCTAGTTCAGTTTAAGGATTACCATCAACCGTTTCCCCGCTATATAGCTTCGCGTTGCGCACCGAGACCGGACTGTGAAGCTTGCACTGACGCAGAATCTGATGCAAAAGTATGGAACAAGCATAGCTGGTCCCGATATTCACAATACCGCGTGATTACGTCTTGCCTTTGATAACGCCTGTCCTTCGCGCAATCGACTTAATATCAGAACTCACTGAAGGCGCCGTGGCTTCATTGAAGTCAGTTCTCCTCGCCTGTTGCCGGCGAGCTTGGAAATACACCCCTGACCACTCAACACACGCTGGGCGGCTGTACAGCGCCGTTGATGACTGCGACTAATTCCCATTTCACCATAATTACCGATAAGATTCGAACACCCTGAGCTAATCAAACTTGTACACTAGGATGGCGTCAGTATGATTCGCCACTCAAGCAACACGTCGAATGAAATACGCACCACAGGCTCCACTGCTCGGCCTTGTTGCGAAGATAACCTCGCTCAGCGCCTCGCCTTCCAAGCCCTTATACGGCGCGTACGTATCCCTGATCTGATCGATAAATGACTGCACTTTATCTTCTGCCACTAATGACACGGTGCATCCACCCCATCCCGCACCTACCGATGTAAACTCAGCAAACACACGAGAGGAGATGCGGAAGGCACGCACCAGTGAGTCTACTGCCGTAAGCACCAGCATTCCGCGCTAGCTGCGTGAGTTCGTTCAACTCGGGACACGAACACTGGAACAATTCGGCGCAGCTCGTCTGAGATTCGTTCATGAGGCGCCCGAGACTCTCGAGCGCGGTGCTGCTTCCTGAAGACGCTGCAACATCGAGGCAAGTCTGTCTGAATTGGAGGACGCGAAGCGCTTCAGCATAAACGTGCTTTGCGCGTTTGTACAGCTGGAAATGTGTCGCTTCGACTGCAAACGTCATACATCAACCTCAAATGGACGTTCAGCACACCAGATTCTCCTAAGCGTACCTTCAACCCACGACAGATACACCTCGCCAAAAACATCCTTCTCCAAACCCGACAACTCAATCATCTCCCGCATCGTCACGCCCAACTCTCCGCCATCCGGTACGTCCTTGGGTCTCAGCACCTCCACCTCCTTCCCCATCCTCTCCAGCCCCCTTTGGAGCTCCCCAACATCCAGCTCCTCCCCTTTACCCTCCCCAAGAAGTCGTCCCACGACTTCCCGCAGCGTAATGCGCTCCCGCTCACCTACCGTGACGCCGAGCGCCCCCGCTAAGACCCGCGCGCCGACGAGCGTCTCCACGACGCGCAGGTTGTAGCCGCGTTTCGCACCGACGGCTTTGTCCGCGACGACGAGGGAATTGGCGCAGACGAAGACGGATCCGGCGGGGAGGGGGACGGGCGTGGCTTTAAGAGCGGGGAAGAAGGAGATATAGAGCGCGGAAGAGGCATCGGATATGACGGAGGCGGCTTGGTCCATTCTGCGTGCTGCAGGTCAAAAGTGATCTGTGCGAAGGGGACGAGGTGGCCTTACCCGCCGCTGTTTACGCCTGGTGGTGAAGCGCAGTCAACTCGTCAAAGTGGGATGTGCCAGGTATCTGAAGGGATGAGCTTACCGACACGCTTCTCATTTTCCATAGACATCTTCACTAGTTCGCCTTTGGTGAGGTGGTGGACGTCATCAGCTGTCAAGCTTTTGAGTTTTTCGTCGAGCTAGGTTGCGTCATTCGACGAAGGAAATGGAGGAAGTGTGGTATGGATAACGATACCTTGCCATTGACAGCCAAGAATGCAAGAGTGCTCGCCACTACCATGGCCGCGCTTGATGACAGCCCAGAGCCTGCTGGGACGGAACCTGTAACCAGCAAATCGACCGGGATCGGAGATTCCGCAGCGTCCGCGTTAGAAGAAGCAGATGAGGAGAAGTAGTGATTCAGAACTCCCTAAACATTGTACAAGTTTAATTATTGCACGATCGATGAAGACAGAAACACACATAATAGCCCGCTTTGACGTAGCTCTCCCATCTCAGTTCTTGGGTGTTGATGTCCAGGTGCCAGCCTTCAACATGTATCTCACCCTCTCCCACTTCCTTAGAAGACGACTGCTTTCTCGCAGGTGCGAACTCTTGCCGAGTGTACTTGGTATGCAGATTCTCTGCGATCACACTCCCAGGCGAGTGGTGTGTCTCTTGTGTCGGTAAGGAGGCTGGTACGGAACGCGGCCCACAAGCGATCAAGATATCGCGCTCTATAGCTGCGGGTAGAACTCCAAACAATGCATAATCGATATGCTCGCCTGTTATCAACAGTTCACATCGGCGTACAGAACGATCATGATGCAAAAGCACCGACCGATCAAACTGGTAGAAAGACTCAGCTCACGACAAAGAGATCGGCTATATCTGTAACTCACTTGACACGCCCCGGTGCTCGTGCAATATACGCAGGCTTCCGTCCAAACCTCTTTCGAAACTCCTCGGCAAGGTCATTCCACCGCACCGAATGGTTGAGTGAAGTACCTAGATTGTTATACAGATCTGTAAGATTGGTATACACTGGTATGGGTCGCTGAGCAGCCATGGCTGATATGAATCAATTTGCAAGATGAATTGGTCGAATAAAAGCTGCAGAACGGCGCGGAGGGTCCACCAGCTGGCCATGTGACTGATGGCTTGAGGAAACCATACGACGGACCGGAAAAATATCGAGAATGCGCTTCTCGGACGACAGGCTCCTAAAACCAGCACGCTCGTACCGCTCGATTTCGCACATCAGAACTGCCACGCAATGTATTATATGTAAAAATTTATCTTATCTTATCCAGCCAAACATGAACAATTTTCTATCCAAACAAACAAAAGGAAGGCTCAAACTCGCGGTAGAGCGGCTGGCAAAAATGGGATTCGGGGATCCCGGCGTTCTCGAATAAACCCTACCGTAGGTGCTAGGTAACTCGTCGCTTAGCCATTTACAACGCACGAATAAACATTCCCACAATCGAGACCTGGACCCTTTAATCAGACATTTGTGACATTGACGAGAGGTGTACTATCCTTCGACATGCGCGTCGACATGCGCGAGGACACATTGTTCCCGTTTTGTTGGGAGCAGAACATGTGCCGTGTAAGTGCTCTTCTTTGTCCTGTGGGCCCAGGCTGTCAAGCAAAGAAAATAACTGGGGATAAAATACTGAATATATCACTATGGCTGTAAATTTCGTTGTACAGAAGGCCGACGAGGACTTTCGGCATTATGTTATTGGCTTGTGAGATTTTCAAGAGTAGGTAATCCAGTGTTTGTGAGTTGAGTCGACGGATACACCTCTCGTCAATGTCACAAATGTCTGATTAAAGGGTCCAGGTCTCGATTGTGGGAATGTTTATTCGTGCGTTGTAAATGGCTAAGCGACGAGTTACCTAGCACCTACGGTAGGGTTTATTCGAGAACGCCGGGATCCCCGAATCCCATTTTTGCCAGCCGCTCTACCGCGAGTTTGAGCCTTCCTTTTGTTTGTTTGGATAGAAAATTGTTCATGTTTGGCTGGATAAGATAAGATAAGTTTTTACATATAATACATTGCGTGGCAGTTCTGATATGCGAAATCAAGCGGTACGAGCGTGCTGGTTTTAGGAGCCTGCTCGGACGATAAAATTGCTCGCAGCCAACAAACTGTACTACAGCTAAGGCTTTAAGCCACCTTTAAGGCCTAAGGCCTAAGGTTCAAGCCCACAAAAGGATCAGCCAAGGCGGGGAAGTCCGAGACGTCCTCCTTCCTCCTCCTGGACCCTTTTTTCTTCGGTCCTGGACGAGGCCCGACAAAAAGGGTCCGGGAGGAGGACGTCTCGGACTTCCCGGCTGCGCTCCCTTTGACTATTGGGATCAGCGTTTCAAGTCTCATTCTCACTATCTCGACAAATTTTCATCATCAACTACTGTCTTATCTTACCATTGTCGTCCTTACCTTGATTTTTCACGAACCACCAACGAGGTTGGCAGTGAACGATCGTCTTTGCTCAGTATGACTTTCTAATATCTTCCTTCATAGGTGACCGCAGGACGTTACAATGGACTCACCATTCCTTGATCGATTGAATACGAATTACAATGCCACCACACGCGAAATCCACCAGATCCGTCAGATCATATCCGAAGCATTGCTAGAGCGTTCACGCATTGACGACGAAATCGAAAAGCTTCGCCTTAGGCAGAAAGAGATTGACGAATACGTGAGCGGACATCGCACCATAGTGTCCCCTTTCCGTCGACTTCCAGTCGAGCTGATTCAAAGGGTGTTCGTACACACTCTTCCTCCGCATAACTCGGTCATGAGCGCGAAAGAGGCGCCTATGCTGCTAGGACGCGTTTGTAGTTCGTGGCGGCATATGTCGCTCTCTACTCCACTGCTATGGTCTTCCCTCCATCTCCGAGTTCCCGTCAACCTTAGGCGCGATGTCTCCCTGCAAACTCGATATGGTGATGCGGTCGCGGCTTGGTTGAGCCGTTCCGGAGATCTTCCACTTTCCATCTCATTTGTCGAAGGTGGCGACGATCGCGATGGCTGGTTTGATTACCGGTACAAAGAGCGCACGGAGCGCCCGTCGTATCTTTTGAATGTTTTGCTTGGCTTCTCGAGCCGTTGGAAGCATTTGAACTTCAAGCTTATACACAGGTACCAGAAAACCTTTTCGCGTCTGTCGGAGACCGACACACCGCTATTGGAAACAGTGGCTTTGGAGGTCACATGCTGTGTCGAAAGCTTCGTGGGCCCTCATTCCTTATCTTTCCTCGGTACACCATCCCTGAAATCGCTATCCATCGATCACTCTGAATTATCGACGCCTTCCGCTCTGCCTGTGCGCTGGGAAAACCTTACCAAAATTCACTTTGCGCAAAATACCAGGCTTAAAGAGGCCATGATTATCCTGCGCAAGTGCTCACGCTTGGTCGCCTGTGCCCTAGCGCTGGAATTCGATGGTCTTGTCCCAAACGGGGTGCTCGAGCATGCTGTCTATCTGCCATACTTGGAAACACTGCGAGTGATCGCCGTACCGGACTTAAATCTCCTGGCTTCGGACCCGGTGACCTATTCAGAAAATGCCGCGCGGTTCCTCGAAGCCATTCATTCTCCTAAGCTTCGACACCTTCATTTCTCTACAGGGGACAGGGTATTGAGTCATACAGTCATCACATCCTTCCTCGAGAGGCAGAAGGTCGATATTCACAGCTTATCATTCATCGTTGGGCGGGATCAAACAGCTTCATTACTTGCAAACCTCGAATCGGTTCCATCGATACAACTTCTTCATATTGATGGCAAACCGTCCTATGACAATTCATGGGACGTATATGAAGTATTGCCTCCAATCTTGAATGAAGTCTTCTTCGCGCAGATCACCCCGACAGTCTCCGCCTCCTCGCAAAGATATCTCCTTCCTTATCTGAAGGATGTAGATTTCCGTCTCCAAAATTCGAGCGAGGTCACAGACGAAACAATCCTGCGATTCATTCTAGCCAGGACGAGTGGCGCGCCGGATGGAGTTTCTTGTTTGAGACGCGCACATTTTACATTTGGACGCGTGCAAGGCATTGATATTTTACCTAGACTGCAGTCGGTAATCGAAGAGGGTCTTGAAATTCGACTGACCTATGAGGCAAACATCGATGATAACCCGCCAAGGGCCCCTTTCGATCCCTGTTCTGACATGGAATTTGCTGAGAATCGTGACGAATGGATGCCTGGATTTTAAATCTCCTCATGAGTGCAGTAAGTTGATTGAACACTCCTGCGAAGTTATTGTGCTCATCATTCAAACACCAGCCGTTTAGCAAGAATGACCGTTTATGGATCTCAGGCGCAAAGAATACTATTACAGTCATAGCACTTCGTTATGAGAAGAAGTCGCTTTCAGTTTCGCGTTCACTTTATATTTACCCCTTTATGACGGTTCATACTTTCAACTTCCGAGTCATATCTTGAAGAAACAGTCAACAAGGCTTGTCCAGATTGAATCGTTTCAATCGGTTGGAATGGCAAATCGAGACTATAGAATCTTATTCCTTCTCTTGCAGCACATATCATAAATATTCAGTGGCGATTCCTTTCAACGACGACAACTTAAAAAAGAATAATTAATCCCTCTTAATATCATGCGGTCTTTTACTTCCTACAGCCTCTTCACTTGAAAGATGCTAGTTTTCCTCCACAATCTCATCAGATCTTGAGGTCGTTCGATAAGATCCAGACACCTGATTTCGCTGCGCATCAACCATCGCTGCAAAAGGATTCTTGGATTTGAATCGAGGGCGTCCGGCATCCGTAGTACTTTCCATGGCAGGTGGGGTGGAAGGATGCCTAAAGGACTGCTTTGGCTGGGCTTGGAAGAGGTCTGACTGCGCACCTCCGGGGCTTACCTGGAGAGTGGTCCCGACTGCGGACGTTCCAAGCCCGGAGGCTGTGCAGCCGAGGTCCTCGCCTGATACGCGTATTGTTCTTCGTCTTCGTCTTCCTCCTCCTCCTCCTCCTCCAACCTGGCTTCAGATCTAAAACTGTATTGCCCGTATTGCTTGTCGAAGGGCTGATCCGCCATCATTCTTTGAAAAGGCGAGGCTTTCTGATGCGCGATCTGTTCTTTACGAACTCGATCTTTCTCTGTATCTCTGTCCGCAGGGTGTCCGTGTTTGTCCATTGATCGAATCGAAGTTAGTGATCGTCCAGTGTGAGGCTCGGATACAGATATCGATCACCTTTCTTAATGAAGGAAGCGGCGTAGGTAGGCGCGTTTTGAGTGCGAAAAGAGTAATTCTTGTCTGTGAACGCGTAAATACAACCATAGATGGAATAGGAATAAGACTGAATAACGCACATGTACGGCCGACCCTCGTTGATGAGTCGTTGTTGGAATCCTTGGTCGTGTTGACTGTCGTATTGTTGGAGTCCTGATTATGTACGCTGTTTTTGTACACATTTCCGTTGACGTTGCTGAACTCTCCATTGTGGATGGTAACACCCTGGGCTCCTTCAAAGAAAGGCATGATGGATGAGTTTCTGATTGTGATGGTGGATATATAACTGTACTAGGGCCTTGAGCGCTTGGGTCAGGGTCATGTGCTGTGAGACGTCAATCAAAGGCAAGAGCCGATGCCACATCGTACGGCGAAGGGGGAGGAAGAGGAGAAAAAATGTGCAGGCAGATGTCGAGCCTTACACGTGGGCTTCTGTAGGCGCCTGTATAATAGTAAGTAGTCGGGTACAGTTCTCGCTCTTCGAGAACCACTTCAGTTGAATGGACAAGGGTGACTGGTTGTTCGAAGTCAGTCATCATTTCCTCACCCCAAGTGATCTGGAACCACGCAAGAGTCCAGAGTCCAGGGCAGAATGCTCGAAAATTCGAAAACCTTGCAACACGAGGGAGTCGGAGGTTGACACAATTTTTGATCTGCACAGACACAGAAACAGGTCAATTGCGGATTGATGATAATTACCCACCCGAAAAAGGAAAGATGTCCTGAGTCTTTCATTTGAGCCTTGAGGCCTTCGCCTGGCCATCTTCGCGATAAAGTGCTGTATCTGGAGTGCTCTACAGATCGGAGGAACGACTGATGGTGTATGTCCCGGAGAGATCTGGGAAGACAGCTGTAGATGCTCCAAAGTGCACCGTGAGAAACAAAGATTCAGCAAGCCAAGTTCAAACCGCAAGGTACTGCTCGTCTTGACCACGGAAACATACTTGGACGATGGCGAGTGGGCTTCAAAGCTCAGTACTCAGTGGTCCCTGGTGGAGACGACTCGGAAGTTGATACAATTGGTGGAAACGCAAACTATATCAATGACAACAGGTGAGTAAGGCTCTATCATTATCATCGATAGCTCAACGGCATCTTGTCAGAATTCCTGTTAACAGAGCTCAAAGCTAGATTTGTACTGCAGTAATCGCGATATTGAATTTGGGTAAGTGGTTGCGATGTTCTGTGGGATGTTGGATAAGTATCTGTGGGGGGTTATTCAGAATAACACCACCCATGAGAGTGTACCCTATTTCGGCAGCTCCCGTCGAGACTAGCTTCGAGTCAGGCACACATTGGGCACAGCCCGCTCACGATTACAGAGCGGGTAAACGGATGGTGTCTGCCCAATTGACTCATTTACAGAGTAAGCTTCCGTTCAGCCGCCTCAAGGCGCCTTTTGCGTTTCCTACTTAAATCGACCCTCGATAGCTCCAATTTCAACTTCATTACCACGAGCACCTCCTTCAATGGACGCGCCTGTAAACTTCCTTTGCATGGTGAGTGCCAATCTGTCCTTTAAGCGCTTGCATGCCGACAAGTTGGCTTATTGTCCTCGCATAGTATCTGTTCTTGGGGCAGAAATATCTCGTTTATCCAGCGGCATACGAGCCGCGTCCATATGGTCTTTTTGCCGGTAATTATTGCCACCTTCTTGCGGGCACCGTAATTTTGGCTAACTTCAACTCTCAGGCAGAACTTCAACCGGCAATCTTTCTTATGACAAGCTCACAGTAACGACACCCGACGGAGTCAAATTGGCTTGTTTTGTTTTTGCCCACACAGAGGAGTCACTTGTCAAGGACTGGACAACACACGACAGTATTGCAGATGATTTGGACTTTTTTAATAGGGAACATCCCGAATACCCCAAGATCACTGAGGCTGCGTCAAAGGCGCGCGCGACGATCATCTATTATCATAAGACTCTTGACCGCGCGGTAGCAAACCTTTGCCACGCGGCGAGTCTCTTCAAGTTGGGATATAATGTTGTCGTTGCCGAATATCGCGGGTATGTTTTCCTGGATGGCTGCTACTTGAGTACTTTACTTCTACTCATGATAATAGGTTTGGCGAGTCGGAGGGAGGCAAGGCTAACGAGAAAGGTCCGTGCTCATTTACGTCTATGTACGACTTCTCATGCTAAATTCCTTCCACTCAAGGTCTAAGGATTGATGGCCAAGCCGTCTTTGATACGGTACTCAGAGATCCATACCTCTCAAAAACGCATCTGGTACTTAGCCCTCTAAAATGTCCTGCGTTATCCTGAGTATAATTATATTTCTAGGTTCTGTACGGTTCAGCAGTGGGGGGCGCTGTTGCGATCGATGTTGCCAGTCGAAACCCATCCAGGGTAAAGCTTTTCTTTAACTCCTTTATATGGTCTCTATCAATCGGGACCTCCACAGGTGTCACGCGTGATAGTTGCCAATACCTTCACCTCCATTCCATCCGCTTTGCGTCATAATCTTCCGATTCTAGGTCATCTCCTTTGCATCTTCAGTGTTAATCAGTGGAATTCGGGGAAACGGCTGAAGCACATCCCTGTAACGACCCCGATACTGATGTTAAGTGCGAGAAGGGATCGCATCGTAAATTATCGTTCGATGGAGGCCCTTTGGGAGGCAGCGCAGCACCGCGGAGAGCAGGATGCGTCTGATGACTCGAAGCCCAGGCCTGTCAATGATGTCTTCAAACCTTTCTTTTCCGCTGGACATGGTGAGTCAATCAAACTGAATTCGGCATGGGCGTCCTAAATAAGAGTCACGTGTAGAGAGCCTCGAATATAGACATGACTATTGGAAGATTGTTGATGACTTTCTAAAGGACTTGGAGGACGCCCCGCCGGTGCCCAAGTCAGATAGCTGAAGGTTGAAAGCCTGGACAATGAGGGCCACGTCATGCTCACCATCCAACGTCTATCGCTGGAACGATTTCTGTTACATAGTTATATTTGCCTAGCGCAGCATACTTTCCGTTTGGTACCACTTTTCTTGATCATCCATCATCCACATGTCATCACTGCGCCTCACGACTAAATCCTGGAAACACGGACTTTGCTTTTTTTGCTTTTGAACGACATGAAATTTCAATGTCTGATTTCCTTCCCAGTTGGTACATACTTATTGGAACAGGGCATTGGGTGATGCATCTGCAAGACCAGCTGCATGTCCCCATTCTGAATTACTTATCTCTTGCATGAATTGGACTCTGTGCCAAAGTGAGGCTGCCTTGGGGACATGGTGTTGGCTGACAGCACATAATGTTAGAATTTATATATGCCACAAGAGAATAAGTCCGAGTGTGATTGCCTTGCTCACCAGGACAAGGACAATAACAAGAAGGTACCTCCGAGGATATAAGCACTTAGGCATCTTCGAATAAGACATCTTGTTTTGATGATGGAATGGGGCATCCGATGTCATCATGATTCTCGCTGCCGTGGAAGGAGCTCAGAGTGCCGAGGAAGAAACTGGAAGAAAGCAAGCGAAGATTTACAGGGAAGTACATAGGAGCTTCGCAAGAGTCCGCCTCGCGAGGGCAGAAGCGCGGCATGACGTAAGTGACACTTGACGTGTCGAATGGAGTCCACCGAAAGCTTTCCTACTAGGGCGCGATCATCGATTGAATGGTCTGGGGCGCTTAGCACAATGTCTGAGCGTGAGCGTGTCTAGGCCAGTGAAGATTACCCCTTTCATGAGAGGAATGGGCAAAATATGTCAAGCGTAGCTTGGCGAAACTAGCCAGGAGGACGGGCACCTGACGTATGACATTGTACACAAAAGCAGATAGGACGTGTGTGACAAATAGATAGTTTGAGTGCGCACGGCTTGAGCACGACCATAAGCCAAAGGACAAGAGTTGGGTGACAATGTGCAAACCGCATGCCACAGGAATCGTGATTCAAGTTCGCGTTTGTCACAAACGCGATGCTCCATCGGAAACGGAGCATGTGAACACATTTCGCGATGTCCGACAGCCTCGAGGCGTCCTCCGCAGTAAGTCCACAATAAGGCCGTCGGTCTCAGCATCTCGCAGTGAATCAGAAGAGCCCATGTAGGATATCGTCCGCTGAGTACATCAGAAAAGAGATGCATGGCTTTCCAAGTAGGGGCATTTCAAGGAATTCATCGGCCATGCCATCTCCCGGACCGATGCCGGCAATAACACACCCAGAAGCAAGATTTTTGGGGACATAGTCAGAAGGAAAATCAAGAGCCTCTGAAAACAAAGATGGAAAAGCCCATATCTAAGTAGAAGAGATTGGTTGGCGTTGTCGCCGTTGTCGGGGATGCATGAACGCCAAGAAAATCCGAACCTGACATCCGCGGCAGTAACTGGCACGTGATCACTGTACTACACCTCCTTGAGTCCTTCCGAAGTTCTTTGTCCACACACCGCCATCTCTTGTCAACCTTGCACTGTAGCCGCGATGGCCAGGGATCCCTCACTCCTTACCTCGACAGCGCCGACGGCAATTGCTTCTGCTAGTGTGCTCATTGGCCATGTGTAAGTCAATGAGAACACCTTTGATGAAAGATCTGCTAACCAGAGTCCAGTCAGCTTCGAGATCTCATCATATGCCCAAGAGAACGAGGGGTCGTGAACTACGTGCAGCATCATTCGATTGTAGAACATGATCTTAACACGCCGGACGCGGTGCGAAACAAAGATCGAACTTTGGTTTCTCAGACTCATGTTATTATCCTCCTCTAGCAACCACGGCCTCTGGCGAAGCTATCATTCCTCCCAAACACGTTAGCTTCACTTCGCATCAATGGTACAGACGATACACTGCTCGCTGCTGGCGGCCAAGATGCCGAGATACATCTGTCTTACCATTCCCCGCTCTCTGCACGCTCACGACAGAGTGGTGCCGTTTGGCAGACTGAATTTTCGATGACTGGATCCATCAACAACTCGGTACTCCTCACTTCGATGAGCCTCACGCGCTCAAACGAAAGTAGCGTTGAGCCCCGCATTGGAATCAGCAATAATGACTGCACTGTCAAGTTTTATAATGTGCCCCTCAGAGGCCAAGCGAAGAGGAACCTCGATGAGGTTGGATGCTTGCAACTCAACGTCCCAATCAACCACTGTACGTGAACTCGCCTCTGATCGATCCAGGCTGTCGCTAATGCCACGACCATAGCCTCAATCTCGCCCGACGGCCGCACGCTTCTGTCGGTTGGAGACTCAGCCAAGGTCTACCTCCATCGGATGACAGGAGGCGCCCGCATCACATTTTTGCCACTAGCAACGCTCAAACTTCCCCCGCCTGCCGCTTCATCAATGAATTACGCTTCAACGTCGCTTACCGCGTCATTCTCGACTGCATTCTCTGCAGACGGCTCAAAGTTTGCTGTGGCGTCGCAGGAGGGTTTGCTCGCCGTCTGGGATGTTCGGAGCTCAAAGCCCATGAAGGTATTCCAGACCGAAAAGTCCAGGGCGCCAACTGGCAATGGCGGCGCTAGTGGTTGGCTGGCCGACGAAATTTTTGACTGGTCAGGGGGGAGCTTCAAGGCGCCAGGGTGGAGTGTGAGGAACGTGAAATTTGGCGGAACAGGTGACAAGGAAATAATGACCTTTACGGAGGTGAGTTATCTTTACACGATGTCTTTACTATCCTGACATTTCTGCAGCACACCTCATTACTCCATATTGTGGACGCGCGAACGTTTGAGACTGAGGAAATTGTACGAGTTCCTAGCGTCAGAGAACGATCGGCATCCGCTCCAGTACAACCCTCCCAAAGCCATCGTTCTACTCATTATTACAGGCTTGCCCGGCCGTCGGTAGTGCCGCATAATCGCCATACCACGAGCGCGAGCCGAATCGATTCGATCTCACCTCCCCGAACCTCCACCGGTTATCAATCACAGGCACACATCCTTCGCGCATTGGGCGACACATTCCGCATTCCGTCGCCCTACTCTCCTCCTAGCTCCATCTCCGACTCGACATGGCGCGCACTTCGTATGAGTGACCCAGCTGCTTCCACCAGCGCCATCGTTAATCCCGGGGACAGCTATAATGACATCCTCATCATTCCACCCTTCGGTGATCCGAACATCGAGTCGGACGTTCAGGCTCTCCTCGGTTCCCACGGCCTCAGGACGCGACAACAGTCAGCCGCGCCGCGCGCGGAAGATGACGAGGACGACCCTAACACCGGCTCGGCTCACGGGGACTACGAGTACACACCGCGCCCGACGTATATGACCGTCAACAGTGGGCGGACCCGCGGGGACGACGACATCGAGGTTGACGAGCTCGAGTCGGAGTGTGCCTCACATGCGCCGTCGCGTTCGTCTTCGCCTAGCCCGTCCACGCATGCACCGCACATCCCCTCACCGGGACTAGGCAGGCTTGGCTCTCCGGTGGTGAGCGCGGGTGCCGCTGCGCGTGCGGGTGATATGCAGGTCGCGTATGTGGATGACCTGGATATTGCGGGGACGTGCTTCGATCCGAGCGGGAAATACATATATGTCGCTTCGACGGAGAGTGTGGCCGAGTGGAGTGTGCGTGGTGCGGATAAGCGATGGTGGGCTGGAAGCCAGTGGATGTGAAAAAAACATTTCCAACTTCAACTTGCTTCGTTGAGACGTCTCGTGCCCCTCCATCGTCATCGTGCTCCCACCTCTTGTCCGCTGCTCGTTTGTTTCGCCCCCATCCCTCCGTATTCTTCACAGTCCGAATCCTACTCTCTCATCCGGTTCGTCTCGCCCCCATCCCTCCGTATTCCTCCCAGTCCAAATCCTACTTTCTTTGCTTCTCTGTCACGCTATCGTCTCATTTGTCATCTGGCCTATCATTCGATGTAAAATCAATGTACATCTACACCTACACCTACTCTTTCACGTTCAGCATTCACGATTCACGGACACCTGTTTCCCCCTCCTCCTTTAATTATTTACAATCACTGTACCTGTAACAGTATCAGTAGTAGCATTGTTGTACTTGTATCTGCTCTTCCAATTCTCTATCGCATGGGTAATACTATTGTTTTTTGAAATGACTGTATGGGTTGGCTTGGGATTGGCTGTCGAAAAGATGTACAGGCAGGCGCTGGTAAGGCAAGGCAAACCTGGTCTCTACACATCCATAGAAACCTTGAACCTCCTCTCCGTTCATAAACTCACGTCAATGAACCAAGAAGCAAACTTGTGATTACTCCCTCTGGTTATTTCAACAGTCTAAATCAATGTTTCTCTCTGCTGCAGCATTCAACGCCCTCTGCAAGAGCAATCCCGAAGGGTTTCTGCTCCACGCAATGGAAATACTCTGCCAGCCTGTCACGCCTATGGCATGTTCAAGTGGTCCCAAGAGCAAATCCGCAGAAGCAAATGCGATGATAATGGAGCTGCGGTTCTCGAGGTCATCGGGGACCTGGCCGACTTGACCGCCTTTCCGTGAAAGGGCGAGGGCAGTGACGTGCGCGGCGTCTACTGTCAAGATGTGTAGAGCGTCCAATGCGGGCATGGCTGCATCGAGAGCGAGCTCCTCCTCGGGAGACGAGCAGGGTATCGAGCAATCAGTGATAAAAGCAACAGTGAGCGTGGAGGCGACGGCGGACAGGAACATAAAGAAGCCGTGGTTCGAGAGACCTTGAACATTACTCAGATCGAGAGCATGTAAATGAGGCAGCGTGGGTGATGTGACGAAAGACATTAGCTGCGAGCTGGTCAGTGTACCGAGACAGAGGCTAAGTGATTCGATCTTGCATGGGAGGCAACGTGGCGGGTATAATGCAATGCTGTGGTATCTGTCAATTGCCGCTCAGTTTTGAGAGGCAATGATTTTTGCTCACTCGGAATTCTTCTGCGTCCAATCGTACAGCCGCAGCACCTTGAGATCCTGCCACTGGGCAATCACCACCTGGATCTCAGTCATGAAAGCGATATAACCTGTTCCTACTGCTAGCATCGTCAGAGACCGCACTTGACGCAATGTTGAAAGGGTATGTACGATAGGCCCTGCCACCTCTTCTGGGAAAGGCAGAAGCCATATTGTAGTGACTGACGTAGCAAGTCCCAGAATGGTGAGAAGATCGTGCCAATCCGCGATAGTCAGATTTGGCTCCTTGGACCTGTAGTGTGTGCAATAGAAGGCCTTCATCAAGGTCGCGCGCTTTGGCTTTGTCTGGAGAGACCGAGCAACACGGTGTATATACGGCCTGTCGCTGTCAAAAGCCCCTCCCATATGCTCAAAGAAGAGGTCCAGGACATGCAACCAGGATTTACAGACAAGACCGTACGCCAGTAATTCCGACCGCCAGCTGGAGTGCTTGTTTATCAAAGCGAGCTCGACGATGCGACGTGTGACCTTGCGGGGAAGCGGGTGTAATACGGGCGAGTGTCTGTGGGCATGATGCGGATAGAATGCGAGGGAATACCGCGGTTAAAAGGGTGCTCTAGGGGTGGTAAATAAAAAGGCACGTTGCAGTTCAAGTGGACGAGGAAGGATGGATTGGTGGGGTCGCAGGCATGGTTGTACTCATATATTACTTGAAGCCGGGGAGTGGTGAATGGTTCCGGATCTGTCTGATAAGGCAAAATTGTAACGACATCGGAGAATCCGCCGTGGCTCGCATCGACCAACTCTAGTACAACTGTGCAGATCGAACACTGAGATATGCAGGATTTGTTGGACTTGGTTCATCACCTCCTCGATCGTACCACGTGTATATCACATGACTTGGACATATAGTCGCGTCCTCATCTTCTTGTACCTCAGTTGTTGCTTATCACTACGTGACACTGAGCGTACGTCTATTCCTCCTCTCTATTACTATTAGCTATTCATACTTACATCTCACTAGCTCGCTACTGGCGTTCTAGGTAATAGAAGTTGTTGCTTATCACTACGTGACACTGAGCCTCGCTACCGGCGTTCTAGGCCTAACAGGTTATGGGCCCCGCGCATTCTTAACTGCGCGATATTCTTCTAGGGCGATCACAACTCGACTCTAGGATGTCTGCAGATCGTCCCCTACCGTTTCCCCCTCGTTCTTCTCCTCAGCAATCAGACTCGTTTCGACAAACCAGTTCACATATGTCTTTTGGATCACACCACCCCTCCCAACAGCATACAATGCCTGCCCCGGACTCAGAAGAGATCACCCTGACAAATCAGAATGTTCCCAACACCGGATCGCCTCATATTGCCTCCGGGGACCCTCGCCCCATCAGCCCGCGCACTTCGCATCCATATATGCATCAGCAACCAACCGCTTACCAGCCAATGGCCTTACCACAGCACCCACCCGTCGGTCCCTCCGCATCCCACCCTAATATGACCTTTTATCCGTCGCATAGTGCGCATACATTCGGCTCGAACGCTCCTTTCTATCCTCAGCCGCCCTCTATGATTCCTGGTCAGCTTGGGGGTGCCCCTCAACCGTTCTACTACTATAACCAGATGCCTTCAGCCCTTGCTTCTCCCGTTTATCCCGTGCTGAATCCCGTACCAAATCCTGTACCGAATCCCGTACTGAATCGTCCCGCCACTCCTGTAAGGCTTGGGGTAGACTTAGAGAGATCACACCAAGCTAAACACGACCACTATTTGGATTGTGTGTAGTATAGGTGTATGTCTAAGTTCTATATAATACAGAAGTGCTGGCTATATATGGCCAGCACCTTCAGAAATAAATAAGAACAAACAACGATCGCTACCATATTCGGTAACGCCCGTTACACTCTCCCCCTCTAGATTGAGCCCCGGCTCAATCTATCCTAATTCCGTTGTTTTGGATGGTCGACTTCGTGAAGTCCACCATCTTGTTCTCGATTATAGACATATAATTTTATATATCTATGTTTTTTTTTTTTCGTGGGCGGTACGACAGTACCACCCATGGCGCCGCTCACGCCGCACCCTCCACCTCGCCGTCCTCCAACCCCGACGGTACTCGCCCTGAAGCCGAGCCGTCCATGGGGTCGTCTGGCTTGTCGTCGCCGATCCCCTGTGTCTGCTCACCGGGCCCCCCCGCGTTCGCGGGTGACCCCTCGCTTGTACTGCCCACCCCAGCCCCGAGACCTGGTGTGGGCGCCGCTACTGCCGCCGCTGCCCCTGGGGCCGTCGTGATTCCCGACGGTCCCGCACTCGTCCCCGATGATCCTGCCTCGGCCGACCCATAGTCCAGGGCGGCCCGCACTCCTGCCGTCAACTGGTGTGCTACCGTCAACGGTGTTCTTGTCGCGGCCGCCGACCCTCCGGTCGATGACCCTGCTACACTGGGCATCGACGTTGCCAATGCCCCACTCGTGCCCACTGCTGGCGGGACGGTCCGTCGTGATGGTGGGGACCACCACGTCGCTTCCCCCGGCAACGTCTCTTGAGTCGAGTCAAACTGGGTCAAGGCATAAGTAGCCATCCGTGAAAACACGGCGCTGGCTTTGGGGTCCTCGGTGTGGCCGCTCTGGTAATCCCTGAGCCACTCCATCCCGAAGGGCTGAGCGTCGACGAATCGTGCGACATTCACCCCTTGTTGAGCAAAGAACGTGGCGATGTCTTCCATCGTCGCATTGTTGAGCGGTTGCGAAAACCGCTCAACCGTCTCCATCTCCGCAACGCTCCTCCTGAGCAATTGCAACGTGTTGCGGTACAGATTGACTGTACCCATCAACTCACAGGCCAACTGGAGGAATCGAGTCCGATTCCTCATCGCTGCCAGGTCCGCTACGCGCCTCGGCGCGCGTGGCATGATGATATTCATGCCCCGCACATGCGTCAATGACACTCCCCCGTGTCCTACTACCGTCCCCGGATACTGGGGTCGGCCATTGTTAATGATGGTTGCCCGATTCCGGTACAACCATGCCGCCCAGGTCTCGGCTGGGTCACCATAGTTTGGATTCGGAACCTTTACAGGTTTCGGACCCTTGCCCACAGCGTACTTCGCCGTCTTGGCAGCCTGCTTGGCCTTCGCCCATGCAGGGAGTCGCCATTGTGTCATTGCCGACCGCATGACATCCGTGCGGTTGGCGTCTGCGATCTGATGGCAGACTGCAACGAATGCCTTCATTCACTGCAACGCAAATTCGTTGCCTGGGATATTTGCTGCGGCTATCCAAGCCTCCAGCTCTCCCGGTGATGCAGGCATTCCCGTGCCACCCGCAGGCATCCCCATCCTCGGGGGAGGCAGGCCCATCCGCTCGTTCTCGGCTGCCCGCTGCGCCCGCTTCCCGAAGCGGAGCGTGTGGTCGACGGCACTCAAATGAGCCCCGCCGGGGAGTCTGACATGGTCTATCGACCCCAACGGGGTCTGAAAGTTGACAGGTACCGCCCTACGAATGGCCGGTACCGTTGTCTGCGCCCCAACGGGCACTGACACTCCATATGCTTCGACGGGGGTCGGATACGTCCCCACGTCCAGGTCCATATAGTCGCCTTGACTGGCGTCTGTATCGTCGTCCTCCGCCGGCATCCGTGCCGGCAGCTGACTCGCTGGAGACAGTCTCGACGATGTCGGTCCTGCCTCATACGACGCAGTGGTTCCACCGTCATCGTTGCGGGGGCGCTTTCGCTTCCCGCCCTCCTCTTCCTTGTCGCGGGCCTCCAGTTGTCCGCGCACGTCTTTCAATTCGTCTACGCGATCATTATACTGGTTGCGCAGCTCATCGTAATCGCCGCACAAGCGCCGATAATCGACATCGAGGGAGCGCAACCTGTTCCGCAGGTCGACCCTCTCCAGCTTGAGGGCCGCTATATCCGCGCCCTTCAAATACTCCTTCTGCTTGCGGTGGGCCTTGTGCAGACCCCCCGCCTCTGTAATCGAATCCATCAACATATGCGCCGCGTACCCCATACACGTCGCACACCCCCTCGGGTGGCTGATCAGGTTGACCTGCTCATTGTAGGTCCACCGCAGCTCGCTTGTGCTTGCTGCTTGCTCCACAGACCGTGATCGTTCTCGCGCACGGCCGCTTCCTCCATCCCATTGCGGTGACAGATATCTGCCACCGCTGTCCCGTTCTCGGGACCGTTCTCGTCCTCTCAACTGGGATCGCGACCGATTTCGGTCGCGTTCCCCCAAACGTCTACTGTCTCTGGGGCGGAACTCCCTTCCGCCCCTCGCGCTGTTGTCCTCGTCTGGACCACCCATTGGGTGGTCCGGCTTGTCCGGTCTGTCATCTGGTGGTCCGCGCTCCATCGATGTTGATAGTGCTGAAGAAGAAAAAAAACTTCAACCGTCACACCCTACGGTTTGTGACTCCCGGCATTCGCCGGTTTTTTCTTCCCATCCCGTGACTTGTGCCCGTGTTCCACTCGCTTCGCTGCGGCCCGCCGCGCCCCTGTTTTTGCGCGCGTCGTTATCGTCGCCCGCCGGGGAAGGGCTGTCCAGTCCTTTACCCCAATGAGTTCGAGGTAGCTGTCAAGCGCCTCGAGCTCTTCGCATGTCTTGAGCAGCTCCCATGTGGAGTCACCCATCGTCCACTTGACCAGGAAGGACACCTCCTTCCCGCTCCACTGATGTCCGACGATCTCGTCGACATAATATTCGGTTTCATCAGGGGCCCCGAAGTCGTAGGCCTCTGGTGTCGCCCTGTTAGGAAACAGCGCGTCGTCATTCGCCTGATGCGGGCGAATTCTCGATATATGGAATCGCGGGTGTATCCTGCGTTTCCTGAGGGCTTCCGGTAATTCCAACACATAGTTGGACGTCTCCGGAAACGCCTTCAGGACCCTGTACGGGCCCACGTACTTCGGCAGCAGCTTGCCTGCCCTACCCAGCGGCATGGCTAAGTGGTCAGTTGATAGGTAGACCAAGTCGTCCTTCCCTATCACCGGGTCAGCACGCCTCCGCGCATTCGCGTGGTGCCTTTGAAATGTACGCGCTGCGATTATCGCATCGTGCGCCGCTGCCATGTTCCGCAGCGCATTTGCTGCGAACTCCTTCACCCCCGGAGGCGCTTTCGTCCCTGGGTCTATTTTTGTCATTACTGTTGGTAAAAACCCGTGGTTGGCTTCAAACGGAGCAAGCCCCGTCGCTGCACTAATGCTAGAGTTTATTGCAAACTCTACCATCGGTAGCGCCACTACCCAGTCCTTCTGGTCTGGTCGAATACATGCCCGAATGATCTGTGCGATCGATCGGTTCGCTCTTTCCGTCGCTCCATCCGTCTGCGGATGGAACACCGTTGACATCAGTAATGTCGACCCCATCAATCGGTGTAGTTCCTTCCACCATTTGGATGTGAACTTAGGGTCCCGATCGCACACGATCGAGCTTGAAAGGCCGTGCAGTCGCACCACCTCCCTCATGTATATCCACGACAGCTCCGATGCTGTCGTCCTGGTGTTTAACGGCACTAGGTGCACCTGGGATGTCATTCGACATACCACCACCCATAGGTAGTTATACCCATCCACTTCTGGGAATGGACCAACAAAGTCCATACCGATCGACTCCCACGGCCGTGTGGGTATCGGGAGAGAATGTACCAGCCCCGCGGGTGCCCGGTACTCCCCCTTCGTCGTCATGCATATCTGGCATGACGCGCAAAAGGCCTCGACTTCCCTCTGAAGTCGCGGCCACCAGTACCACCGTCGAACGTAGTCGGCAGTTCGTTGCGGGCCAAAATGGCCCACCACTTGGTGTGCGCGGTCAATAATCTGCCCGTGCAGTGATTGATGCCCGTTCTTCGTGGAGGGGATGCATAGCACCTCCTCTCCACCTCTATTCTTACTCCACACCAGCCCGTTCACCACCCTAAACTGCGGGTGTTGAGCTGGTGCGCTCACCACTTTCTTAAGCAGCGGGTCCGCTTTGTACCCCGCTTTCACCAAGGACATAAATGCCTCGTTCCCTTCCCCATTCTCCATTGTTGGTCTCGGGTCCGCTCCGCGTCCCCAGGATTGAAACACGGTCGGGTCGTCTGTGCTTTTCGCCGCCGACGCCCCCACCTTCCCATGTTCCGTGGCGGCCGCTAGCGCTGCCGCCCTCACATCCCGTTCCTGTATCATATCCCGGAGCACCGCCATACTACTGTGCTCCTGCTTCGATGTTTTTTGATGGATCTGTCGTTCTACGACTTTATCCACCACTTCTCTCACCCTGTCCCACAGCAGATCATCGTGTCTTGGGTCAAGTCGAACGTCTGCGTTAACATAGTCGTTCATTGTAAATTTATCATCCCAGACATCACTCTCGTGATATCTGGATAGTGCATCCGCTACCTTATTCAGCGATCCTTTGACATAACGAATGTCAAAGTCAAATCGAGACAGATATTCCATCCACCTCGTCTGGCGGCTAGATAGCCTCCTCTGCGTCTGGAAAAACTCCAGTGCCTTGTGGTCGGTGACCACATGTATGCCGTATCCTATAAGCTTATCCTCCCACTTGAGGAGGGCTTCCAGTATCACTATTGTTTCCTGCTCAAACACACGGTAGTGTCTTTGAGCATCCGTAAATTTGCGGGACATAAACCCCGCCGGCCGACATGTCTGCCATGTCGGTCCCTGTCCGTACATCGCGCCCATGCCGGATACCGACGCGTCGCAGATAACCCATATGGGTTCATCCTTGTCGTGATCCAATGGAACTAGAACGGGTGTTTTACAACACGCATCCTTAATTGCCTGAAAGCATGATTCATGGATGGGCCGCCATGCGAAGGCCTGTCCATTCTGCGTCATTGCTGACAGTGGTGTCGTGTATGACGATATATCGGGCAAAAAATGCGCCAGATACTGTACGAGACCCAGAAATCTCTGGATATCGCCATAGTTTCGCGGTCTCCGCCATTCGCGAATACGCGCCATTTTGTCCGCTGTCGCGTGCAGTCCCTTGTCGTCAATTACATGCCCGAGGCAATCGACACTGTCGGAATAAAGTTCACACTTTTCTTCCTTAAGGTAGAACTTGTTCTCCCTTATTTTGTCAAAGACGAGCTTGAGGTGCTTCTCATGCTCGTCTACTGTCGCGCTATATACGAACAGATCGTCTAAATAGACGTGTAAAAATATCCCGATGAAGTCTCGGAATATCATTGTCATTACTCTCTGAAACGTTGCTGGTGCGTTACAGTCCCCAATCTGCATCGTATGGCTTACGAACGTGCCAAACACCGTTGCAAACGCACTCTTGTGCACGTCCGGCGGATGGACGCGTACTTGCTCATATGCGTCCAAAAAATCGATCTTTGATCGGATTTTTGCTCGTGCCACATCCAGTCGGATCTGGTCCTGGTCAGGAAACGGTGTCACGTCCTTGACCGTGTTCGCGTTTCTTTTCCGACCATCGACTGCTGTACGCAGTCGACCGTCTTTCTTCGGTATACATAGCATCGGTGCCGCCTGTGACGTCTGCACCGATTCCCACCATCCCGCGCGCGTATAACGCGCAATCTTTTCCATTAACTGTGTCCGGAGCGCGTCCGGACACCGTGGCAAGTGGTAATGATACTGCTTGTTATCATCAATGAGGTTAATGTGATGATTAACCCCCCGCACCGGCGGTAACTCCTCCGGTACTCCATTCATGATGCCCTTGCAGGACTTCATCCATGCCTCCCGCAGTCTCGGAATGTCGTCCTCAGTGAGGGCACCCATCTGTGCCACCCTCCTCTGATGTCTCTCCGTGACTGCACGCAGCGATTCACTGACGTGTGCATCCGTGAACGGGTCATCGATCTCCGGTATTACCGGAAACACCGCCCGTATTGCTTCCCGTGGTACCCTTTCCGGGTACCTCGTCCTTGTAAATTCCTGCACGATCTCCTCGAGTTCGCGCAAGTCCTTCAATGTGTGATAACGGCTCCGCCCACTTTTAAGAATGTCGGGTACCTCATCCGCCATTCTCTCGATGTCTTCTATTGTCAAGATGTCGTCATCTTCCATGATAACTGGGAACGACCATGGTAGCCCGGTTCCCGGAGTGGGCGCATCCGCGTCCTCCTCCTCCTCCATACTAACGCGCCGATGCCTTTTAATCGCCCGCGTGTCCTCTGCCTGTCGTTCTCCTTTGCTACTCATTATCAGAGGATCGCTAATCGCTAGCCCCCGATACCTTGGTCGCTCGTCGACATCGTCGACTACGCGCACTCTACCTTCCCGTGGTAGTCATTCCTTACTACATCCCGCGTCGCTGCGCCTCAGCGCGCTTCGTCGCGCCATTTCTCGGGTCTCCTCCTCAACTGTGAACGTCGGGGCCGGAGTCCCGCCTACCCAAACACAATTGTGCCGGAAATCCAGCTCGATTTCCAATTGTCTCATCAATGCGATGCCGATAATGGCGTCGTATTTATCCAAATTCACGATGTCGAAGTATACTGAGACATCGATCGCCTCGTACTTCATTGGTACCGACGTTCCGTAGTTGATCACCGACCGACTACCTTTCGTACCCAATTGCAACGGGACTACTTCCTCCAATTGGTGTACCTTCATTTTCGCCACTTTGGCAAATTCTGGAGACACGGCCTCCGCCGTACATCCCGAATCGAATAGGGTGAACGCTTTCAACCCATTGATTTCCACCAATGCTGTAAAGCATTGGCGTTCCTGCGCCTTTCGTGTTGGTCGCTTAAGGAGCCGCGTAGACTTCTTAACGATGATGGGTCGATTTCCCGTACCCATCTCCGCTATAGTCGCGAACATCTGGACGGTCTCTCCCTCGTCCTCCGACTCACTATCGCTGACCTCCACTAGTAGTGGAAGTCCCTCATCTCCCGAGTTATCCTCGAGAGTCCTCCCATAGCACAGTCGTTCGATTGTGTCTCTGTCGTCGTCTGAACCGTACTCTTCGTACTGTTCTAGAGCATAGTCCTCTCCCTCGGACTCGTATTGCTCCCCCAGTAGAGGCGTCTCGCTCTCTTCCGGCTCTACAGAATCTGTTTCCACTGGTCGTTTGCTACCGCCTCGTGCGTCATGGCTGCGTTCAGCGATCTCTGTGTCCGACGTATCGTCCACTATGTCCCGCACCGCGTTCAGTCGCGCGGTGCCGGTCTTATTTTTGGGGCACTTGCGACTTCTCGCCAAGTGCTCCAGGCTGCCGCAATCAAAGCAGGCTAGCCGTTTCTCTCCTGCGTGCTTCGTCCCTGCCTCGACGCCCTTCGTAGGCGTTGCCGGCGGTTTCTTACCGTCTGACTTCGGTTCCGACCGTTGTCCTGCCGGCTTGTAGGGTGGTCGACTCCCACCCTCGTACGTTCTCGTTGGGGCCCGCCCTAAGACGGTCTCCTTCTTTTCCCCTGATTTTCGGGCTACCGCCTCGTAATCATCGTATCCGCGAAGTACTCGATTTGCCTGCTCAATTTTGAGTCCGGCTTCAAGTATTTCTCGCATTCGCGACGTTTCTGCCGTGAATCCCCTGTTCAAGATCTCCTTGCGCAGGTATCTTGGGATGCCGGTCATAAACCGTCGTTTAAATGTGTACGGGTCGGGTGGCATTGCCATCCTTTCCGCATATCTCTTTAGTTGATGGAAGAATTCATTTATTCCTCCATCAGCGCCATACACAGCACGTTCGAACCCTACATAAGCATCCTGTAACGATGCTTCATGAATAAACTGGTCATATAGTCCGGTAATGACGTCTTTGAACGTCCAGTCTCGACGTCGCCGGTGAATCCCGTCGACGTTGTCAGTGAACCACACTGCGGCGGCTCCTTTCAGATACATCCCCGTGTACGAGATTCGCTCTCGTTCACGATCCTGTCCCCCGAGCTGGCTGATTTCCATCCAGCGAAGTATACTATATAGCCATGTATCGAATTCTTCCATACTTGGCGCCCCGCTGTATTCCTCGGGCATGGGCACTCGCAGTGCTCCAGGCCTTGCTCCTCCCTGTTGCATAGCTATCACGCTATCCAACTTTTCATCAATCGTTGCATGGTATCGACCATGCACTTTCAGGAGGTACTCTCCTTGGCGCTGCAGTCCGCTCGCCCTGAACGACCTTACCGGCTTTTGTGGGGTTACCAGCTGCTGCTGGCTCCCTCCATAGTGTACCCCCGGAGTACGACTAGGAAGTCGTATTCCCCCGTAGTACTGTGGGTTGTTCGGAGAATTACTCCGTGCATCCCAGCCGCCCGTTGGGTGGCTAGCGTGAGTCGGGCGTGGCGTCGTCGTTCCTCGTCCACCAGAACCATATTCCGGTCTCACCGGTGCAGGCGACGCATTATTGCTCCCCCCTTCGAACTTGCTTTCCGAATTCTCCTCGACTTCCGAGTCGACGTCATTCCCACCGTATCCCAGTCTCTCTGGCTGCGGTCTTGTGGTCGCAACGCTGTTGCGTCCGCTAATTCTCGCTGCCTCGGTAGCCCGCCCACTAGGCGGTTCTGCGCAGTGCGTCACGATTTCGTCATCGCACGAGGGCCCTCGTTTATATGACGTTGGCCCTTCTCCTGATAAATCCCAGGTCCGACTGTACGAAGTCGCCGCTGGTCCTGCCTGGGGTGGGTTCATCGCCCGTTCGTAGGCTGCGTGTCGCACGCGCACCGGTGAACTTGTCTCGTCTTGCTGGCGAGGCTGCCGCAAGCTTTGGTTTACGGCTTCCATCGTGTCGATCGATGGCAGCGCTGTGTCCCGCTGGGCTACTGCCCGGCGGTTCTGTTCTTCCGTTTCCTGTTGTACGAGCGGTGATTCCACCTGCTCGACCACCTCGTCGTACTTCCTCAGCCCCTCTTCCACAAGAGAGCTAAGCTGTGCCCGGGAGGGAGTTACTCCCTTCCGGCTTCCAGATCTTAGTTGTAGAACAATGGATTCTACCACTATTTCTTGGTTTTTTCGGAGGGCCGATTGTCCCTCCATCGCCTCGACACATTTTTCAAATGCGTCGTCGACCAAGAGGTCTCGATCATCCACCACGGATGACGACGGCAGCGGGACGCTGCCTTCCCGTTTCGCTGGTTTCTTCTCAGCCCGGCGATTTCGTCGAGCTGTGGTCGACATCATTTTTGACGACCGTGAATCGGGCACATCAGTGAGTTCACTGGTGCCATATATGGCTGGGTGACCGTGTCCGGTGCCCCGCGTTTGTACAGATCCCCTTGAGATATTATCAAAAGGTGCCGGGAACACTTCCTGGTGTTCCAGTGATATACCTGATACAGGTTCATCTTTGGGTTTCCGATCGAGTCGACCGGTTCCCATCTGTACTCCCTCTTCTCGACTGGCGATTGGCCTCGTCAGAATTGCGCTCTGAGGTCGAGCGCTAATGCGCTCGCCCTCTAGATGATGGTTTCCCTCATCTAGTTGGTGGGAGTTTGCCACGTCACGCGTGGCTTCCACTCTGTCACCGCTCCCGGCGACTCCACTTCCCGGTGGGTTCTCGACTCGCGAGCGCGGATTGTCCGGCGCCGCGGATCCCGACCGGGATCGGTCAGAAGGCTTCGGCTTTGAACTCTTCTTCTTGTTGGGCATTTTTGGAATTAAGATTTTTAGGGGTGTTCCCTTGAAGCAAGGGTGTTTAAAAAACTGTAAGGCTTGGGGTAGACTTAGAGAGATCACACCAAGCTAAACACGACCACTATTTGGATTGTGTGTAGTATAGGTGTATGTCTAAGTTCTAAACATTATATAATACAGAAGTGCTGGCTATATATGGCCAGCACCTTTAGAAATAAATAAGAACAAACAACGATCGCTACCATATTCGGTAACACCCGTTACAACTCCTGTTACCTCTTCGCACGGTCATGACGACAATAAGCTCCCGAATACGACTCATATTCCGTTGCTCACCGGCAAACATGACTGGGGCCCCTGGTATTCTGCGGTTAACATCATCCTTGACAATATGGATCTCACTAGCCATATATGTGAGCCCCCCAACCCCAATGATCCGTACGACCCTGGTTTCGTTCCTACGTATCCGCCCATTGTCACCCGGACTTCCACGGCTGGTGAACTTCAGGACTGGCGGACGTGGTGGAATCGTGATGGATCTGCTAAGCATATTCTCCTTTCCCGCCTTTCTGGCTCAATTCAGAACAGCTTACCGGGCTATGGTCGTGCTGTGGGCCCTCGACAATCTGCTCATGATATTTTCGTGAACCTCCGTCATCTTTATGGTATCGGTGATTGGACTTCAGCTCAAGTCATCAAGATGCGCCTTCGGAACCTGTCCTATGGTCCTCATCGCATTATGGACTATATCACGGCCTGGCGTAACGACATCAATCAGCTTGACTCTGCTGGTTTTCCCTGGGAATTACGCGATGGCCTCTCGGCTTTCCTGGATCACTTTCCATACACCAATCACCATCTCGTTGATCTTAGCGCTTACCGCAAACTTCTCAAGGGTCCGACTTCTTCCTTACCATCATATCATGATGTCTTCGCGGATTTCTACGATGTTGAAGTTGACTACCTGCGCCTTCACCCTCGCTCCCGCATCCCTACCAATAATCCCGCTTCACGTCCGAACCCACCTCTCTCCCCACAAACCACCTCTACTGCTCCCTTGCCCTCTAATTCTGCCGTCTCTTCCAACCCCGCCGCTGCATGCCCTCGCCCTCCTCCGCCGCCCTCTGCTGTGAACTCGAACTGGCGGATGAATACTGGTGTCCCTGGGGGTGTCAATCAGCGTTCCACTCAAGCTTTGTTTGCAGATGGTCCAGAACACTCCACAGAGCCCATTCCCGACGGCGAAGATGATTACAATACCGCTTCCCCTTGTGACCCTGACCCTCCTTTACTCGATACAGCTCCTCCTTCCGTATTTGCAGGCATTTCTGTAGCTGGCCTGACCAATAACATGATCTTTGACGCTTATGTGCCCACCCCCCTGAGCGAACTTCAGGTCGATATTGGTCCGTTCGCTTTCTCGGCTCACCTACAACATTACAACTGTCTCCTTGACTCCGGGTGCAGCCGACACATTTTCCATCAGCGCGAAGTATTCTGGTCTTATGACACCACTGATGCTACGTCTCTCCTCACTGCAAACTCTGGCTCTCTTCCTGTCCTTGCGCGCGGTGAAGTTCGTCTTCGGGTCGATTGCACGGACGGTAAACAGGTCACCATTTGTCTCCGGGACTGTCTTCATGCCCCCTCATGCCCTATCAATCTCCTCTCCGTCGGTTCCCTCACTAGCCATGGCCTGGAATTTGATTGGCGTCCCGGAGATCACACCTTTATTCGTTTTCCTTCCGACCATCCGATCTTCCCCGCCTCTACCTTCCTTGCTGATGTGTATCGTCGCCTCTCCTTCCTCCGATGCGACCTACTGTCCTCTGCCTCTCCCCACCCCTCGCCTCCCGTCGTCTCTCCTCCTCCCTCTGAACCCATCGCTGCTCCTGTTTTCGACCGGATCCGTGAAACCCCTGAACTTTGGCACCGACATTTGGGTCACATTGGACTTGATGCTACATGCGCTGTTCTCCTTCAAGAGTATGCTACCGGCGTCAAATGGGAAGGAAAATTTAGCCATACTCACTGCATCCCTTGCCTTATCGGCAAGTATCCTCATCGACCATACACCAATAATCAACACCGTGCTTCTAATATCTGCGATCTTGTCCATATGGATACGTGTGGTTCCTTTCCGGTCGCTACCCCTCACAATAAGCAATATTTTTTCAGCCTTCTTAATGACTGCTCGAATTGGGGACTCACCGACCTCATGGCGCACAAAGCGAAGCGTTCTTGATCTATAGAACTGCTGAAGCTGCTTGGGAACTCCAGTCCGGCAACCCTATTCGGGCCATTCGCTGCGACGGCGCGAAAGATTTATTCTCGGAAAATTCGCCAGCCATCTACGCTCGCGAGGTATCCAGCAGCAAATTACGGCCGAATACGCTCATCAGCAGAATGGAAAGATTGAACGTTATATTCGCACCCTCGAAGATGGCGCTCAAGCCATGATTGCTGATGCTCGTCTCCCACCTTCGTTCCTTGGCAACGCCATCTTGACTTATCAATATCTTCTCAATTGCACTCCTACCTCCACCTTGCCCCAAAACACCACTCCTTTCGAAGCTTTTAAATCTACCAAACCCGACTTGTCACATCTCTGTGTATGGGGGTGCCAATGCTATGTCGCTATACCTCCTGAACTGCGTATCAAAGGTGGCCCTCGACGTTTCGAAGCTATCTTTGTCGGCTACACTGAAGGTCGGGAGGGATGGCGGGTTCGCAATCTCGATAGTCGTTACCACTTTACCAGAGACGCGATCTTCAATGAATCTACCCCTGGACATCTTTCTCCCTCTCGTGGTCCGCACTTTCCCGAACCTACCCCTCTCTCATCTCATCTTCCCTCTCCTCGTCCTGTTCGAACTGCTAAACTGACCGAAAAAGGACTGGCCTATCAGGAAGACACTGCAGCTTGTCGTTCTCGCCTCGCTCATAAGCAAACATCTCCCGACGTTCCCTTACCTTTAGACGTCTCCCTACTTTCCGATTTTGTATTGTTCACTGCTGCAGAAGATTTCATTACCCCCGACTCGTACTCGTCCCTCGCAGACTATGAAGCTGACACCCTTCTCGAGCACTGTATGGGGGTGTCCAACAACTCTTCCAAATTCTATCCAACTCGCAACTTCAATCTTGACAAAGCTCCGGAATCTCAACGCGAGGCATATGCTCGTCCGGATTCTGATGTTTGGCGTGCTGCCGAACGCCGCGAACTGGATAGCCTTCTCGAGAAACATGTACTTGAAGAAGCTTTGCTGCCCAAAGGTCGAAATGCCATCGGTCTGGTCTGGGTATATGCGCACAAGCGCAACCCTGATGGTACCATTATCAAGGGCAAAGAAAAGGCACGCCTCTGTGCCCAAGGATTTTGTCAGCGCCCAAGGATTTTGTCAGCGCCCTGACGATTATGGCAAAACTTACGCTCCAGTCGCAAAACTTACCAGTATTCGCATCGTTCTTGCTTTTGCCAATCATCACGCCTACGAAATCATGAGCTGTGATGTTAAAACCGCCTTCTTGCATGCACTCGTCAGTACCATCATATTCACGCGCCAGATCCCTGGCTACCCTCTTCCTAACCGTGCTACTGTCTACCGCCTCCTTCGTGCCCTCTATGGTCTTCGCCAATCAGCATATGAGTTCTACATTGTGATACCGAGTCCTGATACTTCTCGTGAGGAGAAGTCCTGCGAGTAGCCCGGGTCACAGCGCTCTCGTGGGGCGTTCTCCGGGCTAGAGGGTAGAAGGGGAGCTCAGGTCACAGCTCTCCGTAGGAGGCGTTCCCCAGAGCTCCAAGGTCGATCGGGTCACAGCGCCCCAGCGGAGGCGTTCCCCGATCGTCGTGATGGGAGAGAAAAGAGAGAGAGAGAGGGAAGAGTCGGGTTACGTCACTTGAGTGAAGCGTGATCCGGATGTTCCCGAGCTGAGTCACCCTTAGCTAGGGGAGGTTTGACCCACCTCTGGGCTCTGTAAGCCTGAGAAGGCGAGCGTTGACCCGGCTCCGGGTCCTAGGCCTAGGAGGTGGCAAGGCGCCTCATTCGTAGCAGACTTACGGTTGAAGTCAGACGAGTGAGGCAAGATGGTAGTGGTATAATTGATATCGAGTCCATAAGGGACTCGCGTGGTATAGGCAGCAGTATTTGTACGTATGTACAGATGTGTAGAGATATTATTTATACAGGGCATCGGGCCGGTCGCGCACGCTCCTTGGTGGCGCACCCGTCGTCACAGAGCCCCCCAGCGGTGCAGACCGGTACAGCCCCTCGTTTTGCTTCAAAGCCCACGACCTCGTTTGCGCCTGTTCCGTTCGTTCCGTCCAATTCTCGTGCGGCGAGGCGGCGGTACGTATAGCTGGAGTTGTGGCGGTGCGTCCTGAGGGAGTTCCCCGTCCTCCAAGTTGTCATCGTCGTCGCCGTTGTTATCGTCGTGGTCGTCGATAAGGCGGTCGATCAGGGACACTGGGTTCGAGAGCCTGTTTTCCAACGGTCGCGGCGGTTCCGTGAACCTCTGGCTCAGGGGCAACGAAGATGGGCCGGCCACTGGAAGGTCCGGCGGAGGAGCGGAGGTTAGCCTTGCGCCCAAAGAACGAAGTGGGGGCCTGGCCGGAGGGAGCGGAATGGGAAGCGCGATCGTCGGAACTGGCGGCAACGGCGACGTAGTGGAGAGAGGGGCGGTCGCTGTGAAGCCCATTCGCATGAGCACTTCCATGACCGCGTGACTCGTGAGCTGAGCCAGTTGAGCGGGGTCCAGAGCGGGCAGGGTCGCTGGCGCCACTGACGTGGGAGGGACGGGTGAAGGGGATACTTGACGCTGCTTCCCCTTGCTCGCGGAGGTAGGCGGTGGGGAAAGGGCCCGAGACGGGAAAGGGGCATCTTGACGCTGTTTCCCTTTAGCTTCCCGACTATAGCGAGGCGGACTTCTCGCTTCCCGCACTCGGGCGACTTTCCGCGGAGGCGACGGGGAGCGACGCGGTGGCGGGGAACGTCCCCTGACGAGAGTCCTTCCTGGCAGCGGCAAACGAGTCGGGGACCGCTCGTGCCTCCTCGTATCTCGGACGGGCGGTCCTCGTGCATACGGAGTAGGCGACCGCCGTCTGAGTCTCGCGGCTTCTGTGGGGTCAGGGTGGCGGCGCTGAGGCCCAGAGGACGAGGCCTGTTCTTGGTTGGCACCCGTTGCGAGCGAAACCGGCGTCACCGCACTAGCCTGCACGAAGTCTTCTTCGGAGGCGCGCAAAAGCTCCATACGCGCTAAAGCGGGAGTGCTGGCCAATGGGTAGGTCTCCCTTAGGACCACTGCGCCTTCAGGAGTTGCTACCGATATCCACAACGTCCTTCGGAAAGTGGTCGTTGTGCCTAGCAAGCGCACGATCTCGACTTCCGGCATGTCGCGTGCCGCTGACCTCACAGCTTCCTCCACCGATGCCAGGGACGTAGAGAGGGGAAAGGGGGCAGAGCGAAGATACGGGGACTCCGGCGAAGAATGGGCTACTGCTGGTACGTCGGGGAGTTCATCGACTGCCATGGCAAAGGCGGGGTCCTCCACGACGTGGTCCTCATCGACCTCCATGGGAACAAAGGGGGCATCTGCAGCCAGTTGCGCGGGCGCTTCGGGGGAATGGGCCCGGGACGTCTCTGATCCGAGAGAGATCAATGATTCTTCGTCTTCATCTCGGCGACGGGCGCTTACGCTCGAAACGAAGTCGTCGATTGCAGCTGCTATCCGCGGAGAGATGCCTCCGACGCCAGGGGTAGCGATGAGGAGTACTGGAGGATGAGCGGGAGCGGTCGTTGGAGCGGTCTCATGATCAGGAGTCGGATCGTCGAGAGCGGCAGCGACACTGGCAACACGCTTTGGCAAAGCGTTCGCGAGTGGTGGTTCCGCGACCTTGCCTACGTTGGCGGGCTCCGGATTTCGCTTCAGATAGACCCAGTTGGAAGCGGAGAGTTTTCTCTCGCCTCCAACGGCAGCGTAGGAGCCAGGAGGAGCGGGTAAACCGAACACTCGGACGTCCGTGGTTAGGCCAACGGGTTTCCGGAGCTTATTGTCGGTGAACAACTCTCGTCGGTACTCGCGATCGTAGTAGCTGTACTCCGTGTCGGGATTCTTCTTGCTCCCTATCTGAACGAAGACCCCTTCGTTCACTTCCTCCAGCTTAATCCATTTCCCGGGACCTTGTACGCCCCGCACCGGCGGCGGTTTTATCCAAGCAACGCGATCTTCAAAGAGATCATGTAGATCCAGGGGGGGCATGGCCAGCGTCACCTGAGCATCGGGCTCGTCCGTGGACAAGCCGTCGTCAGGTTCCGCTCTGGGGGACTCTGGTTGCGGGGTACTTGGACGAAACTTCCAGATCCCGGTGCTGTCTCCTGTCCATCCTTGGCTTATTGCGGAGGACCATTCACGGTGCTCAGCTAACACCTTGAGCGCGGGATAGGAGACGACAGGAGCTCGATAAAGGCTTCGTCGACTACCATTGCGGATAGCGACGATGTCGAAGGGGTTGACCTTTTCTCGAAGATATTGGACGCCCGTGCCAATCGTCCAATTCTCCTTGTGGTCCTTAGAGAACCGGGTGGACCATTGCGCCGTGTAATCGAGCTTGTGTACGATAAAACACGGTACATTCTGGCTGAGGAGCCAAAGGGATTCATATTCCCGCCCCCCATTAATCCATACTCCCATGAAGTCGTCGTTAGCGACGGGAATGCCTTCACTTCGAATTCTGGCTATAGGCTCCGTCCATCCGTTTTTCAAGAGACGCGAGGCGAAGAGTATCCACGCCGCCTTGTCCTTCATTCCTCTCTGGATTTCGACCGCTACGTCAACAACTTCGTCCCAAACCGTCAAATGTGAGAGGGCGTCGACCTCGGAGAGTAAGGGTAGACAGGGTCGAGCAGCCCAAAAATTCGGGTACAAGCTCTCTATTTTGGCCGCGGCAGCGACATCTTTGTCGAGGGCTTCGAGTCGTTTCTTTAACCGGGCAATGTACTCCTTCTTTACCCTTCCTTTCGCGGGTTCGGTGCTGTCCCATTGCCACCCGAGTATCTCGTATTCGGGGAAGTCCCTTCGGAAATTGAATCCTACTTGGGGCAGAAGGATAAAGCCTCGCCATACCTGTCTACAAACCATTTGCGGGGAGACGGTATAGTCGAATCTTCCAAGGTGTCCGTCGAACCTTCGTTGAGACCGGTCCTTAGGAATCGTGAGGAGGAGATTTTCCGGCACCAAGCCGGGCAGGAACGGGGTTTGCGCTGAATTGGGGGACCAGGCTTCATGTTCGGTCATGACCGTTCTTCCACGCAATTGGTTGATGCGGGGCAGTCGAAAAGAAAGGGAGTCGTTGATGACAGGGGGATCGTCATATCCGGTGTCACTGGCGAGCCGAGGGATGGCAAACGCGCGCGAGTCGAAAGACATGATTGGGAAAAGGGGGGCGGGTCGTGGGCGTTTCGGGTGATGAGGTCGTCATAGAAAGATCGCGAACTATCCGTCACACAAGACGCTACGCGTTGGTTCCGGATTAGTTCTTTTCCGCGCAATCTTTTGGCGAAAAGTTCGAGAGAATCCGTCACACAAGACACTAAGTGTCGGTTCCGGAATCTTATTTCGACGAGTGATGAGTTCGAGAGGAGTAGGCCAAGTAAGGAGTAACCGTCACACAAGACACTAGGTGTCGGTTCCGGAGCCCTTTTTTCTTCGACGTGGAGGAGGGGTGAGAGGTATTAAAGAAGGGGGAGGAAGGTGATTTAGATGATAGATCTTGACGATCCGAGTTTAATAGTCTATTAATATTAAGGAGTGGAAGTATGGGTTTAGTCGATAACGCTCGAAAGTGTAGGGTCGTTGTCAAGAGATGAAAAAGAATTGATGGAGTGTTGAAGTTGCTTCGGCATCTCGCGGATTAGGTGAGCTTTCGCAGCACGTGATATTCTCGTTTCAGAGCAGGCGCGTTGCGCAAGGCGTACTCCGATACCCAGCTGTCGTCCGCGGGATCGTACCCCTTCCAGCGGATCAAGTACATTCGACGGTTGCCTTCCTTGCGACTCGTTAGTTTATGTCCCAATATAGCTTCCACTTCGTATTCTTCGGAAGCTATAAAATCGCGAGTAGGAGGCAAGGTCGTTCGTTTCCCAAACCGTTCGTCCGACGGGGTATATTTGCGTAGATGTTCTATATTGAATATCGGGTGCATGGGATACGAATCAGGGAGTCTGAGCCGGTAGACCATGGGGTTTACTTTCTCCATTACTTCAAAAGGTCCGACGTGTCGTTGAATAAGTTTTCTCCCGGTTCCTTCGACGTCGACCAACTCCAAGGAGTGGGGATTCACCAAAGCCCAATCTCCTTCTTTAAATTCCACTAATGGTCGTCGTCCCTTGTTGTACGCTTTAGCTTGCCTTTCCTGAGCTAGAATCACTGCATCGCGAGCATTCTTTCGGTGCAACTCTAATTCCTCCATGAAGTCTTCGCTTCTTTGGCTAGCGATGAAGGGTCTGGATACGGGATCCACCGCAGGGGCTACGATACCAGCGGTGGTCTGCGGTTTGTAGCCCATTAGCAGGAAGTTCGGAGCGTACGCAGTCGACGAATGTACAGCGGAATTGTAAGCATGAGCTAAGGCCGTCAGCCATTGTGCCCAGGAGGACCGATCGGTAGCCACGTAGGCTCGCAGCATTTGTTCGATAGTAGCGTTCAGGATTTCGGTTTGACCATCGGTTTGAGGATGATGGGCAGAGGACAATGCCATGACACTACCGTAGCTTTCGACTACTGATCTCCAAAAAGCTGTGGACCATCGTCGATCGCGATCTGCTATTATTCGTTCGGGCAATCCGTAGACGTTCGCTACTCGATCAACGAATATCCGCGCAAAGCCTTCTTGAGATAGCGTTTCATGTGTGGGAATGAATAACCCGTACTTCGTTAGCTTGTCAACGATAACTAGGACGGCCGTGTACTTTGGTTCACCGGATGGAGGCAGTCCAGTGATTAAGTCCAATGATACTGTCGCGAAGGGTCTGGCGGGGACGTGTGCTGGTCTGAGTCCCCCCATTTTTCCTAAGCGGCTGGTCTTAGTCTTCTGGCAGACATCGCAGGACGAGACGAAGTCATAAGCATCTTTGGACATAGTTGGCCAGAAGAACAATTCCTTAAGACGAAGTAGTAATCTTCTAGATCCTTCATGAGCGCCTTCAAACGGAGATTCGTGTATCCACTTCAGAATGAAGTTGATTTGTCCTTTTGACACGCATAGTCTTGTATTCCAGTCAGCGTCAATGAAATATAACAATCCGTTGGAGCCTCGTTGGAATCGTGAAGGAGTGAGGAGCTTCTGTGCATTAGGTACCTCTTCAGGATACTTCTTAGCGAAGTAATTGTCTTCGGGGTACGCTCTGCGGAATTGTTCGATTAAGTCCGGGTGAATGGATACAAGTAAGTGTGATTTCTTGTTCCAGTCGTCATCTACGACGTCTAACGGTTTCCGGACTCCCGTAGGGTAAGTCCAGTGATCCCCGTCCAGAAAGGGGAGGTCATCCGTAAGTCCGTTTTCCGAAGATTTGCCTTGCTGGTTCGCCTGCATTTCACCATCGCGATCGTTTTCGTCTCGCTGGTTAACTGGGGCCTCACCATCGCGAGGGTTTTCTCGCCGGTTTGCTTTCGCGACACCGTTACGAGTTTGAACTACGAGGGACTCCCTATCCATGACTTCTTCCCACCACCATACTGAGAAAGCGGCTTTCTTAGCGGGAGCGTAGGTACCAGCGTCTTCTGCAGATTGGGCGACGGACTGAGCGGCTTCGTCAGGAATGATAGAAGGGATGTCATCGCGAACAGGGGAATTATGGGGCGGAGTTCTGGGCAGTCTCGAAAGAGGGTCCACGTTGGAGTGGACTCGACCGGGTCGGTGTACTATTTTGAGTCCCGGGTAGGCTGCGTACACGGCCCCCCACGCCGCTAATCTCCGGTTCGCGTTTTCATATACGCGTGCCCATTGTAAAGCTGCATGGTCTGTAATAAGGATAACAATTTCACCCTCGATGAAGGGCTGAAACTTGACGAGGGCTTCCTTGGCCCCGAGGGCTTCTCGCTCCGTAGCACTATAGTTGCGTTCCGCCGGGGACAGGGTCCTACTCCAATAGCATATCACCCGCTCCACTCGCACTACTGTAGAGTCCAGGGTATTTGCCCATGCCACCGGGCCTAGTTGTTCGTCCACGTCTTTAGTGAGAGTAGGCACTAATGAAGGAACGGTCACGCCTTCCGACCAAGCGCGAGATAGGCGGTCGTACATGGGGGTGCCTTTCAAGTCTAGGACGGTCATAGACTGGACTTGTTGTAAACTCGCTCCGAGCGCAAAATCCGAGGCATCAGTGTAGAGGCGGTACGGCGAACCTCGCTCGGGATGACCGAGTACAGGTGCCGCGGACAAGGCGGTCTTAATTTGCCGGAAAGCGAGTTCGTGTTCAGCTGTCCAGGACCATCGAACTCCCTTTTTCAACAGAGCGAACAAGGGACTGGCCATAAAGGAATAATGGGGCACGTAGGCTGAAAAGTAAATCACCATGCCCAGAAATTTCTGTAAGTCGGCGACGCTGCGCGGGCTAGCGAGTTCCATAATGGCGCTAACTTTCTCTTGGTGTGTAGAAAGCCCTAGTCGGGAAACCTTCTGTCCTAATAAGAGGATCGAGGCGTATCCAACGAAGCATTTCGGGGGGGATAAAGTAATCCCCGCGGACGAAATAGCGCTGAGCACTTGGTCGAGGTGAATTAAATGCTCATCCCAGGATTTCGAGAATACGACGATGTCGTCGATGTAGACCAGAGTGAATAACCATAAATACGGCGCGAGTACACCTTGCATGATGCGTTGAAAGATGGAAGGTCCATTCCTGAGACCGAAAGGCATCCGTTTGAACTGGAACAATCCCAAGTGGCAGCGGAATGCCGTGCGTTCCTTCGCGTCGTCCGCCATCTCCAGCTGAGTGAATCCGGCTAACGCGTCGAAGGAAGATAGTACTTGAGACCCTGACAAGGTCTGAATAATTTCAGATTGCCTTGGGATAGGAAATTCATCGGGGATGGTTTTGGCGTTCAACTTTCTGTAATCCACAACTAGTCGAGGTTTCCCATTGCGGTAAACCACTACGACGGGAAAACCCCAGGGGCTCCGGGAGGGTTCGATAACATCCGCCTCAAACCACGCGGCGATTTGTTTGTCGATAACTTCTCGTTTGGCAGGCGACGCCCCGTACATTGGGATCGAGATAGGTTGAGTGCCAGGTTGCAGGGGTACGTCAACGCGAGCATCCACTTTGCCTAGGCGACCGTCTAAACCGAAGGCATTGCGGTTCTTCCGTAGTACTTCCAACAGCCGAGGTTTTATGTCTTCGGGAATATCGGGGCCCAAGTTCACCAAACTCGCAATGTCTCCGAGTACAGGCTCGTCAGGCAGAGCGGTGGTTTTCGGGCCCCAATTATTGTCAGAAGCTAGACGATCGTCTTCTGTTGGGATTTCCGTCGGACTAGCGTTGGCTAGGTCTTGGGCCCGCAAGGATCCTTCGATGACTGTTTTCAAAGTTTCCGCTGACGCAGCGTACTTCTCCCATTGTTCAGGACTAGAGGGTTTGTCTGCGTACGCTGCCGGATCCTTCAAATAGCCAACAATGTCGCCTTTACGGATGTACCATGGAGTGGTGGAGGGGTTGGCAATTGGGAGGTAGGCGTGGTGGCGGTTGATCCAAGTTGAAGGGGCGGCCATGACGCTGACGTCGGGGCTACCGATAACCACTTTCTCGACTATCCAGTCGTTCAAGTCTCCGAATTCAGCAGTCACTGGAACATTATGCACTGATCCAGCGCTTATAAGCTTGTCTTCAGCCGCGAGAACAGGAGGATCAGTGAGACCGAATTCCCGGTCGCGTACACGGCCTCGTCGTACCGCTTTTGTGCGCACGAAAGACTGTACTTTAAATGCCTTACGGATTTCAAAGCCCAGGTCAACCGTCTGCGCTGAGGAGGCGGGTATGACCAGGTCCGAATTGCCTACTAGCACTTCACAATGTCCAGTCACATGCCGAGTTAAGCCTAACTCGTAAGTGGTCTGGAAATCCTCTCCGAGGAGAATCGGCACTTTCATGTCTCGGACGACGTATGCTTCAAGGTCGAAGCTTACCACTCTATGATCCGCAGTTTCTGCAAAGAGTTTCGTTTTGACGTAGCCTAGAACCTTAGCCTGTCCGGTGAGATGGTATAGCTTGATTCTTAGACCGTCTTTAGGATCTGCGATTCCTGGGATTGTCTTCCAGAACTCTTCTGAGATGAGCGTTATGTCGGCGCCTGAGTCGAGTCGACCTTGTACAGGTTCGGACTCTGTCGAACCTACGCGGGCCCTGATGTGTAGCGCTCTAGATCCCAAGGAACCGAGGCCGTCTGGCAGGGATCGAGCCTTTCGAGCAGTGACTATCTCTACGTAGGACGGAGGAGGATCGAGGTTCATCGCTTCCGTCGTCGCAACGTTACTAATCGGTACTTCTCGTAGAGATTTCTTAGCTGCTTTTCGTTCAGCGAACATCACTCTCCTCCTGTGATATCGGTTTTCACCGTAAAATGCACTGGGGAAGGCGTCCGAGAGGTGAACGTAGGGAGCTTCGGACACAGAGGTCTCTTCTTCAGACTCGGAGTAAGCGGAAGAAACAGCGTTCGATTCGGCTAGCATAGCTACGTATTCTCTATCGCTGTCGTTTATTACCGATAGATCAACCTCTACTATTATGAGGTTGGCTGAGCGCATAACGTCCCAACGTCCGTAATGCGGGCAATCCCTAGCGAAGTGCATCGGGCTCGTGCATATGTAGCAGGATCCGTTAGGGCGTCTGTCACTAGATACGCTGTCATCTCTGGTAAAAGCGTAGCCCTTCACGGTTTTCCCTTCGGGCCAGGGAGGTTTCTTAATGTTCGAGGATTGGTTCCTATTCGCGAACCTTCGATCCGCCGCATTAGCGTCCTTGACTTCTTCTTCAGGAGCAGGTAATTCCGTGATTTCCTTCGGCTCATCGTCCGTCACCGCTTCCGCGACGTTAGCGTTTCGTCGGGAAGGGTTCCGAAAGAAGGAGCGAGGATTGCGAATTTTCTCTGCTAAACTCCAAGCTCCAACTAGACTTTCGGCCATGCGTGTAGCGGTGGCCATTAAGACCAAAATTGACGGACACAAGTTCTCGTTTAGGATGTTATCCCACTCCGTGGGTTTGGTACGAAGGACTCGCGCAACTACGATAGGCCCGTCGCGGTCTTCGGGGTATAAGAAAGAATGATACCGAATGCGTCTTTGCAAGTAATCGATGGGCATCTCTTTCTCATGGTTCGTCTGTCGGAATCTCATTTCTTCGAACTCGAACGTGCGGGCGCGCACCCAATTATCATCGAGGAATTGGTAGCGAATAGCCAATAGCATCACAGTCCAGTCGCGGGACAGTTCAACTCGAATATCCTGGGGAAGAGCATCCCACCAGTCGAGTACGCGACCAGTCCAATTGGAGGGAGCTAGCTTTGCTAGTCCTATTCGCATCTTGTTACTTAGATCCGCTAATTTGGCCATAGAGCTGATGTAGCTCAACGCAGACTCTCCCATTCCGTCCCATGAGGGTATGACAGTAGAGTTCAACTTGTTGTTGAGCTGCCACTCCTCGATATCCCAGTTGGGGTCTTCAGGGGGAAGTCTATTCCCGTTCGAACCGTCGGGGTTAGAGCCTCCGCCACCGCCGCCTCCGTTAGGTGGGTTTCCAGGATTTCCGCCTCCGGGGGGTTCCCCGGGACCACCTCGGTGTCCAGGATTACCTCCGCTAGGATTTACGTCGCCCGGCGGGAGGCCGGGCGAACCACCTTCACTGCCTCCTTTCTTGTCACGGTTTGGAGGGCCAATTCCCAGCAAGTCGAGTAAGGAACCGGGAGGGTTGTGAGGAGCGTTCCTGTACGCATGACTGGTCCAGGCGGTAGGCGGGGGAATTAATGTAGGTTGAACGGAGTAGTTCGCCGATTTAGTTCGAGCGTCGGGAGGTATCGTCAATGGCCCCCCATTCCCGGTATTAGCATTGTTCGACGCTGCCGTAGTAACGGATCCTACTCTTTCGAAGGAAGAAAGAGTTCCTACTCCAGGTAAGGAAGAAACGGTATGTTTCTTCGTTATATTCGATATGGACTCAGGAAGCTCGAAACGTAAATTCCGAGCCGTGGAGATAGTAGGGAACGGTGGGTTCTCAGATCTGGAGGAACCGTCGCCATTCGTTATCTTCTCGCGTTTGTGGTAATAAGTGTTCTTAGCTTTAACCTCTTCATCCCGTATAAGATTTAGTTGCGCGGAGTAAAGCGAGTTCCCTTCATCGAGCTGATAATCCGGTCGAGCAGTGAGTTTACGGATTTCAGTCCTGGGGGAGTGCAACCCGAAGATCGATCGAAGGGAAGTACGCGTAGAATTATACGAGCTAACAGAGTCCACGTCTTCAGGGCGGTTAAATATACGATCCAAACTCTTGAAGAAGTTTCGGATGTGTATGGCCGCAGTCTCGGTTCTCCTCTGGAATAGGGTCACCGTCAACAGCACGTCCTTTCGATGGGGATTCCATCCCAGCGACCGTAGCAATTTGAAGTCCGGGTCAAGTTTAAATCGGTTCTTTAGTCCTAGACATAGGAATTCGGCGAAGGCGTGGAGAATTTGATGCACCGCGAGAAGTAGTTGGGCGATCTCTTCGAGCCTCGGCTTGTTGAGAGAGTACATTCGAGTGGCGCCATCTCCGTACTGTACCAGCTCGTCCACGGACAGCTTTAACTTCCGGAATTCTTGTATGGCGGAGCTGAGATTCATCCACAATAAATCGTTATGAGGGGCGGTCCAACGAATTATTAAGTCCCGGACAATGTCCGATTCCGCTCTGTTTCATCCCGGAAGTAGACCATCCACTCCTCCGAATTGAGTTATGGGGTCGTAATCCACAGAGGGGTCGAAGTCTGGATGGTAACGGTAGTTCGAACACGAGATAGGTTCATCTCGAATGACCAGATCTTGAACGGCGGGTAGGCCTTCGAACACTAGGGAATGTGTATCGTATCCCGTCGGTTTCTTGGGTCGCTCCGTGACATTGGAATCGGCGTCGGAGGGGTTCTCGGTCGCTTCTGACAGAGCGGGCGACGGTGTAGGATTATGTAGATATCCCAGCGACGGCACCGTCGAAACGGAGCGCTCATCTTCGGACCTGAAGCTAGCGGAGCTGGTCGTTCCAGCGGGGAAGTTTCCCGAAAAGTGGGGAGGAGGATCGTGGATTTCCGCACCGCTGCCACCACTGAACCTAGGTTCGTGGATTTCCGCAACGTTGCCACCACTGAACGTAGCTTCCAGTTCAAGTAAAGGTCCTTTCCCAGCGGGGAGAAAGGGTCCTTTGGCTTGTAGCTCCGAATCAAGTACTTCCTCGATCGACGGGGATCGGTCACGTTGACTTCGAAGACCTTGGTCCTTCTCGGTTTCTTCACCGGCGGAAGGGACAGGTTTAGATAGAGGACTCTTAGCGGGCAAGGCGGCTGGGTCAGTCCCAGAGGCTAGTCGGGGCGACTGACGCTTAATTCCAGTTGGAACGGCTGCTCCTCTGGCGGGCGAGGCGCCCAATGTACGTTTGGGCGGCATATCGCTATCGTCTCTTTGTCAGTTCGTCGTCTTCTCCTTTTTATGGTAGCTTAAGCGAGAGAGCGAAGACTCTTGTGATATTGTTCCTAGGGGTAGCGAGATCCGAAGCACTTAAAATTTCGTTTGAAGTTTTCGTGGCCAGCCAAGAGTTATACGCGAGGGCAAATAGGGGAGAGCATGTGCAGACTGAAGTTGAATTTGCAAAAGGTAGGGATCTGTCGGCCGACGACGGTAGGTCGATCGTTCGCACTGTACGATAGATCGAGCGTACGGTACGATGGATCGTTATCGTGGTTTTACAGGGCAGGACTTCACTTCACTTGATTGAAGTCCGCGGTGCCCCCACCATTGTGATACCGAGTCCTGATACTTCTCGTGAGGAGAAGTCCTGCGAGTAGCCCGGGTCACAGCGCTCTCGTGGGGCGTTCTCCGGGCTAGAGGGTAGAAGGGGAGCTCAGGTCACAGCTCTCCGTAGGAGGCGTTCCCCAGAGCTCCAAGGTCGATCGGGTCACAGCGCCCCAGCGGAGGCGTTCCCCGATCGTCGTGATGGGAGAGAAAAGAGAGAGAGAGAGGGAAGAGTCGGGTTACGTCACTTGAGTGAAGCGTGATCCGGATGTTCCCGAGCTGAGTCACCCTTAGCTAGGGGAGGTTTGACCCACCTCTGGGCTCTGTAAGCCTGAGAAGGCGAGCGTTGACCCGGCTCCGGGTCCTAGGCCTAGGAGGTGGCAAGGCGCCTCATCCGTAGCAGACTTACGGTTGAAGTCAGACGAGTGAGGCAAGATGGTAGTGGTATAATTGATATCGAGTCCATAAGGGACTCGCGTGGTATAGGCAGCAGTATTTGTACGTATGTACAGATGTGTAGAGATATTATTTATACAGGGCATCGGGCCGGTCGCGCACGCTCCTTGGTGGCGCACCCGTCGTCACATACATGCTCCTTTGGAAGACCTTGACCTCCCTTGGTCTTACGCGCTGCGAGGTCGATCACGGCGTCTTCTTCGGCACATGGTCTTCTCCCCCTTCTGATGACATCCCCATGCCTACCGATGGTTCGCCCCTGTTTATGATCATCCCCGTTCATGTCGACGATGGCCTCGCCGTCACAAACTCCCTCCCTCTTTACAAGTGGTTCCTCTCTGCACTCTCCAAGCATCTTGAGGTCGTCGACATGGGTCCTGCTGAATTGTATCTCGGCATTCGAATCATTCGTGACCGCTCATCTTGCCAACTCTGGCTGTCGCAGAAGGCCTATATTTTGGATCTTCTTCAGACCTGGAAGATGGAGGACTGCGCTCCGCTCTCAATTCCCCTTCGCAATAAGCTCTCCGCCCTTCCTCCCGCGCCATTGAATGCTTGTCCTGACATACCCAATGATGACCTCACGCATACTTTTTAATGACTCGTCGGCTCGCTCATTTACCTTGCTGTCTGCTCTCGCCCCGACATCGCATATGCGGCCATGGCTCTCGGGAAATACAACGCCAAGCCTTCTCGAGCGCATATGCTTGCAGCGAAGGGTGTACTGCGGTACCTCAAAGGTACTATTGACCTCGCACTCGGATATGGAGTCTGTACCAATCCGTCGCCTGATGTCAGGGTGTTCGTCCATCATGGTTGTGGATTCTCTGATGCCGACTGGGCTTCCGACGAATCTGACAGACGGAGTGTCTCTGGCTATTGCTTCTTTTACTTCAACGCTCTTGTATCATGGTCCGCCGTTGGACAACGAACAATTTCCCTCTCATCCACCGAATCTGAATACTACGCCCTCTCGCACGCAATGAAGGAAGCCCTTTGGATGCGCCTTTTTCTCACCCTTACTTCCTTCCCCGTTCCAAAACCCTTTCCTCTCCTCTGCGACAATCAAGCTGCTGGTTGCATCGCGTCCTCTTCTGCGACCTCTTCGAGGTCAAAACACATCGACATTAGATATCACTTCATCCGTGAACACATCAACTCTGGCGCCTTTTCTACTGTCTGGATATCTACCCAAGAAATGACCGCTGACATCCAAGGGGCTGGGGTGGTCAAAATTTTGGACCAGACGTTGAAATATTATTTACAGCAGTTAAGGACCCCCCTCCCCCCCTCCCGTGGGAACTATTTACTTGATATAGTAATATGATGCGATCAATAATTTGTCATCCTGCTGCACACTGTCACCTCTTGGCCTTATGCACGGAACAGTGCCAAAGAAGGCCACTGTTGAGGGGTAGGAAGACATCAGATAGCCAGGTTTCCCAAGGAAGAGAATTGACTCACATGCTCGGTTTCGCAGCCCACCAAAGTGGAGCACTGCACAACATGATTGTCATTGTCATTTGCATTAGTAACATGCCTGCAATGGCACACATTCAAAAGTCCGCCTCCTTCTCTTGCTTGTGTTATTATCCCAGGCTCATTGATGCAGTCCACTTTCGCACCACCAGCCTTGCTGTTACTTCATTCAAAAATTCACCCATGCCGGGGCTTTGATGGACTGACTAATCACCCTAATTTGGAAGAGGTTGCCTGTTTTTGAAGTACAGCTGTCTTCTGGGTGCCCGTGTTGCTGTCTCTATGCAGAGCAACAATCTGGTTCTTGTAGATACATTTCTATATGGAATTTAGCAAAATATTTTCAATGTCGGAAAATTATTTAGAGCTCGGGGTCCCTCCCTCCCCCTATGCTCCGGTCCGGCATTTCCGGCCTGGGGGCCCCTTGCCGACATCATGACAAAACCACTACTTTCTGAACTTTTTATTCGTCATCGTGCAGGCTTAGGTCTGGTTCTCATTTAGATTTTATCCTGTTACGATCTTTTCGACTCTGAAGGGGGTGTGTTGGACTTGGTTCATCACCTCCTCGATCGTACCACGTGTATATCACATGACTTGGACATATAGTCGCGTCCTCATCTCCTTGTACCTCAGTTGTTGCTTATCACTACATGACACTGAGTGTACGTCTATTCCTCCTCTCTATTACTATTAGCTATTCATACTTACATCTCACTAGCTCGCTACTGGCGTTCTAGGTAATAGAAGTTGTTGCTTATCACTACGTGACACTGAGCCTCGCTACTGGCGTTCTAGGCCTAACAGGATTCCAATAGATCTTGATAGCGTTGTCGTCTGTTGCGAAGATGGCTGAGACGGATCCGGAAACTGGGTTGGTTCGGGGGAGGGGCCGCTGTCGGTCCTCCAGAGACCATGGAGGATACAGATGTCCAACCATGCCTTTCGAAATCGGAACAATCCTTGAGTGTCTGGCACGATGCTCGAGTCAGATAGACTACTCTTGACTAACAGGAGTTTAAGTCATACAATGCCGTGGAGTTGTTCTATTTCTTTCTTGACGACAAGGAGACGAATGGCTCTGAATTGATCGCGAGCCCCAGCGTCGAGTACAACGGAGATGATACAACCCATACATAAGGCATGGGTATGTCCAGGCCCTTCGTAGAAGCTGTAGCTTGACCAGTGAGTGTCGGTCTTCATGCAGCAAGAGTTTAGTAAAGGAGTTCCGAGTCGTAAGCTGTTGTAAGTATTTTGGAAGACGAGTACCGTTGACGCGCGACATTTCCGTCAGTCTTTTCAAGTTTTTTAAATTGATGATGTTCAGAGTTAACTCCCGTGACACCCCCATTGGAGAGGATATCGCCTTCGTATTGATTTGAAAACCTTATCCTCATGGACGTCGAACGTGAAATCGAATTTCTTCGAAATATAGCCCAGTCAAAGTGGTCAACAATCATCGCCATCGGAGGACCAATAATGAATCCACCAAAAACCAGAAAGTAAGTGATTATTGAATACACAACCTCCTCAAGACCTCCTCGACGACGTCGAACATCAACGCCAAATTCAAAATTTCCTCAATCAGCCAGTCCCTCGACCCCACATGTGGTTAGCTGCTGAAAAGATGTGTAGGCGTGCATAGTAAAGCAAGGTAAAGTGTCCTGGTCTCTGTCCTAGTAGAACCTTGAATCTCCTCTCTATTCAAATACTCATGTCAATGAACTGAGAAGCAAAACTTGTGATTACTTACTCCCTCTGGTTATCAAACGGTTTCCAAATGAATGTTTCTCTTTGCTGCAGCATTCAATACCCTCTGAATGAGATGCACATCCGATCCCAAAGGGTCACTGCTCCATGCAATGAAGACACTCTGCCAGCCTGTCACGCCTATGGCATGTTCAAGTGGTCCCAAGAGCAGATCCACAGAAGCAAATGCTATGGTAATGGAGCTGCGGTTCTCGAGGTCATCGGGGCCTGGGCCCGCTTGACCGCCTTTCCGTGAAACGGCGAGGGCAGTGACATGTGCAGCGTCCACTGTCAAGATGTGTAGAGCGTCCAATGTGGGCATGGCTGCATCGAGGGCGAGCTCCTCCTCAGGAGAAGAGCAGGGTATCGAGCAATTTGTGATAGCAAGTTCAGTGAGCGTGGAGGCGATTGAGGACAGGAACATAAAGAAGCCGTGATTCGAGAGACCTTGAACATTACTCAGATTGAGAGTATGTAGATGAGGCAGCGTGGGCGATGTGACAAAAGACATTAGCTGCGAGCTGGTCAGTGTACCGGAATGGAGGTCAAGTGTTTCGACCTTGCATGCGAGGGAGTGTGGGTATAATGCGATGCTGTGGTATCTGTCAATTGCCGCTCAGTTTTGAGAGGCAATGATTTGCTTACTCGGAATTCTTCTGCGTCCATTCTTGCAGCCGCAGTACCTTGAGATCCTGCCACTGGGCAATGGCCACCTGAATTTCAGTTATGCTTAGAAAGATAGCACCTGATCCTCCCGATTTAAGCGCCAAGGACCGCACTTGACGCAATGTTGAAAGGGTTTGTACAATGAGCCCTGCCACCCCTTGTGGGAAAGGCTGAAGCCATACTGCAGTGACTGACGTAGCAAGTCCCAGAATGGTGAGAAGATCGTGCCAATCCGCGATAGTCCGATTTGACTCATGGGGCCTGAAGTCTGAGGAATAGAAGGTCTTCATCACGGTCGCGTGCTTTGGCTTTATCTGGAGAGACCGAGCAACACGGTGTATATACGGCTTGTCGAGGTCATATACCCCCCCAATATGCTCGAAGAAGAGGTCCAGGACATGCATCCATGATTTACAGACAAGACCATATGCTAGTAATTCTGAGCGCCACCTGGAGTGCTTGTGCATCAAAGCGAGCTTGACGATGCGACAAATGAGTTTGTGAGGAAGCGGGTTGTAACATGGGCGAGTGGCTGTGGACATGATGCCGATAGAATGTAAGGGAATACCGTGGGCGGAAGGAAGCCCTAGGTGCCTTGTATCAAAAGGCGTGTTGCAGTCCAAGAGGACGAGGAAAGATGGATTGGTGGGGTCGCAGGCATGAATATACTCATATATTACTTGAAGCCATGGAGTGGTAAATGGTTCCGGACCTGTCTGATAAGGCAAAATTGTAACAACCTCAGACTCGGGGGACTCGCCGTGGCTCGCATCGACCAACTCTAGTAGAACGGTGCAGATCGGACGTCGAGGTGTGTAAGATTGCAAGAGATCTTGATTGTGCTGTCGTCCGTTGCGAAAATTGCTAAGAATGGTCCGGAATCTGGGGTGGTTCGGAGGAAAAGCCACTGTTGGTATCAAGTTTCCGAGAACTCTCGTAGACGGAGAGGTGCAATTATGCCTTTGATAATCGGGACAATCCTTGAGTGTCTGGCCCGATAGGTCAGTTAGACTCTCAACAGGAGTTTTAGACAAGTCATACAACGCTACGAAGCTTGACTGTTTCTTTCTTGACAATCAGGAGACGAATGGCTCCAAATCGATCGCGAGCCCCAGCATCGAGTACAACAGAGATGATACAGCCCGTGCAAACGGCACGGCTACGGCCAGGTCCTCCGTGGAAGCTGTAGCTTGACCAATGAGTATCGGTGTTCATGTAGTAGGAGATTAGTAGAGGAGTTCCTAAGCTGTTGTAAGTGTTCAATGGATCAACTTGAATTCGTCAAAATTGACACGCCCAGGCCACATGTCAAGTTTACACTGTGGGAATAACTGGCATGAAGCGCCTCAACCCCCTCATGATCAGGACAACGCAGAGTCGATTTTGAAGCGAACGGAGACACCCTCATTACTTGAGAAAATACGAACTCCCATGAAATCCCTAGTATTGGAGAGGATATCGCCTTCGATGGAATTGAAAATCTTATCCTCATGGACGTCGAACGTGACATCGAATTTCTGCGAAATATAGACCAGTCAAAGTGGTCAACAATCATCGCCATCGGAGCACCATGAATCCACTAAAAACCAGAAAGTAAGTGATTATTGAATACACGACCTCCTCGACGACATCGAACATCAACGCCAAATTCAAAATTTCCTCAATCAGCCAGTCCCTCGACCCCACATGTGGTTAGCTGCTGAAAAGGTGTGTAGGCGTGCGTAGCAAAGCAAGGTAAAGCCTCCTGGTCTCTGTCCTAGTAGAACCTTGAATCTCCTCTCTATTCAAATACTCATGTCAATGAACCGAGAAGCGAACTTGTGATTACTCCCTCTGGTTATCAAACGATTTCCAAATGAATGTTTCTCTCTACTGCAACATTCGACGCCCTCTGCAAGATATCGTCATCCAAATCCGAAAGTTCCTCGCTCCACTGAATGGAAACTCTCTGCCAGCCTGTCACGCCCATGGCATGTTCAAGTTGTTCCAAGAACAAATCCGCAAAAGCAAATTCGATAACAATGGAGCTGCGGTCCTCGAGATCGTCGAGGTCCTGGCCTGCTTGAACACCTTTCCGTGAGATGGCGAGGGCAGTGATGTGCGCGGCATCTACGCTCAAGGAGTGGAGAGCGTGTAAAATTGGCATGGCTGCATCCAGGGCAAGCTCCTCCTCAGGAGAAGAGCAGGGCATCAAGCAATCCATGACGACAAGATGACTGAGCGTGGAGGCAACGGAGGACAGGAACAAAAAGAAGTCGTGGTCCGAAAACCCTTGAATTTCATGGAGATGGAGAGTATGTAGATGAGGCAGGGTGGGCGAGGTGACGAAAGACATTAACTGCAAGCTGGTCAGTGTATCACGATAGAGGTCAAGTGTTTCGATCTTGCATGCGAGGGAGTGTGGGTATAATGTGATGCTGTGGTATCTGTCAATTGCCTCAGTTTCGAGTGGCAATGATTTGCTTACTCGGAATTCTTCTGCATCCATTCGTGCAGCTGCAGTACCTTGAGATCCTGCCACTGGGCAATGGCCACCCGGATTTCAGTTATGCTCAGAGAAAGAGCACCTGATCCTCCCGCTAGCATCGTCAAGGACCGCACTTGACGCAATGTTGAAAGGGTATGTACGATAAGCCCTGCCACCTCTTCTGGGGAAGGCAGAAGCCGTACTGCAGTAACTGATGTAGCATGTCCCAGAATGGTGAGAAGATCGTGCCAATCCGCGATAGTCAGATTTGAAGGCTCCTTGAACCTGTAGTCGAAGCAACAGAAGGCATTCATCAAGGTCGCGCGCTTTGGCTTTATCTGGAGAGACCGAGAAACACGGTGTATATACGGCCTGTCGCTGTCAAACTCCCCTCCCATAAGCTCAAAGAAGAGGTCCAGGACATGCACCCAGGATTTACAGACAAGACCGTACGCCAGTAATTCCAACCGCCAGCTATGGCGCTTGTTTATTAAAGCGAGCTCGACGATGCTACGTATGACCTTGTCAGGAAGCGGGTTGTACAGTGGGCGAGTGGCTGTGGGAATGATGCGGATAGAATGCCAGGGAATACGTTCCCGCCTGTCGAAGGGGTGGGGGGTGGGGCAGGTGCGTTAGATTCAAAGGTGCGTTGCAGTGCAAGAGGGTGAGGAAAGATGGACTGGTGGGGTCGCAGGCATGGGTATACTCATACATTATTCGAAGCGGTGGAGTAGTGAATGGCTCCGGGCCCGCCTGATAAGGCAAAAGTGTAACAAACACGCAGGACAGGTCGGGGATCGCATCGACCGACTCTAGTATAACGGTGCAGATCGAACGTCGAGGTGTAGTAGATTTCAATAGATCTTGACTGTGCTGTCCGAGTCGTCCGTTGCGAAAATTGCTAAGAAGTGTCCGGAACCTGGGGTGGCTCGGAAGAGCAGCCGCCGCCCCTGTTGGTACTTCGTAAAAGATGGAATCTTGATCGTTCCAATCATGCCCTTGGAAATCGGGAAATTCCTCCTGGAGTGTCTAATCCAATGCTTGAGTCAGATAGACTACTCTCAACAAACAGGAATCATGGGCAAGTCTTACAACGCTATGGAGCCTGACTGTTTCTTTCTTGACAATGAGGAGACGGATGGCTCCAAATTGATCGCGAGCCCCAGCGTCGAGTACAACGGAGATAATGCAGCTGCAAAGGGCATTGCAAAGCACAGGTCCTTGGTCGAAGCTGTAGCTTGACCAGTAAGTGCCGGTGCTCATGTGGTTAGAGTTTAGCACAGGAGTTGTAGAGAGTTGCAAGCCGTTGTAAGTACTTTGGACGAGCAGTACGTGGCAAATTCTTTTTTGGCTGTGTCAACGTCCTTCTGACAAATTGATCCATGTTGAACGGAGGACGGTAACTGTGGGGAAAATAGTCAGTCTCCGGTAGCCAACCTTATAACGGTTGACGGTCGATCTGTTTTCAGAGATAGTCCCTTCACAGGTGGCGAAGGAAGAAATGCGAGGGTGCTGCTCAAGGCTCTAATAATAACTTACAACCTTATCGCACAACGTAAGGTAAGAAACGGATATCATCAGTCCGAAGGCCTACGCAGTAATGTCCGCCGGTTGTTCTTCCTTCAAACCATCCAAGCTGGCTTGCTGCTGCCACATACTGTGATACAAACCGCCCCGTCGGAGGAGCTCTTCATGGGTGCCTTCCTCGACAACCTCGCCATCCTTCATCACAATGATCAAGTCTTAAAAAGGTTCTAGATCAGCAGGTAAGGATGTGTAGGATCGGGGGAGAAACGTACCGGCTTCGACGACAGTCTTCAAGCGATGAGCGATAAATATGCTCGTTCGCGCTTTATCCAACAACGTGCTATTAATGTTCTTCATCAACTCCGACTCCGTATGCGCATCCAACGCAGACGTCTAAACGGCGATTGTAAGAAAGACACAAAGCAACGGCACGGGAATAGGACTCACAGCCTCGTCAAAGAACAGGATCGGCGGATCCTTGAGCAACACACGCGCAACTGCCAAGCGCTGCTTCTCCCCTCCACTAATCATCAGCCCCCTTTCGCCCACCTGCGTCGCATACCCATCCTGCAGCCCCATAATCGTATTGTGCACATTCGCCTTCCGCGCGGCCTCCCTGACCTCCTCGTCCGTCGCATCCAGCCTCCCATACCGGATATTATGCAGAATGTCCGAATGGAAGAGTGGTGTGTCCTGGGGAACGACGCCGATGCTGCGGCGGAGGCTGTCCATCTTGATGTTGTAAATGTTTTGGTCGTCGATGAAGATTTGGCCCGAGGCGGGGTCATAGAACCTGTAGAGGAGGCGGAAGACGGTAGACTTTCCACACCCGGAGGGGCCGACGATGGCGACTTTCTTGCCGGCGGGAACGGTGAAGGAGAGGTTGCGGAAGATGGGGCGGTCCGCGTGGTAGCCGAAGGTGACATTCTCGAAGCGGACGGATCCGCCTTTCAGATCAATGGGGCGCGCGTTGGGCTTGTCCTGTCGGTCCTGCAGCGTCAGGGAACTGGAGAAAATAATGACGAACGTGGAGACAGACAGACCTGTGGGGGAGGATTCTCCTCAACGAGTTTGAATAACACCTCCATATCTAGGAGGTTCTGCCTCATCTCGCGATAAATCGTACCCAAGAAGTTGAGTGGAAGCGACAGCTGGAAGATGAGTTGATTGACCATGACCAGGTCTCCCACCGTCATCGTTCCTACACCAGGTATATGAGAGAAAGTTTCCAAAAAGACTTCCGTATCCACAAACCGTTAATGACGCCCTGGGCTGCCAAAACCATGGCTGCTGTCAAGGCAGACGAGAAGATGACGTTCTGACCAGAGTTCAGGTAGGCCAACGATGTCGTAATCTTCACCGAAGACTTTTCATACTGTGCCAGGTGTTTATCATACTGTGCAACTTCGTATTTCTCGTTGTTGAAATGCTACTGGGACGCGGTCAGGTGTCAAACCGCACTAGAGACGTACGGCTACCGCACCTTGACGGCCTCAAAGTTGATCAAGGAGTCAACGGCTACCGTTGCTGCCTTGTTATCTGCTTTGTTGGCTTCCCTGCGGAAACGAGTCCTGCATAGCGGATGAATTTCTGAAACGGACTGGGTGTGGTGGACAGACTAACCGCCACGATGTTGTACGAACGGTAAACCAGGTGTATGCACCCATAGCAATTGCAGTGATCGCTGCAAAGTCCCAGCCAAACTTGTACGTCTGCAAAAACGGGATTTATACCTTGTGCAGGCATTTGTTTAAATAATGAATGGACCGACCAGAATACCGCAAACCATCGTGATTTCAAACGCCGTAGGTACGATCCGGAAAATGATAGCCTGTAGCAGGAACGTGATGCCTCTGCAACTCGTTGAACCTCAAATCAAGCCGAACAAGGAATTCGACGCACTTGGTACCCCGGTCAATCGCGCGGGTCAGGCCTCCTGTTTGCCGCGATAGGTGGAAGCGCAGGTCGAGATGCAGAAGATGTTCAAAGGTCTCCCTTGCGACCTTGCGAATGGCCCGTTGCCCGATCCCCGCAAATACAGTGTTCAACAGCTCCCCGAAGACCGTGGCGCCTATCCGAGCCGCTCCATCTGACATTCGCGACTTTCAGCTCTGGTTCAGCATCCTAGGGCAATTACGACTCACATCCAAGGATCAAACTTCCCGCAACGATCCAGACAGTGGAGCCCGCCGTAAAGTCGACATTGAGAGTGTCGATCACGCTTTTGAAAATGAACGGAACTTGGACGTTCAACACCTACACAGAAGCGACCAGGTTTGTGGGGTTAATTGAAGAAAACCCAACGTCACAAGAAGTGTTGCAACCGCGAACCTTGCCACCGACAAGAAGTGCAAACCCTAAGAGAACTGTCCCACGCGTCTTCCAGTCATTCTTCGGCCACACATTCACCATGAGCCGCTTGACGATATTCCAGTCCGTCTTCCTCTGTTCCTTCGCAGTTGGATCCTCCTCCTTTCCCGCCGTCGGTTTCAGTGCCCCCTTCTCCTGCGCAGGTCGCTTGGGATCGGCCAAGGTTTGTTCCGGTTTCGGTGCCAGGTGTTGGAAAGCCCGACGCGACGCGATTCGAAAGTCGAGCGATGGCTGTCGGCAAATTGGTCCAAAGGACCGTTTCGACGACGCCCACCGCAAGATGTGTGTGTTACGAACACTCTGCCGCGAACATGGAAGTAGCGGTGCGCCCAGTGTTGGAAGGAGGTGGGTAGCGCGTCTGACACTACCCAGCATTGGCTGCGCTCACGACACCAGCACAGCTGGTATTCCTGCAGTACCCTTGTGGTGCTTGAAGAGAGATATGCGAGATTTTGTGCTGGAAAGCAATGTGGATTTGACAAGCCACGCGAAGGGTAAATATTTCGGAAATATCAGGGCGCATGACGTGATCCTAGGATTAATCTTATCTGATTGCGCAAATCGGGAACAAGCGGAAACTTGGGAATTTTGCCTCCGAGTTCCCCTAATCTCTGACATGACCGTAATAATCGGATTTCTCCTCCAAGAACCAGGACCAGTGTATTTCTCCAGACGACAATGGCTTTTGGTTCCTCGATACATTGGAAAGAATTGATAGAACGATCCTTTGACGATTTTATCTCCACGTATCCTCTGATGCCATCCCGTTCGCAGGCTATAGGGTTTCCTGCCCACTTCGCTGTCTCACTCCGGTATTTTACTAGCTTGCCTTACTGTTCTCGTGCTTCCAGCGGTCGACTTCCAAGGACGCACTATAGCCACCAACATCTGACCCGACACCTGATTCAATTGCAATGTCTTCAGCCCATCTTGACAGCACGCAATCCCCCAGATCGAACCTCGACCCCATTTGGCTGGATAGATGCAAACAAAGAGCCGGTAGCTCGCACTAGGAGGACCTATAGACCTTGCTCCAACGACTCCGTTAGGCACTTACACATCGCCCTACCAATTTTAAAGGTCGGGGTTGTGAAGTACCACCCACATCCCCAAGACAAATGAATGTACGACATTCTCTCTGATGCTTGCCTCAGCACTATGGACCCCAGGGCGGATTGTTTTGAGTCGGTTGATGTGTGGTTTCAACCCGTGAGTAGTTGAACGGCTTGTTACCAAGTGATTTGCGATGGGGTGTTAAACACCCGTCATCGCCGGGTTAGACATATCACCAGGTTTTGGAGTTTTTTTGACAATGTAAATTTCTGCAACCCTCAATGAGTTAAAAGACACCGTGAACATGGTCATTGTAACGAAATGCGATTGAGATTGAGCTACTCGTCATCAGGATCATAATAACCTCTCGCCATACTCCCACTCCGATCGATGATGGCATACATGTTCCCCACCTTGACGCGACCGACCACGCACTGCACAGATGTCATGTCGACGACTTCTGTTCGCCCCTGCCTCTTATAGTAATGCATATCGAGTGAGTTCTCCGCCTCTACAGTGCAAGTGCGGATGGCAGCGAGGATCAGAGTTGCTGGTTGGACGAGCTCGAGATCTGGCGTGGCCGGGAGTTTAACGACGAAAATGTTCTCGAGCTGACCATAGAAGGACTGGGGCTCGTACTCGGGTTCGCGGTCACGGCTGCGGGCATGCTTGTCGACAAGGAGATCATACTGTAATGGAACCTGATAGAAAGCACTGTTGAAAGGGAGAATATTCAAATTCACGTACTCGGACAAATGTTGCATCACGGTTGTCATATTTGGGTTTGACCAATGACGATGCATGCATAGTGTCACCATCGAGTCTCCGAACCTTCCCCCATTGTTCGATAATTTCGGGCTTCAGGTGCTTCCCAATTATTCTGGTGGTTGTGTTGAATCGAGTTGCCAGCGAGACAGCGATTTTTTTGACAAGAGTCGGTAGAAGAGAGCCGGAGCTGGCTGTACGACGGGGTGGAAGAAGCTCACATGTTGGATCTGGAAGAAGGCATGTTAACTGGCAAAATTTACATACTTAAAGCCTGCTTACATGACACGTTGTGAAAATTAAGTTGTGCACTGGATCCCTTGGGCAGAAGTGAGAGACTGTCTTCGAGGTTGTACTTGATCTTGATGAGGGAGAGCTGCGCGTTCGCAGCAACATAAGAATCCATGCTCCTGTATGGGTGGCGTCGGCTCTTGATGGTCGGCAGAAGGCGGCCGCAGAAGCGCTCCATTGGAAAGGCCCAATACGCCCAAACTGGCCCTGCTTCTCGGATACCATCAGCAATGTGCAGGAGAGAATGGACAGTGAGTGGACATGACGAGAGTCGCTCTGGACTGTATTGATAATATAGCCTGTGGAAGAATTTCGAGTTGTTTACAAGATATACTGCAATAAGGCTGCGAGAACTCACTTTTCGTAATCTGTTACCCACTGCGCAAATCCAGTCCTGATACGCGAAATGTCCTGGTCTGAGAGTTCGAATTGTAGGCATAGGTGGATGATTTTCACAAGATCGACGAAGTGGTCGTAGTAAATGCGGTTGCGAAACTTGTTGTGAAGGAGCACGGGACCAATATAGAGGGTCCACAGTGACCACATGTCCGCAGTGCAGGCGGTCTTATCCTGAATGATATCGCGCGGGCGTGCTCCGAATGCTGTTGGGATCGTTGAACCTGAGGCTACGGTGGCCGCTCCAATATCCTTCCATAAGGCTGAGTCTAGTTCATACGTTCCCTCGCCCTCATCAAGATCCTTGTAATTCCCACTCCAAAGAAGGACAAGGTTCTGGAGCAAGTTTTCGTACACGAGGTGCATGAAATCACAAGGAAAAGATTGAGGGAACGAAAGAGATGATAGACAGGCAAGTAAGGGAACTCCTTTGACACCGTATGACTTTGCGAGACGTTCAGCTTCGGCCTGAGTGGGTGCTGATTGGACTTCGCGGCCTTGATCAAGAATCTCGGCATGGGTACGAAGAGGTAGATCCAATGGGTCGTACTTGGGCACAAAATTCGGTGTACCGGCACTGGGATGATGGCTTCGATCAAGCGGAACATAATGTGTGGGTCCACGGCTGTGAGGAACCCGGACCCCTTGTATCTTGCATGAGCGGCAAGGAAAAACTCCGTTGTGGCCCTTCATGCGCATTACCATCGAGACTGCCGGCATGTCACCAAAAACAAGGATAAGATATGCATGCAACACGAAGAGGGCCGACATCGTCACATCGAAGGCACGTACACCAAGGGACAGCCTGAGGAGTTCTTCGACAAGTGGCCAAAGAAAAGAGTCGAAGTCTTTTGGCTTCTTTGGTCCAGGAATTACCCCTACACACATGATATTCTTCAGGTGGAAGCGGATCTCGGGGGGAAGATTGTAGTTGAAAATTATGAGGGGCCAGGCAGTGTGTTTTCGCTTCCGAAATGGTGCAAATCCATCTGTTGAGAGACCCAGGGCAATGTCGCGATCATCAGAGAAGAATTTATATGGGCGTGCCTTTCCATTTACTTCGACAAAAGTTTCCTTCAGTAAACCATACAGCTTGCCATCAAAGACGTCGCTGACTCCACCACTGGTGCTGCGGCGGAATGTGGCACGATACTTCATCAGTCGCACGACGGTAGGGTTTTGAAAATGTTCGATAAGGCGGCGAATGATAGGGATATAAATAAAGCGGTTTCGAGAACGCTTTTCCGAGTCGAGCCGCGGTTCGTTACAGAATGTACAAGTCTCTGCATTTGCGTGGGGGCCTACATAGCAAAGGCAAGAGTTGATACAGCAGTCATATGGAACGGGGCGGAGTGCGGCAAGGAATTCGACGCGAGCCTTGGTAGATTTCCATGTCTTGATATTGGCCTTTGGGAATGTGCTTCGAAGCTTGCTGAATGTCTTCTCCGTTAGGTGTTCGTCTGTCTTCAGTGCAAAAGCACGTAGTAGTTCGAAATCTTCTTCAGTAAGTTCTTCAGCTGTGCAGATATGATGAGCATGTCGTGGATGTGAACAAAAAAAAATTGTACACACCGATCTGAGCAAGCTCGCGTTCAAGGTCCTCGCCAATCCAATCAGACGCCGGGAGTCCATCTTGCTCCTCCTCTTCCTCCTCTTCACTGGAAACCCACATGGACTGCTCTCCGTCATCTTTACTCACTTCCTCTTCCTCGTCATCGCTCTCATACTCCTCCACCATCGCAGTCCTGAACCGTGTCCGATTTGTCCATGCATTCGCATGTACCTCAGTGAGGATATCTTGCACTTGCTCTGGATCTGCAACGAGCGGAGGCAAGTCATCAGCAGGACCGGAGGGTGGCGACACGGGACTTGCGGAGCTCTGCTCCAAGGAGGCTTGATCCATGTCGCATTGTTCACGAGGTGATGCAAGGGGTGGTGGTGAGCGCGAAAAGAACCGCTTGAGGTATGAGAAAGGATTTTTCTTCGCTCTTTGAGCCTTCACGCGTGGGGTTGCTTGCCCTTGTCGGTGGCGTAGCTCGGTGCGTCGTGGCTCCATTTTCTTGCAAATAGAGCACCAGACCAAGTCTGATGCCTTGGGCATGGTGAATGTGAGTCGAAATTGGTAGAGACTAAGTATAGGGGAGGCTTGTCTACAAAGGAAATGTCCGTGCGCATGCAAGTCACCTGATAAATTTGTTGTCAACGAGCGAGAAATTGAAATTGAGCATAAACTCACCTATCACCGCATCCTCAAGACCGCTACGTCGACCCTCTGTCCTCTCACTACAACAGACTTCGCTTCCCGCACAATGGCCAACACGAGCAGCACATCTTCAAATATTCGGAACACGAACAGAAATATGAGCCAAGACAAGGCCAGAACTGGCACCAAAAAGGGGCGACCTTCAAAAAAATCCAGTAACACGACAGCCTCAGTGGGAACCACCGAAAATCAAGCACTCACACCTGGAGAAGGCAGAGCAAATGCCACAAGCAGCTCAGCTCCTCAGAACACAGGAAGTACCACGGTTCCGTCAACATCTGATCAAAGTGCAAATGTTATCCAAGAGAAGGATGCTGAGATTGAGCGCCTGAAAGGTGAGCATTTTTGCGATCTCTGAAAGCACCATGATACAGCTGTAGATGACCTGTCGATAGCGTTACTCGCTGAAAAGGAAAATCAAGAACCTTCGTCAGAGGATAGAATTGTTGCGATAGAGCGCCCCAAAGGAGAGGCAGGAGACAAGCGGAAAGGATTTGTACTCCAAGACGCGATGGAGCTAAGTGGGAGTGAAGAGCAAGAAGCGTTGTACAAGTCTATTTTGGTATGTGTGCTTGGTTGTCAGCGTCGCTTCTCATGATTCAGATGACCCTATCACGCACATGATTACTCCTTCCAGCGCTCAACTCGTCGCAATATCATCCGAGTGAACCTCGACATTGATATGTGTTACAGGAAGCAGGATCATGAGAAGCTTTTGCAAGTCTTCAGATTGGTGAGACATAGGCTTAATCCATGCTTTGATTACTCTTACACATTTAGGACAGACACGAAACGAGTTCTCGTACCTCACCAAGAAGCGCTTCCCAGCCGACTGGGCCATTGCAGAGATGGTGAAGCAGTACCTTCGAAACCAGCGCAAGGAAAACAAACGCAAGCTGAAGACTGCTCGTGATAGTGGCCGCACTCGTAAACGGGCCCGGCACCATCAACATATCGATGACCTAATGGACGAGAATCAAACTGGAGCTGACGGAGAGAGCGATTCGAGCAGCGGAAGTGACGAAGATTGAACCAGTGCTTGACTTTATGGTAAGTCGAGTGATTTCTACATGATGGCCGTCTGATTTGACAATTCCTCCAGTTCTAACTCTGTACGTTGTCGTTATATGTTGTGCATGACCACCGTACGTACCCTTTCCTGGCATGCCGCTCGGTGCTGCTGCATTCCATGTACCGACTTCAAACAACATGTTATACATATTTAAATATACTACTCTTTTCAAACCGTATGTCGAGTGAACTGCCCCAGTTATGAGTGAGTGTAAATTCCTCGTCAACCGAGTCGAAACAAACCTCACGAAAATAACCCTTCAAACGAATTGGAACAACCAGAGGAAACACCGAAAATCTACCTAATCAAATCGGCCATAAAACATAATATTTTAACCTGTTCACGACCCGTTAAGGGCCACCCGTTTGACGACTTGTTTCCCATTCAACGGGCTATCCCAAACCAGTAAAGCAGTCAAAGCACCCTGAAAAACGGGTTACTGACCCACTCAAAACAATCCGTTCCGGGGTGCATAGTGCAGGCAGAACGGCCGCAAGGAAACAAACCTCCCTCTGCGACGATCTCGCTACCGGATCGCTGCGTTTCCGGTGTGGAGATCGCATCGTACACCTCGTGGTGTGATATGTGCAATGACGGCTGTGAGCTCCGGGGTCTGGCACTAACGAGGGACTTGGGGGTACGACTTGACTTGAGGTTTTGTGCTCGTGAGGCTCCCCCGAGACTAGCATTTGAGTTCTGAGTACTGAGTGCTGGCGTGCATTCCTCGCGCAGCGTGGTTAAACGGAGTTGGGAATCTGGGGCTGCGCCATATGCAGACAAATTGACGCTGCGGTGGCAGAAGAGAAAATAGATTTGGATACACCTGCAGCTGTAATCGCGCGAAGAAGAGAGAAGTGTAATTCCAAGTTTCAAATCAACTTGTTCAAATTGCAGAAAGGAAAACACGTAAGCTTGCAATTGCATTGTGCGAACTTCTCCTGAACAAGTCGCGATCGCCTACATATTATAATTAAGGCGACTCCATTCTACATTCCGATGTCCGATGCTTTCGGGAATCCAACACATATGCAGGTATCTCTCTCTATGCGCATCGAAATTCCTGACGCGTCTCCGGCATCGCGCATTCTGCTAAGCGCTCCACCCTCTGACCCAATTTGAGCGAGCGGGCCACCGCTTCCGCGCTTCGATTATAATGCATCGACGTCCTCCCGGTTCCAACACCACACAATTGGAATATCAATAACAAGCGATGAAATATCATTATCAACCGAAAGCTCGGACCTGGGTTCTGCTGCAGGCCAATGCAACGCCCGCGCCACAGGAGACGAGCATCAGGTACCAATTGAGAGCACCGACCCCTCTTCTCTTGCCTCTTACCTCTTGCTTTTGAATTTTTTGGTGGCGTTGAATTGGATCGTCCCCTTTCCCCTTTCCCCCTTTATCATTTTCCCCGTACAGCAACCCCGTGCGCTGAGGATGTTTGCGTACCCTCGCGGTCCCAAGATCTGGTCTGAAACAGGCAAAGCTCACGCGGTGGGTGGAATATCATATACATGCCTTGTGATGTCCATTGGCATTCCCCGCCCCCTTGATTTTGTTTATCTGTTGGTATTTTGTATTGGCATTGACGAGCGTAGGAATTTGGAGATACATATTGATATTTATCGTCTCCTCACCTTTAGGTTTTTAGGTTTTAGGGTTTGGGTCATCGGCTGGGAGTTGATATCGATGTACTGATACTGATAGTATTTCTAATATTAATAGGCGCGTCGTGAATTTACTGATTACCGGTTCGTGAGCATGCGCGTCGTCCCCCGCTGTCCATCCGTCGTCGTGCCCACGACGCGCCCACTGTTCCCCTACAGCCGCGTTAAAGCAAGGCCGGTCCTAATCCGAGGACCGACTCGGAGGCTGTGTTCGCTCGATCATCAGAGACCCAATGTACTTGCAATCTGCTCCCGGTGAAGGTCGGCGGCGGCGGAGCTCGAAGGTCGCAGCCGCGAGCGGCGAGCGCTGTGTCGTCACTATCGCAACATGCGTCGCCACCGTCGACGTCATCCTCCTCACACCTCTCTCGTACCCCTTCTGAATTACCCCCGCAATACAAATGTCTCGTATTTATATTCTGTATGTACATGACATGGGTCCTAGATCGATCATTGACCATATGCGGGGCCGCCGGCCCCGATTTGCGTGGGTATATTTGGCTAGACGTACGTCTTGGTCTGTGACACCTCCACAACTAAAAGTGGAGATGGAGAAATGAAATAACAGATGATCACACGACGACACCGCTGACGACTCTTATGACAGGACACCAAGGCACGATGTTGGCGGTTGGTTGGAAGCTTCGACCCAGAATGCAGGAAGTCGCCCTCTTTTAAATTCGACCGCACCCTAGAATTTTTTGCTCCATTTTACTGAGAGGTTGATGGTGGCCATTGGGCTGGCGTGGTACTGGGCGGTGATTGGGAGCAGCTAAGGACTATGTATGACGCTACAGTCGAAGTCGAGTTCGCGCGCTCCTGCAGCTTCCTGCAGCTTCCTGCAGGGACATACAGGCTTCGCCTCGAGGTGATGGAACAAACGCCGCTGTCCGGGAAAGTGCGGGGAAGACAGACGACGATGTATAAGAGGCGTTTTTATGATCGAGCCGTGTGACTGCATCTAGTCTGCATCTGGGCTCGATCTTATCTGAGACGGGGACGCGATCACAAGGCGGCATTAGAAGTCTCGGCAGCGCAACGAGGCAATCCCAAGTTCTCATCACCACCAACTTAACGCAACCCAAGTTGTTGCGCATACAACCCACACACCCATGCACCACTACGGAGTTCCAGACGCTGCAACCAACGACACGTCTCTCCTCCCCCTCGCCCGCTTCGCCCACCTCCACCTCCAGCACATCCTCTCTCACCCACCAGACAGCGTCCTTTTCCCCTTCCTCCACGGCCTCGAGGGCGACAATCACGCTCAAAACACCTTTTTCTCTTCTTCATCCTCCTCCTGCTCTGTCCCCGCCAAGCGGGGCCCGACGGTACCGCCCTACAGGGGACTCGTATGGGTCGTGTGCGAGGATGACCTCGACGCCGAACCGCGGCGCTATGCACGCGAGCTCGCCGTGCTCCGGCGGAAACGCGACGGGGGTTTTGGGGATGGCGCGAGTGGAGGGCCTGGGACGCCCGCCCTCGAGGGGGACAGCGAGAACAGCAGCAGTGATTTTGACGAGGACGACGACGACGATGTGGACGAGGAGTTTGGGGCTGAGCAGGGCCAGCCGCGGGGGGTAAGAGTGGATGTGGTGCCCCCAGATGCGATGGACGTGGATACTGAGCGGCCTGGCCACCGGGATGCGATTGATATGGACCTTGTGCGGGCTGAGGACAAGGGCGCCGGCGGGGAGAAGCATATGCACCCCGTCGTGCAGCGCCCTGCCCCCATACAGACTGCGAATCTGCCCTCGTCGTTTTCGAGCGCGAGTTCGGGCGGGCTGAGTACGAGGTTCGTCTGTCCCCGTTGAGCTTTAGTCTGGTCCTTTGTCTGACGCTATGTAAGCAGTTTCACGACGACTGCGAGCAGCAGCAGCGACAGCGACGGCTTCTCATTCTCCCCTCCCTTTGGCACCAGGTTCGTGTCGTATTATTCTTCAATTCACATGTGACTGACCAACTTGCGACCCCAGCCCGACCCCAACGCCCTCTACCAAACCAGCCGAGACCGAAATGAATTCGACCAATTGCCCCAAGCCCCCCTCCCTCGCTGCTACCCAAGGCCCGCCAAGCCTCAACGGCAACGCCAATGGAAATGCGTTACCAAATGGCATCACTGCCAAGTCCCCAATACCCAACACGCCCAACCCGGACCTGGCCCTCCTGACGTGCTCTTTCCGCCCCTGCGAGATCCTGCGCCGCACGAAGCCTAAGTTGAGCCTTGATGCGCAAGGGCGAGGCGAGGACAAGGCCGGGAACGGAGAAGGGGATGCGGATGCGGATGAGGGCTGGGAGTTTGTGCCTGCGCGTGTACCGGATGGGATCTCGTTGAGGAATTTTGGTATTCAGGTGGTGAGTCGTCTTGTTCTATTCTTGTGTTTGCGGGTTGTTCCTGGACAATGTTGTGCGCGTCGGGTGGACCCCCTGTGGGGCATGCATGCACATCCCAGCCAATATACGCGCCTCTTGGCGTTCATTCGTTCGGCCGCTGAGCGAGCGTGTGCGGCGCAGTGATTCCCGTCTCATGACTTCTGCTTCTTCAGCTTCATGCTATCGGTTTCTGTTCTATTTTTTCTCTTAAAGTGCGGGCTCAACACGGCGCCTGTACCATCTGCCTCGCGCTATATGCGCTTTCGCCTTCTGCTAAGCTCTGCTTACGCTCTTCTGTGCGGCGCCCTTTCTTGTCTGTGCGCATACCGTGTTCCGTCCCGTTGTCGAGTGGCCCAGCGCGCCAGTGTGCATAGTGTAAATCGTATTCCAGTTCTTTTCTTTTCTTTCCCGACTATCATGGATAGCACCGCGCATATAACAATCTTCTTTCTTCTTTTATGTACTTCCATCTTCATATCTTCCTCTTCCGCTTCTTTCCACCTTCTTACTCGTTTCTCGCACATGTATTCCTTATCTCGTCCCGCCGCCACCGCTAACCTTTTTCGCAGCCAATCTACGCGACGCTTTCTGATATCGTGGTTTACTCGCCCAAGGGCCCCACGCCAAACGCACACGCGCTCGTGCGCCGCCTGCGGGAGGCCGTGCGCCGGAAGTGGGAGGAGCGCGTTGAGCGCTTGGGGGGGTTGCCTCAGGTGGAGGTCCAAGAAGGTATGCATCCTTTACTTTCTATATCTATACGCCAGCTGCGTCGCGTCTGTACGTTCGACTCCTGACTCCTGACCTGCCTGCTCATCTCCCCGCACGCCCGATCTGACCGCCACCCTCTTTCTCTCAGATACAAACTCAGAGAACGCACAGAAGACAAAGGCGAAGTCCCACCCGGACCTGCTGAACTATAACGTTTTCCTCCTCGACGCGACGGCCGCAGACATGCAGGCCGACACCGGCGTCCCGCACCTCGTCATGCGGCTATGCGGGGGCGGCGTCCCCGGCGCCCCGAACGCGAGCTCCCCGGGCTGTGGCGACGGCGTGTGGGGTGCGCATACGGACGGGACGGACGGGCATTTGTTTGATATGGACACGGCGCCGGCGGAGGAGGGGCGGAAGGACCCAGCGGACGGCATGTACGTTGATCTTGATGCGGAGATGGATTTGGAGACGGGTATGGACGTGGACGGCGTCACCGGCCCTAGTTCACACGCGCATCCTTCGAGGAGGAGAAGGGCGAAGGACCGGAGGCGGGTTCAAGGGGCGGCGCGGGAGCCGAACACGGTGGACTTTGCGCAGCGCGAGAAGGAGGAGATGTGTGATTTGACCAAGGCCAGTGAGATCATCAGCGTCTTCCCCCCCGATGAGGCGGAGGGGTACGGGTACGCGCATCATATCATCACGCCCCCACACCCGCAGCCGTCGTCCGTGCCGAGCCTGCACTCGCTGTCGCCGACTACTTGGGCGCCGCACGTCGGGCAGGTGTTCCTCGGCAACTCGGAGGACGTGCCCCTTGCCCCGGAAGTGCCGAGCCGCTTCCGCTCTGCTGCTGCGCTTGGGCTAATTGGGTCTGCCGAGCAGCAGAAGACGAGTTCGGGGGGAGGGGACGTGGAGGGAGAGGACACGGAGGACCCGTTCAACTACCGTGCGACGAACGACCCGGCGCGTGGGTTTGGGTATGATATATGCATCGAGTGTCATGATTTGGCGCCGTTCCCCAGTGCGGCGCATTTGAGGGCGGCGGAGGAGCATTTAGCAATGTTGGAGGTGATGTGGGTGAATAGGGAGATGGGGAGGGAGAGGGAGAGGGAGGAGGAGGAGAGAGAGAGGGAGAGGGAAGGTCGAGAGAAGCAGAAGGGAACGGAAGCGGGAACGCAGCCACGCCGCATTTCGCCGCGTCCCCCGCCCAACGCGAATGCCGTCATCCATCTCCCCTTTCCAAGCTCGCCCACCAACACACATAATGCAATGAACTCGCTCCTGCCCGTGATCTGGTTCCTCCAAAAATGGCTTGCTCCTGTTATCCCGCCCCAAACACCCGAGCCCAAGGCCAAGCCCACGCCACCGCCCCAAACACCCCCACCGCCGCCGCCCAGCACTACTAGTGGTTTAGGATCACGCCGCTGGAGCTCAGTCACCGCGCTGATGCCGCACTTCCCCTCCTTCCCGGGCTCCTCTTCTTCATCCTCATCCGCCCCACCTGCTGCACCCACCATGCCCACGCGTACCCGCTCCTTCACCTCGCCCCCGGGGCACCCACCGCCCGCCACACCCTCCGCCACACCACCGCCTGTCCCCACCCGCACGCGCCCCATCAAAGTCCTCATCTACTCCGCGGACGGGTACACCGAGTCCTCCGTACCGGCGCTGTGCCTGCTCATGGCGGTCAAGCGCCTCGCCCTGCCAGAGGCGTACCTAGAGCTGCAGGTCGCGCGGCGCCGCTCGTTCTTTGTGTACCATGCGGATCTGGGCGTGCTTCGACGCGTGGAGGCACGGTTGAGGGAGGACGAGGAACGTGCGAGGGTTGAGCGGGAGAGGCTTGAGCGGGCTAGGATGAGGGTGGAGCTTAATCAGAACCAGAACCAGAGCCAGAGCCAGAATCAGGATCAGGATCAGGATCAGGATCAGGATCAGGGCGAGGCGCACGGGGTGAATGGGAATGGGAAGCGGGTCGCGCCTGCGCGCGCGGGCTGGGGGGAGGGGTGGAGGCAGCTGCCGCCGCCACCGTCCGTGCCGACGCCCCCGCCTGCACAGCAGCAGCCTCTCGCGGGGAGGCCTGCGGCCAAGTCGGTGTCCTTTGCACATGCGCCGCCCCGGTCGCCGCCGCTGGTGGTGCCGTCGCAAGGATATGCGATGCATAACAAGTTCATCTCGGGCACGCCGCCGGCGCAGCAGGCGCAGCCGGTGGTGGCGAAGGGCCGGCCGAGGGCGAACACGAGCCCTTGGCTCCCTAGTTTGTTTGGAGACCACCAGTCGTGGTTCAATGACTCGCGGTTCGATGGGAGCTTCCCCAGCCGCGTGTTGCCTTTCTTGTATCTTGGGAACTTGTGAGTCTTCGTGTTTTGGGAAACCTTACACCGTGAAGCTGATTGGGCCGGGATGTGTCGTTGTTTCGTCGTTGTTGTTGTTGTTGTTGTATTTAGGAACCACGCGTCGAATGCGTACATGTTGCATGCGCTTGGTATCACGCACGTTGTGTCGGTCGGAGAATGCGCGCTCGTCCCTCCGCCGCATCATATGCATGGGCATGGACATGGGCAGGGCGCGTACCACTCCACAGTGCCGTACCAGCACCCGGGGCCGGGCGCACACTACACGCCAGGCAAGGGGCCCGGGCAGGGCTCGCTGTGGTTTGAGGAGCGCGAGGGCCGCATCAAGGTGTTGGACATCAAGGGCGTGTGTGATGATGGCATCGACACGCTCGAGCCGCAGCTTGAACCCATTTGTGATTGGATTGACCAAGCGCGGGTGGAGGGGGGCCAGGTGCTGGTGCATTGTCGAGTGGGCGTGTCGCGGAGCGCTACTGTTACTGTGCGTGTCTTCTCCGGCACCGTTTTTTGTTTTTTTTTGGTCCTTTTAATTATTTTTCTTTTTGCTTGTTGCAGATTGCGTATGTGATGAAACACCTCGGGCTCCCGCTCGTCGACGCGTACCTCATTGTCCGCTCGCGCAGGCTTTCGGTGCTGATCCAGCCGAACATGCGACTGTTGTATAACCTTTGTGGGTGGGAGATCAAGCTCGCGAAGGCGCGTGCTGGGGATGACGAGGACAGTTTGCGAAAGGAACTCGCAAGGATGTTGACCTGGCCTTACCTCGCCAAGGAAGTCCACGCCCTCAATGAGAAATATCTCCATTGACCTTCCCCCGTGTTTTGGCTTACCCCCTTATACTCCTTCCCCCCCCCCCCCTCCCACCACCAACTAAATCTTGTTGAACTGTGACTGTACTCTTTTTTCTCTCTGGTGGAGTTGTTGTCTATATATCCGCGTGGCTGTCTCAATCATGTACGTTACTGTCTGTCTGCCCCCGTCTTTTTGTTTCTCTGTGCACTATCGTCATGTCATGTGTCATGTCTGTACCATCCCATCCCATCATCCAATCATCCATCATCCGTCGTTTTCGTTTTCGATTCCAATCTTGTACACCTGCAACCTAAGTCTGCTATATACTGCCTTACTTCCTTCCCCCCTCCCTCCAAACTTTCCATTTTTTGCCCATGTCGTCGTTACTGGCTACTGTTGTTGTTGTTGTTGTTCTCTCTCTCTCTGATGTTATGTCCAATCTCGTTCTCTTGTACGTCTATTGAACGTAAAATCAATTATATCAATTAGACATAGTGCACGCTCAACGCCATTTCTTCAATCGGCGTGTGTCTGTCATTGTTGATGGCTTTCTTCTGCGACTCTCCTCCGAACGAGGCGAACACTCAAATTCGTTTCATGCTATCTGACCGAGCTGCTAGCCAAGTGATACACTTGCTGTGGCCTGAGAATGCAGGGTGGGTACTGACTTTTTTCCCAATCCCTGAAGGAGCCTACAACCTTCAGTTACATCCAAGCAACATTTGTAGGCAGTCATGAGTCCCGATGTGCAAATGAGCCACGATGTTAGTGTGGTAAAAGCCACGGCCATGGTGATTCTCTGTAAAAGAATTTATAACCGTAAAAGGTTCGATTCCTTCACTTATTGTTCACGATAGGCGGATTGGGTGGTATTATTGATTATTGAATTTAATTTTAAGACGTGTTGTTGGAGTGTGGTGGTGAGTGTATGTAGTATCCGCCCGTCCTCATCTACATGATGAAAGTACGAGACACGATGGCTTCTCATATTAAAGCATCCCCTTGACCAATCTCACGATTACCTTCGTCCAGAACCGCACACGGCGCTCAGCACCTTTCCAATCGGAGGCAAATGCCCTCACCCGGCTGATCTCCTCCGCCAGCTGATGTCGTATGGCCATGGTGGATGACGCAGGCTCGTCATGCTCCTGCGCGGATGAGGATACACTATCCGGCTTCGCAGTGTCCTGCGCTGAAGGCACGACCATGATGAAGGATAACTCGGTGTCGATGTGAGCCGAACGCGAGTTGAGGTTGGTTGATCCAAAGAGAGTAAGGACCGGTGGCGAGGACGGCGTTGGAGAGACCCATATTCCTGGTAGTCTGATCTGAATACTGTGATATGATAACGTAGAGAAAGAAAACCAAACCTTTCGCGTGATAAGTCCAGCCGGGCCGTTCCCATTCACTCAATTGAACACCTCTGCTGGTAGCGGATTTCCACGCACGACCAGCCTCCTTGACCGCCCTCATGAACCGCTGCTCTAGTAAAGTGTAGCCCTCTGGTATCCTGCCTGAAATGCCTGTTGATCCGAAAAATCCATTGGCCTATTCAAGAAGTTCGTTTGGTATAAACAGCAATTGAAACTTGAATCTCGAGAATCATACCTTGGGACTCGCAGCGACTATTCGAGTGTCGACGTCATTCTTAAGAACCAGGTCCTGATATGGCTGATACAGGCCGAAATAACCACTGGTGAGATCCACCAGAGGTCGCAAGGCGCCCGTTGACTTCGAGTCTTGCATACGCGTGGGCTGTGAGCTTAAACGGCGGAAAAGGAGGGCGAGCGCGGACTCTTCTTCGCGGATATTGAACTGTCCTGCTTGAATAACAGGGAAGAGGATGACGTCGTCAGTATTAGCACCGTTGCTTGTTGAGGCTAGTTCCTTCTCGTCACGCGAGGGTTCCAACTGATGTGTGGTGCGATTCGAAGTCTGGAAGGTGGAAAGGGCCGCTTCTGCTTTTTGGTGTATGTAATGGGGGTGCGTTTGTGAATCAGGCCAATGGAGGGTATATCCCTCATGTTGGTATGAATGAGGTCCGAGGTCAGAGGAGGTGAGGCAGAGTTTATAGGAGAAAGTAGAGATGGTGCGGAGGAAATCGAAACAATATTGCGCCAGGTGAGGTTGCGCTGCGAAGTGTATGTAGCGATCTTGACGGTTCGTGAAATAGGACTGGTTGAGATTAGCTCTGTGTAAGGCGAAGCGACATATTAATGATTGAAGATTGGGATCTGCACCGTTAATGACTCACCCACTGATGATGACTTCATTATCGACGCCATATATTTTGGCGTGCCAAGTACCCCATCCTTCGTTAAACCGCGGCGGCACAACTCTCGCGAGTATCCCACGCAAATTAGGACTTCGAAACAGGGATATGCTCACGCGTTCCGGGAACTCCTGGATGAGAGGCAAGAGTATTTTTGCTGTTGACGAGGCACCCGGCCGTGTCGAACGGTTCAAGTCCAGTTGTAGGGAAAGCTGAAGAGAAGGCTTTTTCAAAAGAGATTGACGTAAAGCATCTATCTGATGAAATCATTAACGCGCGCTGAAATGCAGAGATGAAGAGACGTACTAGCTCGGACTCGGCAGAACCTATGTAAAGTGAAGATATGAATATTCGGTGCTCTGCGCGTCGGACCATGTCCTTATTCAGATATTAGATTGGTAGCTTCGAGATTTACCCAACATACCAACAAAAGAGCATAGAACTCCCGAGGCTCATTTAAGATAGATACTTTACTTGAAGATACCGTAAACGCTGGATGGTTTCGCGCTAGGCTCGAAGTGACTTCCCGGACACATGGATCGATCCCATAGGTAGAGATACATCGTAAGCGACGTCCAGGAATGCGCACATAGCACGACTGGGCCAACAAGGCACGACGGGCAATGGCAAGGAGCATGTGAAGGTGATGAAGAGCAGGCCGCCTTCGGCTTTTTTCGGCCCATCACGTGCAGAGTGCTCGCATTGACGATTGGCGTTGTCCCCAGCGGCTCGAGTAACCCTCACTACAACCTTCTCACAGAAATCGCAAGCAACAACTCATACAACAATGTCTACTACAATCATGTTAGGGATCGACTTCGGTGATCAACTCTGCAAGGTAGGATCTTCTTTAGCCGCCGAAGTGCATCGCTAATCAGAGCACAGGTGGCAATCGCAAATCCGACGGACAATGGGCGCATCGACGAGCTAAATGTCTCTTTCTTGAGCCCGCTGCTTCCGTGCGTCACCTGCTGATGTTCGATGTTATGAAAATCGAGCTATTCCTTAGATCTTTCCTCCTCGTCGAGGATGAGCGCAGCATCAGGTTTGGAATTGACGCCCAGGCGGCTAACAATCAAGCCAACATCGGCTCGCTCAAGCGCCTCTTGGCCTTCGTCGGAGGCGAATTCCCCGAGAATTACGATCCCCTCACCCCATTCGTTCTCAAGAAGAAAGAAAACGGAGAGGTTGGAGTCGAGGTGAGTCGAAATCGTTATCCGTCACTACGGACAAATTTATCTGACTCCATATGCAGGTCAATATCGCTGGCGCAAAGCAGGTATTCCCTGCGATCCAGCTAATCTCTCTTTTTCTTCGCAGGGTTATTGCCTTGGCTTCCTCTCTCGCACAGGGCGAGGTCACGCAAACTGTGGTCACCGTTCCAAGCTGGTTCAGCAACGCCCAGCAAAAGTCCATGGCCGAAGCCTGCGAATTGGCTGGCTTAGGACTCGTTGGGATCATCACTGAGACAACTGCAGCGCAGATCGACTACGCTGTTTCGGGCTTGAGGACTCTTGCTGCTGAGACTCAGCACAACGTGATCTTCATTGACATTGGTCATACAGCGACCTCTGTCTCTGTCCTCTCGCTTCTCAACGGGAAGCCCGTCTCGAAAAGTGTGATCTCTGATCCTAGCTTTGGCGGTCGCAACATTGACCTCGCCATTTTGAATCATCTGAGAACCCTTGCTCCAGAGTTTTCAGGGAACAGTCTGTCAGTCCTTGCAGATATTCAGAAGGTCAAAGAAGCCCTTCACCTCTGTGCGTTGAAAGATAGTTTGTCTGTCGTCTCGTCTGAGTCTGAGGTTTTCCTGAGTGGAGAGACACTTTACAAACTGGTTGGCTCTTTAAACTGCATTTCGCGACTTGTCAAGGAAGCCTTGAATGAGGCTGGCCTTACTCTGGATGTCATTCATAGAGTTAGGTTGAGTGGTGGCTCAATGCGCCTTCTTCAAGTTCGAGACTGCATCGCAAGTCTCTTCCCACTCGCAGTTTTAGAATCTGGTTCGCAGATGGCGGGTGCTCGGGGTTCTCTGTATGCTTGCTCTACTTTGGTTCAGTCTGGCTCTTTCTGCTTTGACAGCAGTGCAATATCTGGATTATTCTCTGGTTCTCTAATCTGGGTTAAGCTTGAGAACAACACTGTCATGACATATACAATGCCTCAGATGCGCCATCACTCTCCAGAGCAGCAGTACACTTTGGTCCTGGATGAGAAAGACGTGTTGAATGAGCTCAGTTTCACGACATCGGAGGTCACCTTCAAGGATGCTCTTCAGTCGCAGAACAGACTTGTTGAGATGACTCCAGATGATCATCCTGACAAATCCCTACATCTAAACAAGCTCGCAACTTTGCTGTCTGAGCAGTATGATTGCTTGAATAGAACCAATAGTCTTTTGCTGGCCCTTTATATGCAGACCAGAGCGATAGCCTGCTCCACAGTACCAGCAGACACTGCTAGATACTTGAATCACGTTGCTATACTCTTGCAAAAGCAATATAACCTCAACAAGGAGCTGTCTATCTTGGAATTTGCTATCACCAGTCTCCACAGTGCTCAGGGATTAACAAACAATGATGACCCAGACAAAGTGAAATACTTGAACAATCTCAGCAGTCTCTGGCATATCAAATATGGGAGAACAAATGACATCCAGGATTTGAGCCAATGCATCATGGTTAAGGAATTGGCTATGAGTCTCTTGGTGGAGGGTGATCCCAAGAATGGAGCACACCTGAATCTCTATGGCCTTCTGTTGGAAAACCGTTTTGATCAACAAGGAGACATATCTGATCTGAATAATGCCATTCGGGCACTTGATCAAGCAGTAAATTTGCCACTTGAGGCTGAATTAAAGTCTATGTGTCATTTCAACTTTGGTGTCTTGCTACGAAAATTGTATGACAAGACTGATGCTCTTGCAGACTTGGATAGATCTGTTACTCAGCAGACAATGGCTGTAGGCCTTGCATTAAACACAAATTCACAGAAGACAATGTATTTGAATCATTTGGGAGAAACTCTTCAGACTTGCTTTATCAAGCAGTGGGATCTGAAGGATCTTAACAAAGCTATTGATTATCACCAACTTTCAGTGGATTTGGTTGATGATCATCATGAAACCAAGGCAGTCTATCTGAATAACTTGGGCAAAGCACTTGGCATGTATTTTACCCATCAGAAAAGTGATTCTCATCTGGATCAAGCTATTGTAGCTCAAGAGAGAGCTGTTGATTTGACAACAGATCAGCATTCAAAAAAAGAGCTGTATCTCAGAAATCTTGCATTGTTGTTAGAATCCCGCTACACCAATACCTCTGACATTCAGGATTTAAATAGAGGCATTGAAGTTAGACAAGCTGCACTCTCAGTGAATATGCGACCCAAGGCAAACCACTTTGAAGCTTTGGCCACATCACTGGTTAGCAGATATACAAACACTCAGGATATATCTGATCTGGATAAAGCAATTTTGTACAGAAGAGAAGCTGCTAATATGACTCCTGACTTCATGTCTACCAAAGCTGGCTATCTTGTTGACTTGGCTAAATGTCTTCATAAACACTACATGAAAAAACAAGGTATCTCATATCTAATGGAGGCGATAGTTATTCAACAGGAAGCAGTGGACCTTCTTGAGGAGGATTTGACTCCTGAACACCTGCATGATCTGGGATTTCTGCACAGGGAGCTTTTTGATAGACAAGGCCAAGTTAAAGACTTAGAGAAAGCTATTGCAGTCTTTGAACTTGCTGTCTCAACCAGGATAGAGCATAACAGACCAATGTATCTCAATCATCTTGGCAGTGCACTTTACCAACAGTTTTTGAATTCTCATGATATTGCACAACTTGAAAGATCTGTTCAATGCCTTGAGGATGCAATTGCATCAGCGGAGTTAGATGAAGACAAGATTAGTTACACAAACAATCTTGCAATATCTTTGCTTTCCCACTTTGAAACTTTAGGAAACATTGTTTATTTGAAAAGTGCTGTGAAGAGCTATAATATGATTGTAGAGGCAACTACAGAAGGTCATCCTCGCAAACCTGCTCGTCTCAACAATCTTGGTGTCAGCTTGCAATCTTTATATGACAATGAAAATCAGATTGAGGACCTTGACAAGGCTATTGAGACCTTTGAAAGTGCTGTTGCATTACTTCCTGATGATGATTCAAATAAACTGAAGTACACAATGAACCTTGGAAATGCTTTAACAACACGCTTCAAGCAATCTGGGAATGCTGGTGATCTTGATATTGCTATAGGCTACCAACATCATGCACTTGAAAGAATGGAAGATGGAGACCCTGAGAAGCCTGGATTTTATAGTAATCTTGGAAACTCTCTGCAAGTCCGATTTGAAAATTATGGAGAACTTCATGATTTAAACAGGGCTATTGCGTATAAAATGAAGGCTGTTGAATTGACACCTAAAGAACATGCATGGCTGCCAAAGTATCTACATAATCTTGCAAATTCTTTGCGGTCACGCTTTGTGAAGCTAAAAAACTCAGAAGACTTAACAAAGATGATTGAATATCAGCAGTCAGCTATTGATATTACTCCAGAGACATCTAAAAACAAATCTATGTATTTGTTGAGCTTGGGAATTTCCTTGTCAGTGGCATACAATGCAACTGGAGACATAGCTGATCTTGACAAGTCCATCAAATACCATGAAAAGGCCCTCATGATGAGAGCTGAAGATTACCCACAAAGCTCATTGATTTTACTGGAGCTTGGAGATGTCCTTAGAAAGCGGGGCCAACAGACCAGACAAGTCTCTGATCTGAATAGAGCAATATCATGCTTTGAAGATGCTCTCAAAATCATCCCTGGGTCACATCCAGCTAAAGCAAAGCTGCTTCTTCTTCTGGGTCAAACGCTGGAAGCAAAATTTGAGCAGGATGATCAGTTAAATTTACTTGCACAGGCTATTGAAGCTTACAGCCAAGCATCCAAGATTCAGATAGGATCATATATAGCTCAATTTCATGCTGCTCTTGCATGGATTGAATGTGCAACCAAATACTCTGATCCTTCACTCAAAACTGCATATAATGCTGCATTTTTAATTCTGCCCTATTTTGCATGGCTTGGGCTGAGTTTTGAAGCTCAGCTTCAAAGGCTGATAAGTGCAAGAACTCTTGGCAGCGATGCAGCTGCTGCTGCAATTCAGTTCAAAGATTTTGATTCTATTGACTTGGCTCTTGAATGGTTAGAACAAGGGCGGTCAATTCTCTGGAATCAAATCCTACAACTTCGGTCACCATTGACAAATTATGAAAAAGTTGATCAGCATCTGAAAGAAAAAATTCAAAGGCTTTCTGAGGAGCTTGACAATCAACGAGGACAAGGCAGTGCTTTGTACTCGTCTTATCACTTGAAACAAGATTTTTTCACAATTGAAAATCTATTTAAGAGGCAGCACACATTAGCCACTGAATTGGATTTTCTTATGAAGGAAGTTCAAGAGAGATATGAAATGACTGGAATTTTCAACAGACCCACTTCATCTGAATTGAAAAAGTCTGCTGGCTTAGGTCCAGTTATTGTTCTCAATATAAGTCATTTGCAATGTGATGCACTTATCATACAATCACCTACTCTTCCAGTCCTTCACTTGTCTTTGAGTGATTTCACTTACAAAAATGCTGAGAATTTGCAAAATCAATTAGGAAATCTCTTGACATCACGACTTGGCTTGCGAGATGCTATAAGGCATGGATTCCCTGTAAACAAGCTCCAAAGAGGCTCTGATGATGTGTTCCGATTTATTCTAAAGGAGCTGTGGCTAAAAGTTGTAAAACCTATTATTTCTCTACTTCAAATATCTGTTCAGGTAAGGTTATCTCAGAGCACAAAAAATTGATTTCTAATGCTCAAGTTTTCTGCTGATAGAGTGATGTAACAAAACTACCACATATTTACTGGTGCCCGACTGGACCTCTGACATTCTTACCTCTGCATGCAGCAGGTATCTATACTTCTTCTGGTCATCCCAGAGAAATCCTGGCAGAATATGCAATCTCATCATATATTCCAAACTTGAGTGCTTTATGCACCATTTTGCGAAAACAAGGCCAGCAACCTTCTCAGCTAAAAATGCTGGCAGTCATTCAGCCTGAGACTCCAGGGCAGCCTAAACTTCCTGCTACACAAAAAGAACTTACAATCATTTCTGACCATGTTGATGATTTTCCACTTGATGTTCTTGTTGGTGCAGAGGCAACAAGGGAGACTGTGTTGAATCAACTCAAAAATAACTCTTGGGTTCACTTGTCATGTCATGGAATACAAGATCTAAGCAATCCAGCTTTCAGCGGGCTTGCTCTTCATGATGGTCTGCTGAGCCTTCTTGATCTTGTCAAGAATGCTTTGCCCAATGCAGACTTTGTCTTTTTGTCTGCCTGTCAAACTGCCACTGGAGACTATGTACAACCAGATGAAGCCATCCATCTTGCAGCAGGTTTCTTGTTAGCAGGATTCAATAGTGTGGTTGGTACCATGTGGTCTGTAAAAGATATTGATGCTCCAGAAGTCGCAAACAAAGTATATGAACATTTGTTCAAAGACAAGCAGCCAGATGTCACTCAAGGTGCACTTGCATTACATATTGCAGTCCAGGAACTTCGATTGAAATATAAAAACTCTTCTTTTGGGTCTTGGGTCCCTTACATTCATATGGGCTTGTAATTTACTCTTAGTAGCATATAAGTAGTGGTCATTTTTGTTAATTACTTTTGCTGTATATCTGTGATCACAACATTGGTAAATTGTTGATGAGTCCAAAAAAGCACTGAGAATGAAGAGCCGCAATACCTGCAAAAATCCTTTTGTTTGTCCATATAGTTGCCCCTGGCAGTCCAGCCATACCTCCATTCCTGCGGTCCAATCTGGTGTGAGATCTTGTTTTTGATCTGCAAACTTTTTGTAGGCCTCGTTTGCAATTTCTATTTCCTGTCAGAGGTAGTCCTGGAGGATTCAGAGGTCTACGGCCACTTCCTGGGCTTCCTTCGCTGGTATGTCTTTTATGGAGATTGTCAGACGAGGGTGGTAACCTGTTAGGAGAACCCCCATTCGCGTCCTCCGATGCTCATCGACCATTCTCCAAACTAGCGCGATCATCCCAACTGACCGATCACGACCCTGACTGACCAATCGTGATCGTGACCCCAACACTCTGACCCAAGTGTTGGTGTACATACATACACACTTCCTGTCATTTTCCATTCCTCCGTGCGGGTGCCCAATGCCAATCCAAACCACCTGATGTCCCGACATCAGCTATCCCACCTCGTGCCCATACCCTGAGCCACGAGGATCGGACAGCGTCGGGAACGTGTCCATACACGCGCAGCAGACCACTCATTATTATTACATGTACAGTATATGTAGAAGAGTCTGCCCTCAAGTACTCGTCATCACAGTGCCTCCCCGCATGCAAGATCAAATTGCCCCCTCGTGCTAAAATTGTCAACCCTCGCGATCCTCTTGGTCCCTCCGCTTTTTGCCCAGCCTTTGCAATCTCTTAAGATGCTGACCAAAGTAGGGCCACCCAATTTCTCCTTCCTCTAGTCAAGAGTCAAGCCTCCAGTGGCCGGAGTCGTGGGGGCTCAGTGAGTCGCTCTCCCAGCAGTGTGAAGAGGGACCCGCAACTGGACGTGAAGACGGCCCTGCGACCGGGCAAGAAGACGGCCCAGCAGCCGGGCATGCAGCTTAGCCCCCCATTGGCCGTGAGGTTGAACTCTCGTGCGGTCGAGAGGACAGACCAGCAACTGTGTTCTCTGGGCGAAATGCGGAAGGTTGGACTACCAGTTGAGACGGTGAGACTGGTGTGATGGCAGGTCTGCGAGCACTTCCCGCCACTAGTGTGGAGAATGGCAGCGCCCCAGCCATGAAGCCCATCCGGGCCATCACTTCCAAGACTGTCTGACTGGTGAGTTGGACAATCAGGGCCATGTCCATGGCTAATGCGGGTGGTGGCTGCCACTGGTGTCTCCCTAGGGGGAGTAGCTCGCCGTTCCAAGCAGTGTCGCGGGGCAGGGATGGTGAATGTCGAGGAGATGGAGAACGGTTCCACTGGGAGCTGTCATGTTGCGGAGAAGGTGAGCATCGAGGAGGCGGGGAGCGGTTCCACTGAGAGCTGTCACATCTACTAGGCGATCGATACGGCGACCGTCCTCGCTGCCGCTGCTCAAACTCTGGTCTTGCACAAGAGTACAGTGTGAGTGACCATCGCAAAACCTTCCCAGGTTGGCCCTTGTACTCCCATCGCGAAGGCGCGCTGCTTGTCGAGGGGGTTGGTTCCCTGTTAGCACCTGTGGCACAGGATGGAGGTGCGGCAAGACTAGCTCACATGAAGTCCTCTTCTGTAACTCGCAGTACAGAGACCTGAGCAGTCTGGGGCGTGGAGAGTAATGGAAAGCTTTCCCAAAGAACTACAGCACCTTCCGGAGTAGCGACTGTGATCCAAAGAGTCCGCCAAAATGTGGTTGAAGTTCCGCGGACATCCAGAATTTGGACCTCCGGCATTTCTCTTGCCGCAGCTCATACAGCTTCCTTCACGACTTTTAATGGCATGGAGAGAGGGAAGGCTGTCGAGCAGAGGAATAGAGGATTGAGGCTAGCAGGAGTTATGGCCTTCCCCACGGGTTCACAGCTTGCAGGAGCGACACTTTCCTCCATGTGCTCATCGACTGCCATAGTAACCTCATCCGCAATCACTGGCACGGGGTCAAGATCCATGGGGGAATGCGCCCATGAAGACTCGGACCCTAGCAAGATTGGAGAGTCCTCGTCGTCTTCTTGGCACGGCTTGACAATACTCGACAGGAAGGCAAGGATCTCCTCAGCTGTGTAGAGAGTCTTGTCGCCTTCCTCTACGGCTGGCATCCTCGTCGCTTTGTCTTCAGGCCAGGTTATAGGAGGGATGATCACAAGAGGGAACTGAGCGACAGTCATCGCAGGAGGAGCGACAGCAGGGACGGGGACTGGCACTGATACTTGTTCGTCCGTCTTCTCGATGGCATGCACAGGCCACATACAGGCACTACAATGTAGCGTGTCCCACGGTCCAGCGGGCCCATACATTGTAGTGTACTTGGCAGCACCAGCAGGCCTGCTGGAGCGCCAGCGGGGCCCCTACATGTAGCTGTCTGGCACGGTGCCAGCAGGACCTCTACATGTAGTCATTTGGCACAGTACCAGCGGGCCATCTGGTGCTGCAGCGAGCCTATATGGTGCTGTGGGGGCAGCAGGTGGGGGCTAGCAGAGCACTACCCACGTCCGCGGACCTCCGCAGGTTGTTGTCTGTAGGGCATACCCAGTACTCCAGGGGGCCGATATGGTGCTGTGGGGGGGGCAGCAAGGTGGGGAGCTTGCGGAGCACTGCCCACGTCCGCGGACCTCCGTGGATTGTTGCCTGTGGGGCACACCTAGCAATCCATGCCCCCAGACATCATCGACGGCGAGCCCCACTACAAAGTCCAAAAAATCCTCAACAGCCGCATCTTCCGCAAGAAACTTCAGTACAAAATCTTGTGGAAAGGCTACGGCTATGAAGAAGCTTCGTGGGAGCCCCGGGAGAATGTCGCCACACCCGACCTGGTTTGCAAGTTTCATTGCAACACACGCCACATCTGTGGCATCTTCACTCTATCCCCCGCCGTCTTTGCCACCGTCACCCCGCACTGAGCCGTTGCAATTCAAGGGGGGTTGATGTCAGGAGAACTCCCTTCCGCGCCCTCCGACGCTCACCAATCGCCCCCTGACTCATGTGATCACTCCTGCCTGATCGCGATCCCGACCCCGACGCTCCAACCCAAGTGTCGGTGTACATACTCATATCTTTCTGTCATTACTGCTCCCTTCCAGCGCGCGCCCGGATCCCGACCCCAACATCCCAACATCCCAACATCGGCTGCCCAACCTTGTGCCCGTACTCTGAGCCACAAGGATCAGACAGCATTGGGAACGTGTCTATACATGCGCCGCGCACTATTTGTTATTATTACATGTACAGTACACCATGAGAGCTGGCCCTCACACTCTACACTCGTATATAGTTGGCCCTCAGACATCGGGAATCCTTTACACTATTCCTCTTCAGATTCCCCCTTGTCAGGTAAGCCTTACCTATGTTCATTACTGTACTTCAATATAACTTCGGATTCCCCCTTGTCAGTGTGATAGTGCTCCGCTGTAAGGGTTGCCCTAACACTGATGCTGCATGCCCACATCTGTGGCATTTTGATGCTATCCCCTGCCGTCTTCACCACCGTCACCCTGCACAGAGCCGTTGCGATTCAAAGGGGGGGGGGGGGGATGATGTTAGGGGAACTCCCTTTTGCGCCCTCTGACACTCACCAATTGTCCCCCAACTCATGTGATCGTCCCCGACCATTCGCAATCCCGACCCCGTTGCTCCGACCCAAGCGCCAGTGTACATACTTACACACTTCCTGTCATTTCCCATTCCTCCCTGCGTGCGCCCGACACTGATACTGGCCACCCGACATCCTGACGTCGGCTATCCCACCTTGTGCCTGCACCCTGAGCCACAAGGATTGGACAGCGTCGGGAACATGTCCATACACGCGCTGCAGACCATTCCTTGATTATTATGTACATTACTTGTATATAGTCGGCCCACTGGCATTGGGGATCCTTAGTCTATTCTCTTCGGATTCCTCTTTGCCAGATAAGCCCTTCGTTACATTCCTTACTATACCTAATATAACTTCGGATCCCCCCTTTGCCAATGCGACTTAGCTCCACTCGTAAGGTCGCCCTAACATTATCTCAATGATATTCTGCTATTCTCCTGAAACTAAGAAGAACACGATCATCAAGTCAAATTGGTTTTGGATCGACTTTGTCAAGCTCGTCTTTTCACTAACACAAAGAAGTGCGAGTTCGACAAGACCGAGATCGAATACCTAGGCTTATTCATCAGAGCTGATGGTATCAAGATGAATCCCAATAAACTTGCTACCATTGCTGAATGGCCTACTTCTCAAAATTGCCGTGATATTCAATCTTTTCTTGCTTTTACTAATTTTTACAGACGAGGTTGACGAGCTCGAGTCGGAGTGTGCCTCACATGCACCGTCGTGTTCGTCTTCGCCCAGCCCGTCCACGCATGTACAGCACATCCCCTCACCGGGACCAGGCAGGCTTGGCTCTCCGGTGGTGAGCGCGGGTGCCGCTGCGCGTGTGGGTGATATCCAGGTCACGTATGTGGATGACCTGGATATTGCGGGACGTGCTTCGACCCGAGCGGGAAATATATATGTCACCTCGACGGAGAGTGTGGCCGAGTGGAGTGTGCATTGTGTGGATAAGCGATGGTGGACTAGAAGTCAGTGGATGTGAAAATTTCATTTACAACCTCAACTTGCTTTGATGTCTCGTCACGGTTCCCCCCATCGTCGTCCTCCCACCTCTTGTCCGCTGCTCGTTTGTCTTGCCTCTCATCCCTCCGTATTCCTCCCAGTCCGAATCCTACTCTCTTATCCGCTGCTCCTTCGTCTCGGCCCCATCCCCCCGTATTCCTCCCAGTCCAAATCCTACTTTCTTTGTTTCTCTGTCTTACGTTATCGCCTCATTGATCATATGGCTTATCATCCGAGTTCGATGTAAAATCAATGTACATCTACAATTACACCTACTCTTTCAGGTTCAGCATTCACGATTCACGGACACCTGATCTACAATCACTGTACCTGTAAGAGTATCAGTAGTAGCATTGTTGTACTTGTATCTGCTCTTCCGATTCTCTATGGCATGGGTAATATATTACTATTGAACGACTGCATGGCTTGGGATTGGCCGCCGAAAAGACTTGTAGGCAGGCATGGTAAGGCAAGGCAAACAATATTTGGGAAAGCCTGAACTCTAAACATTCCCAGAAACCTCGCATCTCCTCCTTTTTCAAATACCCACATCAATGAACCGAGAAGTAAACTAGCGATTACTTCCTTTCGTTAGTTCAATAACCCAAATGAATGTTTCTCTTTGCAGCAGCATTCAACGCCCTCTGCACGAGATGCATATCCAATCCCGAGCGGTCACTTTCCCATGTAATGAAAACCCTCTGCCAGCCTGTCACGCCCATGGCATGTTCAAGTTGTCCTAAGAGCAAATCCATAGAAGCAAATGCGATGGAAATGGAGCTGCTGTTCTCGAGGTCATCGGGGTCCTGGCCCGCTTGAACGCCTTTCTGTGAAAGGGCAAGGGCAGTGACGTGCGCGGCGTCTACTGTCAAGGTGTGTAGAGTGTCCAATGCGGGCATGGCTGCATCGAGGACGAGCTCCTCCTCAGGAGACGAGCAGGGCATCGAGCAATTTGTGATATCAAGATAAGTGAGCGTGGAGGCGATGCATCAGTAAATTGGGAAAGTTTGGGTAAGACGTTGTTGCAACTGACATGTTTGGTCATGTTATTGAGTGATTTGAATGTGTTATCAGGAGGTTGGAATAAGTGTAAAGGATGATAAGGAGCTGAAAAACGGGGTAATCAATATTGAAGGTTATACTTTTGCAAAATATTTTAATGTAATGCTAAAAGGTTCTCCTTCATATGCAATAATTTTGGTTCCTCCAAAGTTTTCCAGTGTGATTGCCCGCATACCTTTGGTCTTTCTTCAGAACATGGCCTTCTCCTCTTCGAACCCAAACTAGAGCACAAAAGGCAGCCCTTGCAAAATTCCAGTGAGCGCAGGTGGGCGCTGAGCGGAATTTTTTTGTAAGTTGGTCGAAACTCAGCTCCGGAAAATCCCGCCTTGACAACCGTCGCCATTTTTTCGTTTGCTGCCATCCTGCTGCTACTCACCATGACCTCCCATGTCTCCCTCGTCTGCTCCTGCTTAATGTTGCAGTTGGGCTCCTTTGTGATCACACATGTAACTGTGATTGTCCCAGTTGTGGGCACCAAGCTTATTGGCACAAAGGAGCTTTTTTTGGGCACTTGAAAATGTTAACGAGAATTCAATGTATTTTTATTTGCAGTGTTTGCATGTGTAGAACAGGGTACGTCGCCAAACTCCTGTAATCTGCACGTGTACCTATACTGACGCACCAGATTTGTCGCAAGCGCGCGACAGCAACGGCGCCTCGGGTCACCAAGCTCCGTGAATGCCTGCTGGGAAACCTGAGGGTGCAACTGCCCGCCATCCATACTGTAGCTAGATTTTCTGCTAATATAATTTGGCTGCCTCTATATGTCTGAATAATGTGATTGGGACTGTTTCTCAAAATGGCAAAGCAGTGGATTGTCACCTATAATTTTACAAATTTTCAGTTTGATATAATATTATGCTGAAACGGCCTCCAGTTGTGAAAAAAGAGGTAGACCTTTATGGCCATATCCGGACTTACAATAGTTGGTAAAATATTATAGCAGATTATTCCTCTTACATCAAATTTCAGCTCGGATATTCTATATACTATTGATTACCGTAATCGTGCAAATTTACTGATGTGGAGGACAGGAATAGAAAGAAGTGGTTTGAGAGACCTTGAACATTACAAAGATGGAAAGTATGTAGATGAGGCAGCGGCGATGCGACGAAAGACATCAGCTGAGAGCTGGTCACTGTACCGAAAAAGAGGCTGAGTGCCTCGAGCTTGCATGGGAGGGAGTGTGGCGGGTTTAATGTGATGCTGTGGTACCTGTCAATTGCCGCTCAGTTTTGGAGGGGCAATGACACTGCGGGCATTGGCCGATATGCCCGTCGGATATAAGTAGAATATATAATGAATTTATTTATAATACGCCCGAAAAATGATCGACGAGCAAAGGGTGGGATTATTTACAATATATTCTATAATATGCCCACATCAAAATCGGCGCCGATATCACGGAGAAATTAGAGATAGGATCACCGTTTGTTCGCCGGCGAAATCTGGAACGTATTTGGAATATCATCACCGTTGATCCGGTGAGCATATGGCGAGCATGTGATGAAAATGATCGATAGGTTTATTTGGAATACCAACGATCTATCGGCACGAGATTGATCGTGAGTTTGTTTCCAATATCCTCGACATATGATCGACGATTTTGTTGCGATCATATCGTGTGACATCACGCGCCCGTAAGCGCCACACTCGACGACGCGAACGAGATAGTGCAGCGGTACGATAGGTAATATAGATACAATATAAGCACATTTATACTACATAGCAAGCACGACGATCAAGAAGGAAAGCGAGACGCAACAAGGTTGCGCAGATACGGTCCAAGAAAACCCAAAAAAAATCAAAGTTTGCGCTGTAGTGCCTTAAGTCAGATCAGAAACTGAAGCTTCAGAAAGTCGTACGCACCGTCGAAGGTCGGTCCATCAGTTGTCGCGGGGTACATGAGATGCTCCTGCAACGGGGTCACAATCCTTCATGACGACATCAGCGTCGAGGCCGAATGGCGGCGCGGGAGCGCTGACGACGACGGGCGGCGTTGGGTCAACGTCCATCGCGTTTTCGTCCAGCACGGTGGTCGCGTCTGGCGGTTTCATAAGAACCAAAAGGAAAAGAAATTGGAATAGGCGCACCAGGTGATGGCGGGGCCGCGACGGTAGCCGGCGTTGGCGCCTGAGGGCTGGAGTCGATGTCCATTGGGGTGAAAGAGTTGTTGTCCGTGGCTGTAGGCATGGTAAGCAGTATCGTGCAGTAATCATGCATGCACTCACCATTGCCAGGTGAATTCTGCAACACAGGTCCTGGGGTGTCAAGTAGCAGCATTGTGAAGTCTATTCATCATCAGAACAGAGTTTCCAAGAGTAAGAGGGACTCACCAGTCATTGGGAATAGGTGGTGGGCAGAGGCAGGTAAGGTGGTGATGAAAAAATGCAACGTTTGGTCTCGTTATGCCTTCGTTTACCAAAAGCCTCCCATCAACCAACGACATCATGAGTGCTCGTCTCGCGCAGAGGTTGTCGATGATGACGGGCGCGCGCTCGCGTGGCGAGGGCCCACGAAGCTGCATTTTACCCCGAATGGCAATGGTTCCCTAACGCGCCATCGAACGCGACGCTCGTCTTGCCCAACCTTCAAACTCTGACGCTCCAATACACACCATTCAAATAGTCCTCGCCGATGCTTCGGACGAATCTTCATACGTTGACGCTTCGCGCTCTTCCTACGTCACATCACCCACTTGATCGAATACTCTACGTAGTAGCCAACAATCCTTCCCTCGATCGAGTCCCTCACACTTCATTTTCAGGGCGTCCTCCCCGCCGTCCTCCCCTTAATGCACACCACCCTCGCGCACGTAAAGAAATTCCACGTCGGTGGGCACTTCATCCTCAGCCAACTCGTGGATATCCTCGTCCTCCCTGCCCTTGTAGACCCGACCTTCGGTATCGAAGCCCGCGAGCCCATCGAAGACACCATCACCAACCTCCTCACGCGGTCCTCCGCCCCGTCACTCACCCACCTCTCCATCGCATACGGCACCGCCATCAATCCCGCCTCGTTCTATTACGGCCCAGCGGGACCATGATCTCTTGGAACGCGCTCCTCGTCGACCTCGCACATCTCCAGAGTAGGCACATCGGCGGGACGCCCCTGGAGCCCCTTCTCGTGGCCCTCGGCGTGCCGGACGACGACACCAACCAGATGACCGCGTGGGGTCCACGGACGGGTGAGACGACGGAGAGACGCGCGAACGGCGAGGCTGTCAGCGGCGGCGATAACTGGGCTGGTCATAGGGGAAGTAGTTGTTGGGGAGGTGTATCTCCTGATGTCGTCGTCGTGCCCCGCGGGGATGGCGATCTCGACCTCAATCTCGATCTTTGCGGTTGTGTTGGTTGTCTCTCGCATATCTCTCTCCGCAATCACCCACTCTCCGACACCATTCGCAGCAGCCTCCGGCTGCGACTTGTTCTTCAACAAATTTGCACAGGGTACATCAGCTACACATGATATTGAATTCAAAGGGAAAACACATACAGCCTTGAAGCGCCGCGACGCTGAACTCCTCTTCTGGCACGCCGTCCGCAAACTTCTTCGCGAGAATACCCAGCGTCACCGCATCGAGCGGCATGGCCGAGTGCTGACTCGAAAGAATATGCTCCTCAATGGGCGGGCGCAGGTACGTCTGGTTGCTCACGCCAAACTGGCGCAACGGGTTCGCCGTCATCGATGTCGGAGCCGTAGGGAACAGTGGGGCAGTGCCTCCAATGGGCGACGAGGGGGTGGGAGACGAGAGGGGTGTTGACGAGAAATGACGATGCCACAGAGGACGAGGAGAAGGAAGGCGACATTGACCAGAGCGTCGAGGATGGGCGAGAGTCGGAGCCGTTGCTCGAACCGTGCCCGAAGGAGCTGCCGGGCGCGGGCGAAGTCGACTCGGCTTCGGCCTCGGTAAGGTCGTCCTCTGTCGATGGGAAGAAGTTGCGGAAGAGCGCCTCGGCCTGCCACTTGCTTGCGTTCTTGAACTCGACCCAAACATCCATACGCCCAGGACGCGACAATGCGGGGTCGAGCCGATCAAGGTGATTGGTCGTTCTGAATGGGCAGCAAGCGTGTAAGCGTCGTGCATTAACCGGTAGTTGAGATTGATTACGCACGCGAAGAGAAGTCGGCCCTCAGCAGCCGCCACGCCGTCAAGGGCGTTGAGCAACCCACTCAAACTCAGCGCGTTCACATCAGACAGCTGTTCGCCCCTGCGGTTCCTGCCTCCACGAATACCATCGTACGGGTGCTGAACGATGCGGACAAACACAGCGACAGTTGCCTCTTGGTTCGAAACGTGGTCGATGATGGTCGAGGGCGAAGGCTGCGAGCCCGATAACGACAGCACAGAGGGCATTCAGAACCCGCACGGCCTCCACAGGCATCACTGTGCCCGCATCCCGCTCCTTGACGTACAGCGCTAGAACATCGATGGGATCGACTTCGGCGCGCTTGGGACTGTGGACCGACACTCCACCACTGATGCGGGCACAAAGCGCTTCCTTGAGGAGACCTGGCCGCGACGCTGCTGTTGACATTTGATTGTAAGTCAGGACTAGCCGTGTAAGTCGTAAATGGGATTCGAGAAGTGAGATCAGACGTCGAGCATCACCATACCGTCGAGCTGCATATAGGTTCCTGAGGCTCTAGCTGTCAGAGTATATTGACGACACGAGAGGGTGATGGTAGAGCTCGTCGCCTTGAAGAGCAGGACATCAACAACAGCTTGGCTGAGGGCTACAAAAGGACGCTCCTCCAGCGTTGGCGGGGCATGCTCCAGAACCTCGATGTACATCGCTGTCACTCGCCTGCCGATCTCAAAACGATCACCAAGCTGAGCGTACTTCCATCCCGACCCAGATCTCCGTATGGATAAAATGTGCTGCCCGGAGCAATACGTCTTCCTTGAGCTGCTGCAGACGTGGATTGTCGGGAAGCACGGACGCCGCGGCCTCACGGTAAAGCTGCTGGACTGGATGCAAAAGCTCAAGCGTCATTGTATAATGTTCCGTCGCACGCCCCGCCGCCAAGGCGCCCGAGGCAAAGCCTGCTGCGCGCTCGTCGCCAAATAATGCTGTCGTCGAGCGTATGTAGAGCCAGACCCTGTTGGAGCAGTTCGGGAGTGCAAGCAAATTTGACAGGACGCTCGTGGCAGAGATGATGAGCTGAGGGCGAGGCTGCGTCCGTGTACGTGGATCAGCCGTAGAAAGTGCGTCTTCGAGGATCATTGTAGTAAGTTGCGACTCGGTCACTGTATGCGCAACGACAGGCTCGCCCGTTTCCAATGCTTGCATGAGTTGCTCCGCTTGCGCCGGACTGTCCTGAATGAGGCTTCGCACGAGATCGAGGCAGCGCATGACAACTTCTCCGTCACCTCCTTCATTGGGCTCGATACCCACGTCCTCCAGCTTGATCACCTTTACTTGTGAGCCGTCCGGTTCGCCCGAAGAACACGTCCTGATATGCACCCCCTGCACTTGTTCCAGATCCTGAGAGCATGCGACGACGGTTGACGTAGTCTGTTAGAAGCTCCAAGGTAAGTTTTCTCCGGAGTGCTCATGCTGCCAGAGGATGACGGTGTAATCGCCCCCGTCGCTCAGAGAGCGTCCCATCGAACGTGTGGAGAGTGTGCTTCCACCAGGAAGTTTGATCGGTATGTTCGTATAAACTACCTCGGTGGTTCTCTGTCGATCCAGCTTTTCGTATAGTGCGTGTGCTCCGGAGCATGCGCTGAGGGGAACGACTTGGGTGAAAGTCGGAAGCTTGTCGGTGTAATAGAAGACATGGCTGACACAGACGTCGTGTTCTTCGGATATGCTTTCGGCTTCATTGATCATGAGGTGGGAAGCTATGGAAAGTGTGTCATAGTCAAGGAAACCGGAGGCGGTCATGGAACGAAGGAGGCGGATAAGGGGCTTGAAGTGAATGGGAAAGCGAGGTCAGGCAACGTCAAAGATGGCGCGGCGAGCGGTATCGTTGTGCCAATCGGCCTGCCAGTACTGCGCGCAAATTCCAGAGATAGATTGAGACTCGCTGCACCCGAACAAGGATATCCAGATGTCGACGAGCTCCTCTAAGTTGGCGAATTCTTCGACAGGGACAAGCTCAACAAGTGCGATGATCAAACCTTTGTCAACGTGATTTCATGAGTCTGATGAAGGACAGATATCTGAAGAAAGACATACCTTTGAGGACAGACCTGAATGCTATAGCATTTGGATCCGTCGCGGTCGAAGTTCGGGCTGCGGCACCTATCTGACAATCTCTTATGTGGTAACTCCTAAGCTTTGGAGTAAGATCGGCTTGCGTCGGGCATAACTTTTGCAAAGAACGTGCGGTAAGACTCCGGGAGCTCCTTCAGTTCCCCCGCCCGCCCAATAAGCCTCGAGAGCACATACGCCTACGCAAGAGACGTGCAAACGTACATGGGGTCTCCGGAGTGCTCCATAACCACGTCGTGTATCCGATTGAGTGACTCTGGGAATGCGGTATATATATCCTTTTGCATGGGATCCGCTGGAACCTCAATCGCGTTGGGGCCACCGATCGTCTCGAGCCGAGTACCTCGATCATGAGGAGCCGCCAGAGGGCAGAGGAGTCTTCCAGGCCCTCCTCGTCGAGAAGCAATCGTGTATTTGTCTGCAGAAGCCCTAAGTTCCTTGCAGTGCCCGTCTCGAAAATCTTCTCCACCAAGTTCCCGTACATGGCACATATCCCCACATGGTCCAGAAGAGTACCTCCAAGATGACCAATTGCTCCTTGACGTTTTGTTTTGCCCACCGCAAAGCGATTTTGGGTTGACTGCTCATGGAGTCAGGCAACTCCTCTACCGCCTTACGCACGTATTCCTCGAGGAGTGATTGGGCAAAAGCAGGCCCGTTGGGGATGAGTTTGGGTAGAAATTTGGTTGCGATGGTGTAAATGGGGTCGGTTGAGTTATCAAGGCGCGGGATAGTGGTATGAGCACACGAAAGACGGAAAGGTATGTGTAGTGTCGAAGGTCGGCTGGAACACGACACGAGTAGTTACTTTCCCTGGTACGTCGTCGTCGTCGTCGCTGGCAGCCGTTGGGACTGTGGCATCATCGAAGTCCTCCTCGCCGAACGAATATTAATTGGCAGAGTCTGTGCCGATGCTGGAGGCTGGTTTGCCCACGTAGCTTGAACGACAAGTGTTTCTTCATTCGTGCAGTAGCTCGTGACGATATCCAAGAAGGCGAGAGAGGAAGGTGGCGAGCTCGTCGTCTCCGTCGTCCTGTGTTTGGGCTCGATTTCGGTGCTTAAACGAAAGAGGAAACAGATTCGTAGGGCTCAAGGAATTTGATCCGGACGGCTGGGTGTGGATGCTCGACGTGGTGGATCGGGTAGTAGTATATGCACGGATGGCTTTTTCCTTGAGTTTCCGGAGTACGCCCTGTAGATAATCGCTCAACTTTGATTGGTATATGGGACAACGACTGCTGAGGGCGACCTTGGCGCTGCGACTGCTGCATAGGGCGCTCGAACAGCTCCACTGCGCGTGTCAGATCCTGCAGAGCGCTAGCGCTACGTTCGAGTTCGGGGAGCGGGTGCCGACTGTTCCTACGATGATCTGCGGTTGGAGGCGATGTGATGAGCAAAACAGAGAAAAAAGGAAGAGAAGGAGTGAAAAGGCACGCACGGCTGCAGAGAACGTATGTTACATCAAGTACCACGCACACATCGCCATCTCCGCACAGCGGGTCAAACTGGCGGGCGGATGCCTTGATAATAAATGACGCACAGCGGTACGCGGTCAAGAAGGAGCGAAGGCGCTTGATCAGGAGCGGGTTCGAGGGGTGGGAGGTGGTCCAGCATCGCCTGCGCCAAGAAGCTGCGGTGGAGGTATACCATCGCTAGAAATGAGCGTTAAATTAAGCGGGTAGAGAAGAGAGGGTTTGAGTGACATGATACTGACGATGCGGTATGCAAGCTCAAGTAATACGCCTCTTCTCCGTCCTCGAGCGAGATGTAGGGCTTGAACGAGGTCGGAACGACACCTCGCGCACTTTGCGGTTGAGCTCGAGCACGGTGGTGTAACTAGGCGACTTGGCGACGAGCGTCGTGACCGCGACGGCAAGGAACACGTCTCGCCCGAAAGTGTATTTCATTCTCCAGACTGCAAGTGGATCGTTAGAGATATCTCCGTACTACACGAGGAGATGCATGTCAAACCCAGAAACGAATAGAATTCAATCCGAAGGGGGCGCACCAATCTCGACAACGGAGATCGTAGACAAAGCCAGCCTTGAAGTCGCTAGCCAACTCCTGCGCGATGAGGGGTAGCGCCGCGTGAGATACCGCAAAACGGTGATGTCCTCCTTGCCTCGACGACGACGACCTTGATAGACGTGCTTAATTATTTCGTAAGACGATGTGGATGAGTAAACACTATATAATTTGAACGTAGACAGAATGAGAAGATATAATGGGACCGTAACTGTGACGATGGTACCAAAAAAAAGCAGACGATCGCGAGGAGGGACACGTGAGGCGCGCGACCCAAACTAATTTATGCCAACAGAGCATCGGATGGACTGACATTGCTGCCCAGCAGCAACGAACGCCGAATTGATCGAACTGCGGACGCAAGTTCGAGTGCTCGGACCATTTTTGAATGACGGAGGCCTTGAATGGTCGAACGGACAGAGAAACGCAAAGTTTCACTAAGATTCGTTATCTTCTATTCCCAGGACATCGAGGTCGAAGGATAACATGAGCTGCAGCAAGTGATAAGCGTAAAATTAGGTGATAAGCCCGATCAAAAACGCACCCGGTCCACAGGAAGAACATGGGTCAGACCGGCGTAGTCGCCATCGTCTATCTGGGTGATGGCGCAATGTGAAATGATCTGCGATAGTTTGATGACCTGAGAAGCTGGCGCAGGCTCTCTGATACAGAGAAATCCTGCAGCGAAGCCGAAGTCCCGGTAAGGGTCTGATGCGGCATCCACAGGCAAAAGCTCCCGCACAACTACATAGAATTCAGTGATCATGGCGCTAGAACGTTCACTGACAATTTCGTGCGTATGTTGAAATATATGCAGGATGGTAGCGGGGAAGACTTCATTGCGAACGTCATCCGCTGAGCGTCGAAAGAGGATGTTGCTGTCTTTATATGTCCGAGTGGTAGATGTTCCGTATGTAACACCCCGAGTTGAGATCTTCTTCACAGACAACGCCCGCCTTGTAATGAGTATTTGTTGCTCGGCTTCAACCTGAACACCAGCGGCGATAATAGTGGAAAGATCATTGAGTATGTCGTCGGTAAGCTCGATGGGAAGTGCATTGGAATCGATGATGTAGTCGTTAGCTGTGGGATCCAAGAGACTCGCAAGACGATAACCCCGCGCATCCTCGCGCTCGATGGCGTCAATCTCGCGAATCATGTTTTGGACAGTTGCTCGCAGATCGGCATCCTCTCCAAGCAAGGCGCGAAGATTGGAGGCGCGAGCAGAGACTTGCATAAGAGTGGACTCGAGTTCCCCTATATGAAGGTTGTGAGATTCTGATTTGGCGTGAATAAGAATTACGAACCAAGTTTTTTGTTCGTATTCATGCGATGGAAAAAATTGATATATCGCTCATAAAAGGGAGCACTATATGCATGGACGGGTCCAAACAACTCCATAATATCTCCTATATGAAGCGCAGCATGCAGGGTAGGTTTGAGTGGTTCGTCCGGAAATAACTCGAGACAACGCCTGGCATAACGAAAGATGAATTCGTTGTATGCGTCAATCTTCCGCTGAGAGGTGACGCGAAGATTGGCGATGCGAACTGCGCTCACGAGATCCATGTAGTGCTTGAGCATTTCCTTCTTGCGACCGGTATCCATGCCCCAAAGACGGATCAAAGTGATGACGAGATGTATGGTGCAGATCACACGGTATTGATCCGCGCTGAGCTTACCCCTCTGCGTCGTACCCCAGTTGGGAGGTGCAGGTCGAATCCAGGTAGGAAGCTGTGTCTTTTCCATATCGGCCCATATGGTGTCCATAACGTCTTTACCGAGAACAACTCGATTGGTAGCCCTTGCAGGAAGATATGCTGCAAGCTGATTGAACTTCTCCTCGTCGTTGTCGATCTTATAGAACCGGAGGTCAGTAGAGATGACTCGAAGGTATCAACGACTCTTACGGTCTCTACAAGAAGATCAAAGAGATGCCTCCTCCTTCTGAGAATGTGAGAATAATCGATTGCAATGGTGTCGCACAGATAGGCCAAGATAGTAGTCGACGCCTGGCCCAGTGCTTTTCGCCGAGCCTCGTCTCGGTCAACTGTATTTACAAGATGGGAGATAATCCGTATCGCTAGGGCAGGATTTATTTCGTCATTTGCAGGGAGGGTTGTTGGATCTGGAGCTGGTATGGATTGCTGATCGGACACGCCGTCCAAAGTCGGTGAAATTAGGTCATCTGGCTGAAAACTTTGTCCATGTGCCTATGATTGTGATCGTGGTCAGAAGAGCGGACATATATATAGAAGCACCTACTGACCCAATTGAAAATATTATTCGCCAGAACCCATCGAGTTCCAACAACGAGATTGTGCCCTTGACCCTTGATCCCGTTTTCCACGCAAATAGTGTAGAGAACCTTGCGATGAAAACTGAGTAGCTGGTTCATCATATCAGGAGCGCGTTGGCGAATGATCTCAAGGCATCGTCGTAGATCTGTTTTGTCTTTTGCACTCGTGACAGTTTTGTTGACAGGTGGAGGAGGTTCCGAAAATCCATCGCCGCCGGGGACATTCACAGTGACATCAATCCTGAAAAGTCGACGCAAATGATTTTGAAAAAGCCCGAGGTCCAGGGCGTGCATGGAGTCAATCACGGAATACAGGACTGGATTCCAGTAGGGAAGATCCAGTAGTGCAGACCAACGTAAACCGTATGCTTCGAAGATGAAGGTTTGCTGTGCCTCTGTAGGGGCCTCCTTCCAATCTTGTGCAACCTTTCGGATGTGATCGACATCCTTCTTCGGCCATTCGGATCGCTCCAACACGTCGATATCGTCGACATCAAGGTCGCAGAACGTACAGAAATAGTGGGCAGTCGTGGTACCCGGAAGGCCCAACACTTGGCGAGCGGCGAGCATGTCACAAACGAGCGGAACAAGCATCGCTCGAAAGAGATTCCCTGTGCGGTGATTGTATGTTCGCGTAAAAAATACTCCCGGATCCCAAAATTCGAGGAGGTCCTTCACCAGAAGGCCGAGTGCATGATTCAACTCGCTCGTTGAAGGCTTACCGGGACCTGGAATGATTCCAGCAAGAAAAACGTTCTCAGGTAGATAACGCAGGTGGGGAGGGAGGTTGAGAAGTACCAGCCACACCCCAGTTGACGAGGCTTGCTGCTTCGCCGTTTTCATATGAAACGGATTGAAGCTATCCACGGATAAGCTAAAGACGAGCCGGCCTTCTTCCGGCGGTCCGGGAAAGAAGAGGTCTCCGTCTGGACCCGCCAAATTTTGGAAAACTTGGGAGAACCATATATCCTCGACAGGCCCGTCGTGCTCGGCTGGGGGCGCATATTGACAGTGCTCGAGGTGATCTTCTATCCCCGGTCGCGACAGAAGGCGTCCCAACCAAGATTTTAGGTCGTGGTGCAGATGCCGCCGACAGGGTACGGTCCTACTGTGTTCGCTGCCTCTGTTTATTTCTTTCCACAGCGGCGCATCACATGGCGAGCTTTCAGGCGTCAGCTTGTGAGTGCATCGAGAAACTGCAGGGGAATTTGGGTCGTGTGGAGTGTCACTGGGATGATACGGATACAGGCAGAAACATTTGGGACAAGACAAGAATGGGTGGGTAACGGGGTCAAGGCGAAACTGGGAGCTGATTGACCGGGGGTCCTTTGGAATTGAGTCGTGAGCATCGGGAGAGGCTCCGGCGTTGTGAAGAACATCCTTTTGGCCAGCGAGCTGCGCACGAAGA